>CM053771.1:467676166-467699731 GCA_028658325.1 Potorous gilbertii | reverse complement strand
CATGGTTCATTAAAGGAATACAATGCTTATCCTGGTAAATAGGAGACAGAGAGTACATGGTAGCTGTGTTTAAGTCTCTGAAGAGGTGCTAGGTTGAGAAGGTATTAAAACTTGTTTTGTCTGATACCTGGTGGTACAGTAGGAATTATGTTTAAGGATTCCACAGACCCATATTTATGATTCAATATTAGACAATGTTTACTAACATTTAGAGCTATCCAGAAATGACATGAGCATCCTCAGGTCATGAGTCCTCTTTCCATGAAAGTCCTCAAAGTTTGAATGACTTCTTGTCAAAGTGTCACAAAATAGATTCTTATTTCCAGGTATAGGTTGGAGTCAATATTTTATGAAGTCCCTTAATACTCTGAGATACTAAAATTCTAAAAGCTGAGAAAAGTTGTTCATCAGAACAAGTGTAAGAAAATAGTCCTGATGTTGATTCATGTAGGCCTAGGCTAACTGTCTCAAATAAAAGTTGATAATAACTTGGTTCTACTGCATTAGTCCACCATCTATACACTTGATTGTTTTCCTGTATTCTCCCAAAGTAGGGTTAAATTCACTCCTGTGATGGCATTCTTTGCTTAAACATTTGCTAAATGTATGAGAGTTGATTAATTTCCTACAAGGCTCCCGTACCCCAGAGTTGTATTCCCTTCTTTTAATTGAGGAGGGTAAAATTTACATGTTCTAGGAAACAAAAGAGGGAATACATTTGAAATTCACATTAGAAAAATAAACTGTTCTAAAAATGATGTGTTTAATGAAGCTGCCCAGTTTGCAGATAATGCCAAGTTCTTCTTGATAGTGCAATGCCTTGAGCTAACTGCAGGAAAGATGTCATGAGACTGTCAGAATGAGTAGAAAAGTAGCAGAGAAGTCCACATAGACAAGTATTACACTTGGCCTCAAACTATCAACTTCCATGTGACAGACTTTTTTATATAGATGAAGACAAATACCATGTCTCCCCTAAGTCTATTTTTATGTATATATTTATCAGATACTTAGCTCTTATTATGATACCTCAATCTGCAATGTTATCCATGTGGGTTCCCCTTTTTATATCACATTGAAAAAATATATATGTATGGAAATGGGATCTGACTTGAAATTTACAAACCAGGAAATAACTTTAGCAATCATTTTAAACTGTGTCTCAGAATGTGTTTATCTAAAATCCTGAAATTCATCTAAGCTGATACTGAAACTTGAAGAAACACTTCTTAATATGCTGGTATATCATCATCATCATCATCATCATCATAGCAGTTAATATTGGTAATTAGTCATTTGATCTCCATAATAAAACTCATTTATCCACATTTTTCAGATGAAAATACTGAGGCCTATAAGTGTCTTGACCATTGTCATAAAGCTTCTAAACATCCAGGTCTTCCTGAAATTGATTCTGTCATTCTATTGACATCTATAGTACAGTTTCTCTATTAACAAAAACAAATTACTTCTCTTCAAGAAAATTATCAATAAAATGAACACTTAATAAATATTTATTGAATGTCTCTTATATACTTAGCGCTATGCTAGGCTCTATGGTGGATAGGGGAAAATTCTTCTATCACACAAAAATTTCTTTAAGCTTATTCCAGTGATACAGATCTCAATTCTCTTAATTTAGTATACAGTCTTTGTGATCTTCTATCTTTAAAATAGTCACCCTACACTTAGCCTTCTAGTGGTGAGATTTACCTTGGTTGGTCTTCAGATGACAAATATACTAAATCATCATTGAAATTGTGGTTGAATAATGTAATGTGACATATACGAAGAAAAAAAAGATGGAAAAAACAATAAGAGAATAAATATACCCATAAGACATCATTCTATAGCCTATACAATTATAATGGGAGGGAGAAATTGATTCTGTATCAAAAAAGAGAAAATAATTTCAAATATTTGAAAAAGTCCTGGATCTTGTCATTTCCTCAAAACTAAGATTTAAAAGAATCTCTAAATATAAGCCTTTGCACCTCTTTTATATCTCTACAAATGTTTATAAAAATAGTCTACACTTGGTGAGGCAGGATGGAACAGCGAACAGGGCATTGAACTTGGAATTCCAGGAAGATCTGAATCAAACCTTACCTCAAACTAGTTGTATGAACCTGTGCAAGTCATGTAAACCCTCTGTTCTTCAATATCCGCATCAATAAAATGGAGGTAAACTAAATGAGATGATGTTACTTCTAGCTTGATAATCTCTGATAAATGTATGGCAGGAGACTAGGAAAGTTTTTAGCAAAGAGGTATTCTACACATTTTAGTCACACAACTGATCACACTGTATAGATATGTCAAGACATTAGTATGTTTCGTTTCTTTTTTTTCTGTTTTTATAAATTGATTAGATAGAGCAAAGTATTATGTTCCTATAGTGAAGTTTTGTCCTCTAATGTATCAGAATCATATATGACCCATTGAATGATAAAATAGAAGAATAAACTTCTGTTCAATGACTGAATAGAAATGTGAAGTACAATGTCTCTGTATACTGCTATATTACTATTCCTAAAGCATACCACAGATTATGTCACCATCTTGTTCACAGATCTTCAGAGTTTCTCTTTAGTTTCCAGGATAAAACACAAAATCTTCTTTTGGGCTCTTAAAACCAATAATAGTTTGCCTCCAAGTAATTTTTCTATATTTATTGAGTGAAGCTTTCTTTCACACACTGTTCTTTCCAACAAAAATGCCCTCCTTTCTTTTGCATAGTCACAATATTCCAGTTCAAATCTCTGTCTTTGGACAAGCTATCTCAAATTCCTGCTTCACTCTGCTTCACCTCTATTCTATTTGCAAGATTCATTTCAAGTACTACTTCTAATAAAATGGATATCTTAATCCCTGCCAGTGTCTTATAACCTCCATCCAAGAATTATAGTATATGTAGTTAGCATAAAGGTTGGTACATAATAGGTGTTTAATTAATGTTTATTTATTGACTGATGTATGTACAAATGAATATATTAGTTCCCCCTTTATATACTCTCTTGGATGGAAGACTCTGCTTTATTTCTGTCTTTGGAACCCCAGCACCTAGTACAGTTGCTTACACACACAAGAGGCTTAAGAAATCCTTCCTAATATTGTTTCTTCTATATCTGTAATTATGTCTTCTGGAGATAAATGATCAAGAGATAGATTGATAGAAAGATGGATAGATGGATGGATAAGCATGGTTATCTAATCAATAAAAATTTATAATATGTACACTATGTCCCATGAGCTGTGCTAAGAATGGGGGTTGGTAAAAATACAAAGAATGAAACAATTCCTGTTCACAAGAAGTATGTATTATAATAAAGAAAATGGGGATAAGGGATTGTAACAGCAATCAAATTGGCCCCTTTTGCTTTATATATATTTATATATACACCAAGAAGTATAATACCTCTATTTGAATGTGATTCTCCACACATTGATGGGCCTGTCCATTGAGGGAAGCTTGATTGAGGGACTTGTTTTATAGGCGGCTCCTAAGTACATTTTGTTTTTTTCTATTCATTCTATTTCTATTCTATTTCTATTTTATATTTTTCAGGCACAGGGTCAGAAAATTATGCTCTCTGGCTCTAAAAAGAATATAAATACTCTAAGGGTGAGGTTTTACTTTGGTGCTTACTGACTAGAATTGTTTGTTTGGCCAGACAAGGACTCTGGGAAGCTGCTAAGGAGTTCCACAGATTTGAAAACCCAGACGTCAGTGCTTCCCTCTCTGGTAACAGTGGTCAGACAGTTGGACTTGTCTGTTGAATTGTGATGTATGTATTGATTATGGTCACAAGCCATGTCTGCTGGTCTTTGATTTCTCTGTATTCTTTCTGAAGTTCAGGGTGGTGACTTTTTCCCTGAAGTAACTGAATGACACATGGGCTTGATTAAAGTGATTGTTAACCCCTCAAAAATTGTCTTTCCTTTTATGAATGTAGATCTAAGAATCTGTGATAGAAGTTCCCCCGACCCCATGTATGTTCAGGTGCTTACTGTCATATCAATAGAAAGAAATAATGGGAACAAGATAGAAGATAGGAAGGAACAAAGGAATACATGAAAATATGGATAGGATAAAGACAATATTTTATTTTCCTCCAGTATCAGACTGTTAGATTTGAGTAGCATCCATTGAAACCTGGAATATGCTACTTGTATTTAGAAATATAAAATATCCCCTAAGAACTGCTTCGACTGCATCCCATAAGTTTTGATATGTTATCTCATTTTCATTCTCTTTGATGAAATTATTGATTGCTTTTGTGATTTTTTTGACTCATTCTTTAGGATTAGATTATTTAGTTTCCAAGTAATCTAATTGTATCATTCCGTGATCCTATATTAAATGTAAGTTTTATTCCATCACGATCTGGAAGGGATTCACTTAATATAGCTGACTTTCTGCACTGGATTGTGAGGTTTATATGCCTTAGTATATAGTCAATTGTTTTGTAGGTGTCATAAACCACTGGACAAAATGTATATTCCTTTCTATCTCCTTTTAATTTTCTCCAGAGGTCTACCATTTCTAAATTTTCTAAAATTCTATGAACTTATTTGACTTTTTTTGTTTATTTTGTTTTTAGTGCTATCTAATTCTGAGCAGGGGAACTTGAGGTCCCCCACTAGTATAGTTTTACTCTCTACTTCTTCCTGTAACTCACCTAATTTGTTCTCTAAGAATTTCGATGATGCACCACTTGATGCACACATGTTTAGTATTCATATTACTTCATTATCTGTAGCACATTTAAAAGGATATTGTTTCCTTCATTGTCTCTTTTGATTAGATCTATTTTTGCTTTTGCTTTGTCTGAGATCAGAATTACTACCCCTACTGTTTTTTTTTACTTCAACTGAAGATATATATATATATATATATATATATATATATATATATATGTATATATCCAGCTTTTTACCTTTGCTATCCATGTATCTCTGTTTCAAATGTGTTTCTTGTAAACAACATTATGTAAAATTATAGTTTTTAAATCAATTCTGCTATCCACTTTTGTTTTATGTAGAATTCAGCTCATTCACATCCACTATTATGATTACTATGTCTTTTTCTCCATCTCATAACCCTCTATTTATTCATTTCTGATTTTTTTTCTTTTTCTTCATCACCATGGTTTTGCTTCTGACCACTAACTCCTCAATTTGCGCTCTCTAATGTCAGCCACTCACTGTTTTCATTCCCTTTTCCTTCCTACTTCTTTCCTGCATTCTGTCCATCACCCATTCCTTTCACCTTACCCCTTCTATGTCTGATAGGGTAAGATAGATTTCTATATCCAATTGAATGTGCATGTTATTTCCTTCTCAGCCAAATATGAAGAGAGTAAGATTCAAATAATTCTCACATCCCTTGGTCCACTCCTTCTACTGTATAAGTTTTTGGGACTCCTCATGTAATGGATTTATCCTTTTCTTTTTTTTTTTATTAGGCTTTAAGTTTCTCGTTGAATTTTATTTTTTTGATTTTATTTTTTATTTATAACACAGTTTATAACAGATAAAACAATTCAGGTGATACTTCTTTTTAAAGCATTTACAATATGGACCACAAAATATTTTTTTTAAACATTAACCAACTGAGACACAAATAATATTTATGTTGCTAACTTCACAGGTACTTCACATAATTGTCACCATAGTATTACTAAGAATTAAAGGACCCTAACTTATTGTTGTTCCTCTAAAGTCCTAAGTCTAATAGCTTAATTTTAGATTTAACCTCAGATGTTCCCCTACCAACAATCTATAAATTAATACATCTGATATTAAGCTTACAAACCTTTGGACTATAGAAAATTGCTACCAAGAATAGGGACATTGCAGGATTACAATATCTCCCCAGCTTCCTGTCTATTCCAGGCAGGATTAGATTGTCCACTTGCATTCAGTCAAGCTTAAAGTCTGCCAGATGTCAGTGGGGAAATTGAGTCAGGAGAATCCTACCTCAGCCCAGGCTGAACAGCTGATCTCCCACCCTTCCCTTGAAATTACCTTTTGAAGTTCATACCAGCATCTCACAGGCTTACTGGAATCATGGATTGGAGGTTCAGATTGCCTTTCTTGATATCCATACCTGGAGTTAGACTCAGAAAAACAGTCATTTAATAGCCCCATAGCATCTAAAAATGGCAAATTCCAATAACCAGGTTTCAAATACGATTATAACTTCACTTTGGCTAAGGAACATCTTTTGAGACAAGTCTTAAGTGGCTTACATGCCTTTCTATATATGTTCTAGTTCCTGATTAAATAGCAGTCATAAAATCAAATTTACCATTAAATCCTTAACTTTTCCATCAATACCAAACTTTACCCAAGGTTACCTTCCTCTAGGAAATATAGACTAAAATTCTTTTTCCAAAACTAAAGATATCATTGATTTATTCTCAGTAATTAATTGAGTCAATTGTTGTCATACTAATTGCTTTTACCGAACTTTTTAACATGTCCACTTTTTCTCCCAATCACTCCCCTCCCCCAGCTTCCTAAAGCATGCATTCTGATTACTCCTTTCTTCAATGTACCCTCCCTTTTATCCTATCCCACATTTCCCTTATCTCTATCTTCTCTGTTTTCTTGTAGGGCAAGATAAATTTCTACACCCCATGCCCTATATTTCTTATTTCCCGATTATATGCAATAAATTTTTCAACATTCGTTGCTAATATTTTGAATTCCAACTCTCTTTCTCCCCTTCCGTCCCCAACCCCACTGAGAAGCAATTCAATGCAGACTAAATATGTGTCATTTTGCAAAAAACTTTCATAATAATCATGTTGTGTAATACTAATTATATTGCCCTCTGTCCTACTCTATCTGCTCTTATTTTTCCCTCCACACTTGACCTTGTCCCTTCTTGAAAGTGTTTATTTCTAGTAACTCCCTTCTCCCATTTTCCCTTCCTTCTATCATTCCCCTCACCCTACTTGCCACCTCCTTCCCTACTTTCCTATGGTGTGATACAAATTTTCATATCAAATTTAGTGAGCATGTTATTTCTTCCTTCAGACACATGTGGAGAGAGTAGCTTCATTTTTCCCCTCTCCCCTTCTCCCTTTTCTCCATTGAACAAGATTTTTCTTATCTCTTTTATGAGTTATAGTCTGCCCCATTCCATTTCTCCCATTCTCTTTCCAGTATTTTCCTCCCTCACTCCTTAATTTTTACTTTATTTTATATTATTTTGTGTGTGTGGATATCATCTCTTCTGATTCAACACACCCTGTTCTCTCTATCTATGTGTGTGTGTGTGTGTGTGTGTGTGTGTGTGTGTGTGTGTGTATAAAAATCTCTCCATCTACCCAAATACTGAGAAAAGATTCAAGAGTTATAAATATTTTATTTCCAGGTAGTAATGTAAATGGTTCAGCTTTCAAGAGTCTTTTATGATTTTTCTTTCCTGTTTACTTTTTCATGCTTCTCTTGATTCTTTGCTTGGGAGGTCAAATTTTCAATACAGATCTGGTCTTTTCCTCAATATGAATGATTGAAAGTCCTCTATATCATTGAATGACCATTTATTCCCTTGAAGTATTATACTCAGATTTGCTGGGTAGGTGATTCTTGGTTTCAATTCCAATTTCTTTGACATCTGAAATATATCATTTCATGCCCTTTGATCCCTTAATGTTGAAGCTGCCAGGTCCTGTGTTATCTTGATTGCATTTCCACAATACTCAAATCATTTCTTTCTAACTGCTTGCAGTATTTTCTGTTTGACCTAGGAACTCTGAAAGTTGGCCACAATATTCCTAGGAGTTTCTCTGTTCAGGTCTCTTTCAGGAGGTGATCGGTGGATTCTTTCAATATTTGTTTTGTCTTCTTGTTCTAGAATATCAGGGCAGTTTTCCTTGATAATTTCATGGAAGACAATGTCTAGACTCCTTTTTTTGATCATGGCTTTCAGGTAGTCCCATAATTTTTAAATTGTTTCTCCTGCATATATTTTCCAGATCAGTTGTTTTCCCAGTGAGATGTTTCACATTATCTTCTATTTTTTCATACTTTTGGTTTTGTTTACTAACTGCTTGGTTTAACTCATAGTCATTCATTTCCCTGAACTCAGTTGTCTCTTTCAATGAATTATTTTATTCAGTGAGCTTTTGGACCTTCTCTTCCGTTTGGCTAATTCTGCTTTTTAAAACCTCCTTCTCCTCATTGGCTTTTTGGACCTCTTTTTCCAATTGAGTTAGCTTCTTTTTAAAGCTGTTATTTTCCTCAGTATGTTTTTGGTTCTCCTTTAGTAGGCTGCTAACTTATTTTTCAAGCTCTTCTATTGCCTGAGCCCAATTTAAGTTCCTTTTGGAGGTCCTGGAGGCAGGGACCCTGACTTCCTCTGACAGTATGCCTTTTTCTTCCTCATCCAAAAGGATGGAGGGCAGACACCTGTTCCCCAAGAAAGTAACCTTCTATGGTCTTATTTTTTCCCTTTTTTGGGCATTTTCCCAGCCAGTTACTTGACCTCTGAGCTTCCTCTTCACATCTACCTCACCTCCAGTTCCACCAAGCCGGCTCTGGGGGCTGAGATTCAGATAAGCTTTTCCAAACCCTTAGGGACTTTAGACAGGGCAAGGCTGCCAATCAGTCTGAAATTAAGATCAGTTGCTTGGGGTGTGTGGAGGTGGTGCAGGGCTGCCATACAGGGGTCAGTTACCTCAGGGGGTTTACAATGAGACCTTCAACAATGGATGAGGGCTACTGCCTGCTTTAGGAGCCCCTGTCCACTGCCTCCACTATTGCTAGCAGAGGAGGCCCAAGTTATGGGGACACCCTGCTCCCTTCTTGGCTAGATGAAAAGACCCTCGCACTGATCTTTGGTGCCTGTGGGTTGGGGGATCTGCACTGCCACTGGAGATTCTGTCCCTGCAGTCTGCTCAGATCCACTCCCCTTGGTGCTGCGTGGCCAAGGCTGGACTGGATTCTGTTCCAGGTCTGGTGAGACAGACCTTTCCTGTAGGTCTTTCAGGTCACTCTGGGCTAGAAATCTCCTCCATTCTGTTCTGTGGCTTCTGCTGCTCTAGAATTTGTTGAGAGTTCTTCTTTAGAGGTATTTTATGGGCTGTGGGGTAAGAACTGGTGTATATGCATCTTTCTACTTGTCCATCTTGGCTCCACCCCCAATTTACCCTTTTCTTCCTCATTCTTTCTTATTCTCCCAGGAAAATTCTTTTACATCATTTGATTAATTATTTTTATCATTAAATCAAAATCAGCCTATACCTATACCCTCAGTCTATTTTTACTCCTTCTCAATGTGATACTAAAGATGCAGTTCTCAAGAGTTACAAGTATCAACTTCCATTGTAGGGGATGTAAACAGGTTATTCTTATTGAATAACTTGTTATTTTTTCTTTCCTGTTTACCTTTTTATGCCTCTCTTGAGTTTTGTATTTGAAGATCAAATTTTCTGTTGAGCTCTGTTCTTTTCAATAGGAAAATTTGGAAGTCCCCTAATTCATTGAATATCCATCTCCTCCTCTGAAACATTATGATCAGTTTTGCTGGGTAGTTGATCCTTACTTTCAATCTAAGCTCCTTTGATTTCTGCAATGTCATATTCTCGGAGCACTGATCCTTTAATGTAGAAGCTATTAGGTCCTGAATTATCATAACTCCATGATATTTAAATTGTTTCTTTCTGGATGCTTTCAGTATTTTCTCCTTGACCTGATAATTCTGGAATTTGGCTACTTTATTCCTCTGCATTTACATTTTGGCACGTGTTTCAGGAGGTGATCAGTGGATTCTTTCAGTGACTAATTTACCCTCTGGTTCTAGGACTTTAGTACAGTTTTCCTTGATAATTTCTTATTGTGTAGACCCTTTTCCTTCCCATTATGGCTTTCAGGTAAACCAATCTTAAATTATTTCCAGATTTTGTTTTCCAGGTCAGTTATTTTTCCAATGAGGCATTTCATATTTTGTCTTTTTTTAAAAAAAAATTTTATTTAAATAATTCATGATATCTCACATAGTCATTAGCATCCAATTGCCCAATTCTAATTTCTAACTTTTTCTTCCTTTAGGTTAGTTTTTATCTTCTTTTCTATTTGGCTGATTCTACTTTTTTAAAGGAATTCTTCTCCTTGGTGAATTTTTGCACCTCCCTTTCCATTTGACCAAGTATATTTTTAAAGAGCTTTTTTCTCCTTTTGTTCTTCCTTTTCCAGGCTCTTTACTCTTTCTTTCATACCTCTCATTTCTTTTCCCAATTTCTTCTACTTTCTTATTTGACATTGAAAATCCTTTTTGAGTTCTTTCAACAAGGTTTTTTGGGCTTGGGACCAATTAATATTTCCCTTTGAGTTTTGAGGAGTAGGTATACTGAGAATGTTGTTCTCGTCTATGTTTGTGTTTTTATCTTCCCTGTCACAATAATAATTCTTTATGGTCAGTGTTATTCTTTGCTTCTTGCTCATGATATTTACCATTTTACTGACTTTTTATGTTGAACCTTGCTTTTGGGACACATGGCTCATTGTCCCAAGCTTTTTATGCTGGTAGAGGTCAAGGTGCCTGGTCACTGGCTTTGTGTGCTGGGTCGTCAGGTGTTGGCAGCTGTGGGCTCTAGTGGTCTGGAAGCTTATCTGGTACTGAGTTTGGAACCTAGTGGTGGTGTTTGGCATGTGTCAAGGCCAGGTGAGATTTTTCCCTTTTCCTCAGGGCTGAGCTGAAGCATTGGGAAGTTCAGCTGCTTACCTGGGGACAAGCAGTAGTAGAGGGAGTTTTGGCTTCTGAAGAATACCTACATGTCTGGAAATGTGCTGAAGGACATGAAGGTTCAGCTGCTGGAGGATGTTTACCCACATAGGGCTGCACTGAATCACATGGAGGTCCACTGCTTGGGGATGTCTATTTGCTTGGGGCTATATCCATACATATGATGATTCTCTGATCTGTCCCCTTGGCTATGCTTAGGTATGAGTGTGAGGGAAGGGGTGTTCCTGGTGAGGACATTTGCCTGCTCCACCATGGTGGGGCTCAAGATCTCCTAGTTTGCTGAAGTCGGGATTGCTGGTGGTCCATCCTGGAAAGTGTTTCCATTTACCTTAGTGAAAGAGACCTTTCTTGCTGATCTTCATATTTCAAAGAGTATAAGATTTCTCCACTTTGTATTTCTATTGGATCGGCTGTTTCAAGATTTTTTGTGGGAGCACTACTTTCTGGGTTTTTTAAGCATTTAAAAAGGGAGAGTGATAGTGACTTACTACTTGCTCTGCCACCTTGACTCCTGGAACTATTACTTGTGTTAACACATAATGAGTATAGAAAGGTTAATCCACCAAAAATGTAAAATAGTTTATAAGTGATTTCACCCACCTGAGAGGACTATAAAGAGAAATACTGTAAAATATCCCATTTTTCCACAAATTAGCTAGTAGCATAGTTCATATCATGTTCCCTATAAATAAGTAGCAATATTCCAATAATAATAAGTTTTTTATCCTCAACCCTAAATTCCAATGATATAATAGGTGTAAAAAGTCATGGAAAATAGGAAACCAAGTTGGTTTTTATTTGAATACTGGGAAACTGAAAATTTTGAACATACCAACATTTAATTGCATATTAATTTAAAGAAAGGATGAGGAAGTTTTTTTAATAACACTTTTAGATTTTATTTTTATTTATTATTTAGTCAAGTTGAATACTCTTGTATAAAATGTTAATAGTGGTGCATACAATTTACTGGCTAATGCATTGTCTGCCTTTTTGTACATATAAAATCTATGAAACCTATATAAATTCCTTTTCCTTTTGAGATGTGTTATTTTTATATAATACAGTTTGATTTTTCCACTAACTCCCTCTGTTAATACAAGTTAATAAGTCACTCGTGCTCTCTTCATTTCAATTTTCTCACAGTAAATGAAAAATAAATGTTGTACTAAATGATTGCTACTATCCTTTGCCATTTTAAAATTCTATTGTTTTTATCTTTATCTCTTCCATCTTCACTGCGTCAAGTACAAAAAAATATAAAATTTTGCCTCTACCAAGGCTATGTGAACCTGAGAAAATCACAAATTCTCGGAATCCTAGCTCCTCTTCTGTAAGGGGATTGGAACATATGCCCTATTTTCTCCATTTTACTTCTAAATTTATGATCTTATTATCCTAAGGAGTACGTTGATTTCCAATACTTAGAAATTTAAATTTAGAGGAATGGTGAACTGAAGAACACTATGACAGAATCTACACAGAGAAAGATTTCTTATACATGCCATGCTCTCTGGCTTCAAATTCCATATTTTGAACAATTCTACAGTAATCACTATTGATTTATCAAAATAAATTTACTTTTATTCAGGCTAAGGAAAATCCCTTCTATTACCCTGTGAGAGTGAAAATGAGACATAGATACACACACACACACACACACACACACTAGGATAAAAAAAGATTCTTTTTGTTATCTTTCATTTTATCTGGGCATATTGTAAAATTTCTGCCCTAGCCCTCCTGTTTACCTCAGTTCCTAATTTGTAAAATGAGCTAGAGAAGGAAATGGTAAAAACACTACAGTATCTTTAACAACAAAACCACAAATATGGTCACAAAGAGGTGGATATGATTTAAAATGCCTGAGGTACAACAACAAAAATTCCAACCAATTAGAAAAATTATTCCATCAGAGGTGAAATAATTTGGGCAAGGTCTCATGGTAAATTCAGTTGAAGAGTTACTACTGATACCATAATTTCCTAAATATAAGTCCAATGGCTTTCTCTACCAGGCCATAAGTTGCTATATTGTTCATGCTTAAAACCATATCTATTTTGATCTATCTATCATCTACCTTCCTATGTATCTATCTATCTATCTCCCTATCTCTATATCTATCTATCCATCTACCTGTCTGTGTAAATGTCTCAATACCCACACTTACCACTTAAAAGTTGTCTTTCTGAAGATCGTTCTTCAGTTATTATCCCTGTCATTGTACTATTTTCTATATGTTTTTTTCAAATCATACTTTCAGGCACATAATTGAAACTGTGACTTGTCTTTTTAGCCATCTTTTCCTTCCTTATAAGAACTGAAGTTGGGAGCAGAATCTATGCTTGCATAGTTCCATATTGAAAATAGCTTGATGGAGGACTTGACATTTTCCACTGCTTTTATAATGGGAACTGCAGTGCTTGTTACATCACACCAAGTTAGCAAAATCAATACTTAGATGGTAAATCTATATATTATTTCAGAGTTACTGCTTATGGTTAAGCATAATCCATGCTTCAAAGGAAATTGAACCAAGCATCTGGTACACAATAACTTGAAAGTGTTTCAGACACAGACCAATTCTAAAGAACATTAGTTAAGAAGAAAAATTAACCCTCTCAGTGTTTAAGTTCGGAAAATTCTTTCCAAGGGCCCAATTCATTTCCAGAGTACATTTTGTCATCTATATGCTTTTAATTATTTACAGTAATTAAAGCTGTATCAATTTTAAAAAGTGGTTCAGGATTTCTGGAAGCCAAGATGGCAGAGTAAGCAGTGAATTACTGTAGCTCTCCCATATTCACCTCCAAACAATTAGAAAATGGCACTCTGAAACAAATCCTGGAATAGCAGAACCAGCAGAAAGATGGGATAGATTAGTCTCTTAGCCCAAGTGACTTACAGGATGAACTAGAAAGGTCCCTCTCATTTAGGCAAAAGGGAAGCACATTCCAGCACAGTGTCAAGAAGACAGCAGCAAAACCTACCACAGCATACCAGTGAGAAATTCTGAGACCCAGTAGGGTAGAGAAGGTAAACACCGGTACCAGGATCCTAGATATGCCTTTGTATACCTAGGGAACCACAGACTCTAACTCCTAGAATCATTGTGTGTTTCAGAGTAGCCCCTGGAAAGTAAGCATTCTCCAGAAATCAGAAGTCCACATGCTTCAGTGCAGTCCAGGGCAGGCAGGTGTCCACCATCAGCCAGATCACCACGTGCTTCAGTGAAGTCCAGGGGTAAAAGGGATACTCCAGGGTCCAGACCTTCATTTACTTCAATGCAGCCTTGGGGAAGGGCAGAAAAAAAGCCCTGGCCTCAGCACATGCCAGATGCCACCACGAAAATAATAACTCAGCACTTGGTATGCTGTCAAACCACTAGAACCCACAGTTGGTGAGACTTGAGTCCCCAGCACACAAAAGTCAGTGACTAGGTACTTGGTTCCCAGTACAAGAAGCATGGGACAGTGTTCCTGTGGTCCAGCAGCAAAGTTCAACTTTAAAAGTCAGGAAATAGGTTTAAAAAAATGAGCATGAAGGAAAAATGAACACTGACCAAGAAAGTAATTATAGTGAAAGAGAGTGTCAAAAGCTTGGGAAAAGAAGGACAAAAATTTACTGAAGCAAACAATTCCTTTAAAAATAGAATTTTCCAAATCAAAAAAGAAAGTGGCCAAAGTAAACAACTCCTTCAAAAGTAGAATTGGCCAAATAGAAAAGGAGGTTAAATAGCTCACTTAAAAAAAAAAACAATTTCTTTAAATTTGGAATTGGGTAAGTGGAACCTAATGACCATATGAGACATTATGAATCAGTCAAACAAAATGATGCAAAATACTTCAATGGAAAAACAACTAACCTGGAAAGTAGATTCAGGAAAGATACTTTAAGAACTTTTGGACTATCTGAAAGTCATGAGAAAAAAATAGAAAGAGTCTGACAGGATTTTTCAAGAAAGTATCAAGAAAAACATCCCTGAGGTCCTAGATACAGGGCAAAATAATAATTAAAAGAAACCACTGATCATTGCTGGAAAGTAATTCCAAAATAAAAACTGTAAGGGGCCTTGTAGTCAAATTCCAGAATTATCAGGTCAAGTAGAAAATATTGAAAGTAGCCAGGAAAAAAATTAAACATCATGGAATTACAATCAGAATTAAGCAGTATTTAGAAGCTTCTACATTAAAAGACTGGAGGGCTTGGAATATGATAACTTTCCAGAAATATTTCAAACTTTCCAGGTGGAAAGAACAGAAATGGGAAGATGAGAGTATAGGTCAGAAAATTCCAAGCTCTCCATATTTTTCCACACAGAAGAGATGAACTAGTAGCTCATGGCAAACATAGAGCAGTAAAAATTAATGAGTAGGGGCAAAACAAGGTCCTTCCTGGGACAACTGGAGAAAATCTGAAGAATAGTCCCAGAATGAGGTTTGAGCCCTGTGAAGAATAAAAGCCTACAGGTTAGGTGCAAAAGCTTCTTAAACTATAATCTGCATATTTTAAGATTAGCTAGGTTGGGAAACTGCCTCAGCAGCAGCCACAGTCACTTTTACCCAGGAGATAGTGAGAGATCTGGACTGGGGAAGATTGAAGGAAACTCTGCTGTCAAGGAATTCCTGATCCAGATGTGCTGTGGAGAGACAGCAGGAAACAGAAGGAACCAGCACACACCAGGTAAGTGCAGAGGCCATAGATGGGGAACACCTCTGGTGATGGGCACTTACAAGATTAAGATTAAGGAGGCTAGAGGTCTTGATTCCAGTTCCAGGATAGAGGAGACAACTGTAGGAGTATCTGAAGTCAGAGGTACCATCACCTATGTCCCAAGATCAGAAGTGTTTGTAAAAATTAAGCCCTTGATAAAAAAATACAGGCAAAAGAAAAAGAATACAAACATAAAGTGCTGCTATAGGAATAAAGAGAACCAGGGTTCATCTTCAGAGGAAGATACTGAAACAAAGAAACCTTCTTCCCCTCCATAAAGTAATGTCAAATGGTCACCTGCTCCAAAAGAATTCATAGAAGAACTTTAAAAAGCCTTTAAAAATAGAATTACAGAGACTGAAGAAAAAAATAAGAACAATTCAAGACAAACAGGAAGATTATGAAAAACAAATCAATGAATTAGAAAGGGAGATACAGAATCTTTTCAAATTTCAATATTTTTGTTTTAGTTTTTAACATTCACTTCCACAGAATCTGAGTTCCAAATTTTCTCTCTTTCTTTCCTCTCACCCTAGGAGTGCATGCATTCTGATTACCCTTGTCTCCCAATCTGACCTCCCTTCTAAATCCTCCAATTCTCTCATCCCCTTCCCTTTCTATTTTCCTGTAGGGTAAGCCAGATTTGTATATTCCATTGTCTCTTTATCTGATTTTATAGTTGCGTGTAAATGCAATGTTTAAACATGTTTTAAATGTTGACCTCCAAATTCTCTCCTTTCCTCCCTCCACACTGATGCTGATTGAGAGATCAAACAATTCCATACAGGTTGTACATGTGTACCCATGCAAAACACTTCAAGTCATGTTGTGAAATACTAACTATATTTTCCTCTATCATTTCCCATCCCCTGTTTATTCTATTCTCTTTTTGACCCTGGCCCCCTTCAAAAAATGTTCGCTTCTGATTACTCTCTCCTCCATTTTGCCCTCCCTTCTATTAACCCCCCCACCACAGTTATCATCTTCTCTTCTACTTTCTCAGAGGGTGATAGAGATTTCCATACCAATTAAGTGCATATGTTATTCCCTCCCTAAGCAAAATCTGATGAGAGAAAGATTCAGTCACTCTCTCTCACCTCCACTTTCTTCCCCTCCACTGTAAAAGCTTTTTCTTGCTTATTTTATTGAGATAATTTACCCTATTCTACCTTTCCCTTTCTCCTTCTCCCAGTACACTCTTCAATCACCCATTAATTTTATTTTTCAAATATAATCCCTTCATATTCAATGTACTCTGTGCCTTCTGTCTATATTTATCTATCTTTCTATCTATCTACATCTATATCTGTCTATATCTATCTAACTATATAGACAGATATCTAGATAGAAGATAGATAGATAGATAGATAGATAGATTTTTCCTCCAACTACCCTAATAAGTGAAAGGTCTCATGAGAAAAGTATCTTTCAATGTAGGAATAAAAAATGTTCAAATTCAATAATTCCCCTTATACTTTCTCTTCCATGTTTGTCTTTTTATGCTTCTCTTGAGTCTTGGAATTCAAACTAAATTTGTCTATTCATCTGTGGTTTCACAAGAATGCATTAAACTGGAAGTCAGAGCCAAGATGGTGGAGCAGACCCAGCCAAATACCTGTAAAATGACTCTGAACAAATTCCAGAGCTGCAGAAGCCACAGAATGAGAGAGTGAAGCAAATCTTCAGCCCAACACAGTCTGGAAGGTCCCAGGAAGTATCTATCATACCATGGTGGGAGCAGAGTAAAGTCAAGTGAGGATCACAGTGGCCAAGATAGGATCTGAGAAGGACTTAGGGGGACTGAATCTCAGGCACCTGTGGTGGTCTCCAGACTTCATGACCCCAAAACACTGAGGACAAATTGGAAGGTCAGTGGAAAAACCTGTGGGACCTGTGTGAGAGAGTAGAGTGGTTGGGCTTCAGCCTCAGGGTGGCAGAGGGAGTGGAGCAGCCCACAGCAGCCAAAGCAGCACCAGCAGCAACTGTTTCTGGAACTGTAGGCCTGCAGACTGTGGGGGAATGGAGTGACTGACAACATACCTCCCACTCCAACTGGAAGAACTACCTTGACAGAGACTATAGAATATTACTTTGGTGATAAGGAATACCAAAGTATACAAAAATAAGACTATAAAGTCAAAGCTCCTATATCCAAAGCCTCTAAGAAAAATATAAATTGGTCTCAGACCATGGAAGAGCTCAAAAAGGATTTTGAAAATCAAGTAAGAGAAGTACAGCAAAATTGGGACGAGAAATAAAAGTGATACAAGAAAATCATGAAAAACAAGTCAACTACTTCCCAAAGGAGACATAAAAATGCTGAAAAAAATAATGCTTTAAAAAAAATTAACTCAAATGGCAAAAGAGATCCAAAAAGCCAACGAGGAAAAGAATGCTCTAAAAAGCAAAATTGGACAGATGGAAAAGAGGTCCTAAAGTTCACTGAAGAAAATAACTCCTTAAAGATTATAATGGAGAAGATGGAAGATAAGAACTTTATGAAAGATCAAGAAATTACCATAACAAAATCAAAAGAATGAAAAAATGGAAGGTAAAGTGAAATATCTCATTGAAAAAAACAATTGACCTGGAAAATAGATCCAGGAGACACAATTTAAAAGTTATTGACTACCTGAAAACCACAATCTCAAAAAGAGCCTAGATATCATCTTCCAACAAAGTATCAAGGAAAATTGCCCTGATAATTGGTAAAACAGATATTGAAGGAATCCACCAATTGCCTCCTTAAAAAGATGCCAAAAGGAAAACTCCTAGGAATACTGTAGTCAAATTTCAGAGTTCCAAGGTCAAGGAGAAAATACTGAAAGTAGTCAGAAAGAAATAATTGTAGTATTGAGGAAATACAATATGGATAACAGAAGATCTAGCATCTTCTACATTGAAGGGTCAAAAGACTTGGAATATGATATTCCAGAGGTCAAATGAGCTAGGATTAACACCAAGAATCACCTGCCCAGTGAAATTGAGTATAATATTTCAAGGGGAAAAAATGATCATTCAATGAAATAGAGGACTTTCAAGGATTCTTGTTGAAACATCCAGAGCTGAAGAGAAAAATCTGACTTTCAAATACAAGAACCATGAGAAACATGAAAAGGTAATCAGAAAGAGAAATCATAAAAGACTTACTAAAGTGGATCTGTTTACATTCCTACATGGAAAGATCATATTTGTAACTCTTGAGATTTTTTTCATTATTAGGGTAGTTGGAGGGATTATATGCATATAAATAGAGGGCACAAGGTGAGTTGAATAGGAAGGGAAGAAGGAGTGAGAGTAATATATTTGGAGGAGAAAGTGAAAATAGAATGAATTAAATTATCTCAGAGAAAAGAAAACATTTTTTTCAATGGAGAGGAAGTGGGGGAAAGGTGAGAGGCAAAGAGTGAAGGTTGCTCTCACTGAATTTGGTTTTAGGAGGCAATGACATGCAAATTCAATTTGGTATGAAAATCTATCTTACACTTCATGAAAATTGGGGGAAGGCAATAAAAAAGGGAGGATCATAGAAGGGAGGACAAATGGGAGGAGGGGGTAGTTAGAAGTAAACACATTTGAGAAGGGATAGGCTCAAAAAAGAGAATACAATAAATGGGAGTCAGGATAGAATGGAGGGAAGTAGAGTTAGTCTTTCACAATACAACTATTATGGACATGGTTTGCATAACTACACAAACATATCCTATATTCAATTACTTGTCTTTTCACTGGATATGGGGGGGGAAGGAGGAAGTGAGAGAAGCTGGAACTCAAATTTTTTTTAATTGAATTATTTTATTGGTTTTCAGTGTTTGACAGTCACTTCTATATATCTTTGATTTTTTTCCATTCCCTCCTCCTTTTTCACCCCTCCCTCCCCACTCCCTTCCTGAGACTTCATACAATCATATATTGGTTCTACATGTGCATTCCTATCAAATACGTGTTACAAAGAATTAAAATGAATGGGAGAAACCATAAAACAAAACAAAATACAATACAAAAGAAAATGGTCTGTTTCGATCTGCAATCCAATTCCATAGTTCTTTCTCTGTATGTGTATGCATTTTGCCTCATGAGTGCATTGGAAATTTTTTAAGTTCGTGCATTTCAATGAAGTACTAAGTCAACCAGAAAAATTCCTCATACACCATGGTTTTGCTGTGTACAAAGTTCTCCTGGTTCTGCTCCTTTCACTCACCATCAGTTCATATAAGGCTTCTTTGGAGTCTTCCTGTTCATCACTTCTCATAGCACAATTGTACTCCTTTACATTCATATACCACAACTTGTTCAGTAATTCCCCAATTGTTGGGCAACTCCTTGATTTCCAGTTTTTGGCCACCACAAAGAGAGCTGCTATAAATATGTTTGTACATGTGGGACCCTTTCCCATTTCTATGATCCCTTTGGGATAGAGTCCCAAAAGTACAATTGCTCTGTAAAAAGGTATGCACATTTTGTAGCACTTTGGGCATAATTCCAAATTGATATCCAGAATGTTTAAATCAGCTCACATCTCCACCAACAATGAATTAGTGTTCCAACTATCTCATACATTCTCCAACATTTGTCATCTTCCTATTTTGTCAGGTTAACCAATCTGATAGGCATGATATGGTACCTCAGAGTTGTTTTGATTTGCATCTCTCTAATCAATAGTGATTTAGGGTTTTTTTTCATATGATTACAAATAGCTTTAATTTCTTCCTCTGAAAATTCCGTTTGTATCCTTTGACCATTTCTCAATTGAGGAATGACCTGTATTCTTGTACATTTGACTCAGCTCTCTCTATATTTTAGAAATGAGACCTTTATCACAGATACTAGTTGCAAAAATTCTTTCCTAGTTTTCTGCTTCCCTCCTAATATGGTAGCATTGGGTTTGTTTTTGCAAAACTTTTCAATTTAATGCAATAAAAATTATCCATTTTGCACTTCATAATGTTTTCTATGTCTTATTGGGTCATAATTTTCTCCATTCTCCATAAATCTGACAAATACACCATTCTCTGCTCCCCTAATTTTTTAATAATATCAATTTTGTACCTAGATCATGCATCCATTTGGACTTTATTCCTGTATATGATGTCATACATTGGTCTATGCCCAATTTTGCACACTGTTATCCAGTCTTCCCAACAATTTTTGACTAACAGTGAGTTCTCATCCCAAAAGCTGGCATCTTCGTGTTTATCAAACAGAAGATTGCTATATTTGTTAACTAACGTGTATTGAGAACCTAACATATTGCACTGGTCTATCTATCTGCTTCTTAGTTAGTACCAAGTGCTTTTGATGATTGCTGCTTTATAATGCAATTTACTATCTAGTAGGGATAGTTCAATTTCCTTAGCACTACATTTCATTAGTTCCCTTGATATTCTGGACCTTTTATTCTTCCAAATGAGTTTTGATATTATTTTGTCTACCTCCAGAAAATAATTATCTGGTAGTTTCATTAGTATGGCACTGAATAAGGAAATTAATTTCGGTAGAATTATCATTTTTATTATATTAACTCAGCTTACCCATGAGCAACTGATGTTTTTCCACTTACTTAGATCTGACTTTATTTGTGCAAATAGTGTTTTGTAATTGTGTTCATATATTCCTTGGAGATATTTTATAGTGTCTATCATACTTTTAAATGGGTTTTCTATTTCTACCTGTTGCTGTTGGGTTTTGTTAGTAATATATAGAAATGTGGTGTGTAAGGTATGTTCAGGGAGGACCAGTACATTTGGTATGATGAATGCTGAGCCCTTTTCAGGGCTCTCTCCACCTTTTGTGTCCACTTGTTCTTCTTACCTGTGGCTCCAAGAAGCCTCAGCATGTGCAGCACCACACCCTGGTAAACCATTTCAGAAGATGGGCCAAACCAGGCTGAGAATAACAAAGCGTTCTAAAACCCATTGCTGACACCAAGCATGTGAAGACTTCATCTGGGGGAATGGGCAGAGGAGAAAAATTTGTTCCAATGGCCATGAAGGCAGATGAAGCAGGTGATGAGGAGTGCTTAGAGCTTGGTTAGATACCAAAGATGCCAAGGTCATCCACTGTATCCTAAGCAATGACCAGCCATCTTGACTCTGTCCTTCCACTTGACTATGATGACTCAGGAGGAGAGAGTAAGGCTGACGAATTCACTTAAATCCAATTTATGCATGAATCAAAAGACATCACCCATACCATTTTACTATTATGCCTCAAAGTCCTGTGGTAACAGGCAAGTGATGAAGTAGCAGGTGCAGATACACTGGTAGCTGTAGTCATGACCCTGCACTCTGGCAGCCCAGGCCATAGGCTCCTTTCTCACTGGAAGTAGCAGTGGTACTCAACAGCCACTTGAGTATCTGAGAAGCCTTTTAAGAATCACACTACTCACCTCCTGGTGTGAGGAAGGGGGCTATAAAATATGCCCTAAACATTGCCTGCTTACTCAACCCTGGCCTGATTACTGTGGCAGGTGGGGAATCCCACTATGTGGTCAAAATACACAATAATGTACAAAAATGTCTGCAAGGATGATTCCACTCACCATTGGCATATGGAACATGTACACACTAATAGCCAACACAAAATCCAGGAGACCTGAAAGAAGAACTGCTTTTATTGCAAGATAACTCAACAGGTATTGCATCCACAGCCCTTAGGGAAACAAGGTTGGCAAATGAAGGTTAGCTTACTGAAGTTGTACCTGGATACACCTTTTCCTGGAGTGGGTGCAGTGAATGGGAATGCCGTGAAGCTGGCTTGAGTTTTGCAATCAAAACTAATCTAATCAGTCAGTTAGTATGCCTGCTAAAAAGGAGCAAATGACAAGCTTATGACAATGTGATTTCCACTCACAGGAAAATGCCATGCCACCATCATCAATGCCGATGCTGTCATCATGGCAAGCCCTGATGAAGTTGAAAAAAAAATTTATGAAGACCTAGAGACCCTTACCATCAATGTGTCAAAAGAGGACAAGTTTATAATACCAAGTGACTTTCACATTAGAGTAGGCTCAGATTACCAGACTTGGCAGAGAGTCCTAGGGAGGAATGGAGTTGGAAATAACAAGATCAATGGTAATTTATTGCTAAGGACTTGTGCATTGCATGACCTTCTGATCACCAACACTTTCTTCCATTTACCTAATCACAATAAAATTTCATGAATACACCCTCACAGCAAACACGGGCATCTAATAGATTATGTGATTGTAAGAAGAGACAGACAAGATGTGAGAGTGACAAAGGCAATGTGTGGTGAAGAGTGCTGGACTGGTCACAACTTATCCTTTCTAAGCTAAATATTCACATTCATCAAAAGTGCCATCCCTAAAGCAAAATGACTACCAGAAGAATTAATGTCAACAAATTAGGGCTCTTCTCTGAGCGTGAACAGTTCGCTACTGACTTGGAGGGAAAGCTGAGGTAACACACAGTTGGCAACAGTAGAGCAGAAAAGGAGTGGGCAGCTCTCAGAGATTTGCTGTACAATACTACATTTGCTCATCTGGCTCAGAATACTCACAAACACCAAGACTATTCTGATGAAAGTGATGGGGAAATTCAAAAGCTGCTAAATGAAAAAGGTGAACTCCACAGGATTAATGGCAGGATAGTACATCCACCTCTAAGAAGGCAGCATTTAATTCCATCAAAAGCAAAGTACAAGCAAAGTTTAGAGAGATGCAGCATTACTGGCTCAGTAAGAATGCAGATGAAAATTCAGTTCAATACTGATAGTAACAATCCAAAGTGCTTTTCTGATTCCCTGAAAGATATTTATGGACCAAAAACCTATGGTGCATCACAACTACTCAGTGCTGATGGAGTCACATTGATTAGTGATAAGGACATGATCCTAGAGAGATGGGCTGAACATTTCCCTAGTGTTCTCAACAGACCACCATCAATCAATGCTGAGGCCATTGACTACCTCAAGTTGAAGTCAATCCCTTCTTATTTGAAATTCCAACTGAAGAAGAGATTTTTGAGGGCCAGTAGGTACTTTTCATCTGGCAAATCACCTGGTGCTGGTTTTATTCTAACTGAGATTTAAAAGGTAAGGAGAACACTGCTCATACAAAAGCTGACTGA
>CM053771.1:467630383-467659441 GCA_028658325.1 Potorous gilbertii | reverse complement strand
ATATAATGAGTTTGAGAACTTCCTTACTGCCAAAATTGAGGGCCAGAATAATGTTGTCCACTTAGCATCTTTTGCCATTTGCCATTCATACTCCTTTTTTTCTTCCTTTAAGACATCTCCCTGATGGCAGCCTTTTTCTTTACTTTTCAGAAGCTCTTACTTAGTTATATATTGCAACTTACTTTAACCCAGTGCATGGCCATTCACTTTTCAGAGACTAGTGTATATCATGTCTGGCTTCCAAATAGCAATACAATAGAATATTAATATGAAAAAGATAAACCATTATTTCTATGACATATTTGGGGTCATTAATGAATCTTTGTAATATCTCAGATACAATTAGTTGTCCTATCAAACTCCAGAACAAAAATGTTATCCATCTGTTCTTGATATGAATATTAGTAGATAATTGCCACAGTTGTCCATTAAATCACTGAAGGGGGAAAAGCAGTGTAAGAGAGTCTGGATAATTGAAAAGGGTTTACATTTACAAAAATATTATAAACATGTAGAGGTATGTAAAATACAAGAATAACAGAATTATTTGATAATTAATATCAGAAGTAAAATGTGATTTTTAAAAATTTTAAAAGTCCAATTTATATATCCAAATGAGCTAGGCACTGTACATCTTGAATCAGCTACTACTTAAATGATATTTGAGAGTAAGTAATTGAATGTGCAATTTTACATAATTTCTTGTCTGCCAAATTTAACTTCTATATATTTCTCCAACAAAGTCACATATATAGACTACATTAGTGATATTCTTATTTCCTAGACTATATAAATAATTAAACAATTGATTTAGGAATTAATTTCAAATCCAGAAATACCTCATTTTTCAAGAGGTTATTTAGTAGTCCTAAGGTCAAGCTTGGACCAATGCATAATTTTGAAATTCTTACTTGGACTATATCTTTACTAAGCTTTATATGCTCAACTGAAATCTATTCCTTTATTTGTTTTTGAGAAATGTGTTCTGTTCTTTGCCTCTAAAGAAAGAGACTTTGCTGCAAAGTAAAATTCGTGTATGTGTGTTTTTGTATGATGGATTTAAGAGGATAATTAAATGATTCCCCTCTTCCATCATCACCCCCCCCCCACTTCAAACCATGTAGAGGAATCATCCTAGTTGTGACTCTGTTGAATGTGTAGCCTTTTCCCCTGTACCTGTTGTAATGTACCTTGCTTGAAACAATGTATAGACTGCATATGTGCTTGTCACAATACATAGACAGCTAAGTGGTACAGTTAGAGTTCTGAATCTTCAGGAAGAAAGATATAAGTTTAAATGTGATTGAAATTCCTATGGACAAGTCATTTAACCTGTTTTTGCCTCAGTTTCTTCAGGTATAAAATGGGAAAAAGTATAGCACCTACCTCACAGAGTGGTTCTGAAAATAAAACCACATATTTGGAAAGTACCTGCTACATGGCAGACTCTGTGGAGGAGGAGCAGGAGGAGGAGGAGGAGGAGTAATAGTAGTAGTAGCAGTGGAAGAAGAAGAAGAAGAAGAAGAAGAAGAAGAAGAAGAAGAAGAAGAAGAAGAAGAAGAAGAAGAAGAAGAAGAAGAAGAAGAAGAAGAAGAAGAAGAAGAAGAAGAAGAAGAAGAACAAGGAGAAGAAGAAGAAGAAGAAGAAGAAGAAGAAGAAGCAAGAAGAAGAAGAAGAAGAAGGAAGAAGAAGAAGAAGATTTTAATTTTATACTATGAGAAGTGGATTTTCCTGGTGGCAGTCACGCAGGATATCTTTGGCAAGAAATCTCCAAGTTGGGGCAAGATGTTTCCTTTCCTCATTCTTCCTCTCCTATCCAAAAAACCACATGTCTAGCATGTCTAATCTATATTCAAATACCAGCACATGTCAGATTTGTTTTCAACTCAAAACTTTCCTCTTCATTTTAAATGGATACCTGGATTAAATGTTGCTTTTTTGTTGCCTTTTTATTGCTTACAATCTCAGTTCACCAAATAAAAACAAGCAGTGGAACCACCCAGGCAAGTCCTGCACATGTGACACTCTGAGACTAGTTCTCATCTCCAGTTATTAATCCTTTACTTAGATTTTCACCTCCCCCATCCCCACCCTTTGTATGCCAGCATATCATCATGTACCATAATAATTATGTGAAAGAATAAAAAGAAAAATCAGGGCAAGGCTATGCATATATCCTAATACAGAGATATGCACTCATTTTGGCTGGAAAGCTACTATTAGCTCCTACAATGGCTTCCCCAGCTGAAAGGAAGACATAAATTGGAATGAATAGAATGTTGGCTGCCAGCGGATCTCCTTTGCTAGTGTTAGCTGATGAGATGCAAATGGGCTTTGTAAGTGTGCTGCTCCAGAAGAGGACCCGGAAATTGTGATATAGGGATGTAATGAAAATGGGTTAATTTGTAGCACTTCTTATTTTAATTACTATATTTGACACATGAGAATGGATTCCCTTTCAGACATTTTGCACTTGTTATCAACTCTTATTAAAAGAATGAGAAACTGAACAATCTGCTTAGTCTTTGAATTCCATGGAACACCATCCCATTTCTTGGCTGTTTAGACCTCTTCAGAGATTCTTCATAGATAACTGAGACGACTGAGTCCAGTTAGAGTCTCAGGAAAGAGGGTCTAATGAATCCTGCTGAAGTGTAATTTACATGGAAATGACATTATTTATCCCAAGTCTGAGAAATGTAACAAAAGAGAAAATGCAACAACACATCTCCATCCTGATGACAATGCTTAAAATGAATCTGAAAAGTAACACAAATTTAGCTAGCCCTTACAATTTTATAATCCTTACTCTTTGATTTCCTTTGGGAGCTTTTTAGGAAGAGACGGAAGGTAGAGAAAAAATGTGTAATGGGTATTCTTAAATTACCCTAAACTTTGAGAGATATTATTAATATTTAGGTTGTTTTTGTGCTAACCCAGTTTCCTGTCAATTTGTTGAATTTCCTGGGTATGCAACCATCATTAATGTTAAAAGTTATTTGAGCCCTTTCTATTTCATTTCCTATTCAATTGTAGTCCATTAAATGCCATTTGGGTATAAGTAGGCCTATTTCTTTTTTCCCTATCCCAACCTATATCCTGTTTCTAACCCTATTCCACCGAGGAACGGCTACATTAAAATAAAAGCAGGCAAAATGCCAAGAATTAATCTGGGCATGGAAGCAGGGGAGAGAAAGTCATACTCTGGGCGTCTGGGAGGCACATCTGTTCTATTTTAGATGGTTGTATAGGTACACATTTTCCATTACCCATTTGAGAGTATCATTAATAAATGTTACATGATAAGGGAAGAAGCCAAGGATGTTTCAGACTCTGAGATCCACACCTCTTACTCCTGTCCCTGAAACTTTCAATGACGGAACCGTTGGATTTTCAAAAAAAAAAAGAAAAGAAAAAAAGAAAAAATCAATGCAATGCCTACTGCAAGGGAAATGTCTTGTCAAATTTTTAACAAAATTGAAGCAAAAAACAAAAACAAGGTGTGGTTTTTCTCTGCTCTTTTCAGTTATGTGGCTTATTTTCTTTATTTGTTTATTTGTTTTTATAGACATATATTCATGTTCTATAAGGGGAAACCATCCCAAATTCTCAATTTTAAAACAGGTCACTACATCATGAATTTTCTGATAACACTCTGATTCTCAGGCCTGTAAGAGCATCACCTGTTGTGCTAAACATTTGTCTTGAACTTAACGCTTGTTAAGAGGGAACTTAACAATTCAAAGTCTAGAAAAGAAAAACCAGTCTGGTTTGACTTTTTTTTCTTTTCCTCATAGATAGGAGAACAACTGGCAGACTACGTACATCAGTATGCTGTTGATACTTAGCCCTACATTTCCTCTTTATCTGACCTAGATGGTGGTTTTGCCAGTTTTCCCCAGTGTCTGACTGTGTTAGGGACATGGATTAAAAGAAACTTATGGACTCTCAGTCAAGGCCAAACAGAATGTTGAAACTCAGGCAGAATCATCTGGAGAGTGCATAAAGGGCAGATTTTTTTCTCAGTAATTTTTCACTTTTTGCCATTGAAGTCTATAATCTAAGACTGCTTTGATCTTCAAATACTTATCAGTAAACACCAGTTTATATATGACACCAGATATATATGACATTTTTAAATGTGAATTTAAAGTAAAAAGAGAGAGAAGTAAGATGATGATGCCAGGTCAGTGTTTGATTCATTCCTAAACATTTCTTTCAAAGATCTTCTGTAACAATAGTAGTTTTTTATATTATAACAATGGACAGTATCACAATTTAGCACTTGATGGACACTAAGAAATCATCAACCATAGATATAACATAAAACAGCAAAATATCCAGGATTTTGACTCAAAAGTGCCAGATGTAAATTACCAGAGATTAGATGTCATTTGTTTAAGGTTTAAGGCTTACAAATTCATTAACACAAATGTGTAAGGTATATGTATACCCATATGTATATATACACACATATGTACACACGTGTGTATTTGTATATATAAATGTGTGACGCATATGTCTACATGTATGCATTAGTTATACACATATAAGAAATATGTGTACAGCCTTACATGTATACTTATATATACATATAGGAGTATGTGTGTTGTGTGTATTTATGTATTTGTATGTATGCATATATGGGTGTGTAGTAATGCAAACATATGTATGCATTTATTGGGACTATATCAGCTTTCACTGGTAGTTTGTGCTCTTAAAGGGAATCTATTTTTATGAATTAAGCCTTTTTTGCACCTTAGAATTTTAGATAGTTTCCTGCAACATTGAATTAAGTAACCTGTCCGAATTCATGGAGACAATACATATGAAAGGTTAGAATTTTACCTAGAGACCTAGTATAATGTTAACTCCGAAGCTAGCTCTGTATCAGTTGTCTCATATTTCACATGAGAAAATGAGGCTAAATAGTTTATGCAATTTTGCCATAGCCACATAAGGAGTAAATGTTGGAGCCAGAACTCCCAATCCAGTGAGGTTTTATTTTGTTTTTTCTTTCCTTAAAACCATATGTGGATCATCTCTTAACTCTTGACTCTACTTAAATAATTGGGCCTGGAAGTCTGAATGATCCAAATAATTAGGTCTTCATCTGGCCATTTTTTTTTTACAATTTATCTGCCTCTGGATTGGAAAGAAAATATAACTGTATGAATAAATCTCTCTATGTGTATGTATAACTAGAATATAAGCTCCTTGAAAGTGAGGGATATATTACATTTACCTTTTTGTCCCCTAGTGCCTGGCAAAATATATTCCATAGAGCAGGTTACTTTATAAGTTTTTGTTGAGTTGCACTAGACAGGACAGAAGGAATTGATAGTTTTCTCTACTTTTTTCCTGGGTCATCAATTATTGCTGAAGTAAATCACAGAACAATGGCTCCTATCTCTAATGTGAGCTAATATGAAGCCTAGGACATTTGGTCCTGTGTCAGCAGGAGAAAGGTACAGCAGGTCAGCAACAAGGCCTCCAGCTCTTGCATGGAAGGCATATTATTTGCCCAGGCAACAATGGGTGATACACCAGGTCAATCCAGCCCAGTAAGTAATCCACCAACACCAGAGGCCCACAGCACATAAAGCTAGGGAAGATCAAAACACAAGCTTAGAGAAGGACAAGATTGTCAAAATGTCTACATAAGAAACTGCAAAAGGTGATATGAATTGCTCTCCAAATCATAAAGCCTTCTTGGAAGAGTTCAAAAAAGATTTTAAAAGCCAATTATGAGAGGTAGAAGAAAAAATAGGAAAAATAAATGAGAGTTATCCAAGTTTGGAAAAAGGAAGGACAAAAATTTACTGAATAAAATAATTCCTTATAAAAAAAACAAAATAAGAAATGCCAAAAATGTAAATGATTAATTTACCACCACTGAAGAGCAAATTAAATCAATATATAAGAGTTATTTTTCCCAACTATATGTCAATAAACCTGACAATGTAAGTGAAATGGATGGTTTTTACAAAAATAAAAATTATCCAGATTAACAGAAGGGGAAATAAAATACTTAACCCCATTTTGAAAAAGAAATTGAATAAGTCCTCAATGAACTCCATTAAAAATATCTCCAGTCCAGATGAATTTACAAGTGAATTCTACCAAACGTTTCAAGAATAATTGATTCCAATATTATATGAAGTATTTGGAAAAATACATGAAGAAGTACTACAAATTAATTTTATCATCCAGATATGATACTAATACCTAAACCAGGAAAACCCAAAACAGAAAAGGAAAGTTGTAGAAACATTTCTCTAAAGAATACTGATGCTAAAATTTTAAATGAAATACTGCAAAGTGATTTCACCAATTTATCTTGCAAATAATACACTATGATCAGATGGAATTTGCACCAGAAATGTAGGACTGGTTCAATATTTTAAACATCATATGATTATTTCAATAAAGGCACAAAACCTTTTGACAACATGTAGGACCCCTTCCCATTAAAATCACTAGAGGGCATAAGAATAGAGTTTCCTTACAGTGATAAATAGTATCTATTTAAAACCATTAGGAAATATTATATGTAATGTAAATAAGCTAGAAGCACTGCCAACAAGATCAGGGGTGAAATAAGGATGCCCATTATCACTGCTATTATTCCATATGGTACTAGAAGTGCCAGCTTTAGTAATGAAGGAAGAAAAAGAAACTGTAGAAATTAGAATAGGGAATAAAAAACAAAACTTTAACTTTGTGCATATAAGATGGCAGACTTACAAAATCCTAGAGAATCAACCAAAAAAAATTACTTGAAAGAGTCAACTGTACCATATCCATATCCTCTGACCATTTATCAATTGGGGGATGGCTTGTATTGTAAATTTGATTTCATTTCTCAATTATTTTAGAAATGAGGCCTTTTTCACAGACACCAATTGTAAAAACTCATTTCCAATTTTATGCTTCCCTCCTAATCTTGATTGCATTGGCTTTGTTTCTGCAAAACTTTTCAATCTAATGTAATTAAAATTATCCATTTTACATTTCATACAGTTCTCTATCTCTTGTTTGATCACAATTTTTTCCATTCCTGATAAATATGAAAAATAAACTATTCCTTGCTCCCCTAATTTTATAGAATCAGCCTTTACACAAAGATCATGTAACCCATTTGAACTTTATTCTGGTGTATGATGTCAGGCATTGATGTATGCCTAGTTTCTGCCACACTGCTATCCAGTTTTCTCAGGAGTTTTTGTCAAATAGTGAGTTCTTATCCCAGAAGCTGGAGTCCTTGTTTTTTTTAACAGTAGACTGTTATAATCATTGACTACTGTGTCTTGTGTACCTAATCTTTTCCACTGATCTAACCACGTACCTCTTAGCCAGTGGTTTTGATGATTTGTTGCTTTACAGTTTGAGATCTGGTATGGCTAGGCCACCTTCCCTAGCATTTCTTTTCATTGATTGGAACTCTAATCTTCCCAAAGTGAATATTGAAAACTATCTTTAAATGTAATTGGAAAAAATGAGACTATTAAATGGGGGGAAGTATCTTTTCTTTAATCAAGGAAAACAAATAAATAAAATTGCAAAAAAAAATTGCACAATCCCCATAGAATACTGTGGTTTAGATTTGCCAAGGACCTAGAATTATAGTTTTCTGATTCTCTATTTATTGTTCTTTCCCTTTCTTTCAAATGCTAATCTTTATTCCTTGATACTTTATTTGACATTTTTCTTGTAATATCCAAAATCTATGTTGATCAAAGTTTGGTGATTTAGGGACTTAAAAATTCTAGATTTTTGAGAAGTATAGTTGAATGAACTTTTGTAAAAACTTTAGAAAAGATGTGCATATATGTATGCACACTAAATATTATCATGTTAAAGTAATCAGTATTTCTATAAAGCCACAATGAATTTCATGATATGTTTCAGAAGGAACAGTAAACATCAGTAGGAACTTCAATGTTGGGAGAAATAAAAAGAGAAAAGAAACTCCAAAGGTGAGATTGAGGTAAGTGATAGATATATGTATTTGTCCATGTTTACTTAGTTTTCAAAGAGACTGTCCTCTTTGGGATTTTCAGTGTCCTCATTCATAAAACTATTTCAAATCACTTCCCCATCTACAGGACTCGGTGGTTGGCAGCTCTAGTAATTAGTGGTGACACATTGGATGCTCCTGTTTACCCAAGCTGATCTCTACCTCCTGCTTGTCACATGAAAAAATAGCATCTTTTAAAGTAACTCTACAAAATGTTGGGTCTTTGTATGCACTTTGTCATGGCATCCTTCATCCCCAGCACACAATCCTCACAAGTGCTTCTGGCCTGAGGAAAAACATGGATTTTGTAAATAAAAAGGTTGAGAGAGTTGCAACTAAAAGTCATAGACAGGATAAAGCCATCTGAAAAGTGGAGAGATGAGTTTGCTTGGTCATTTTATTTAGGATCCCTTGTTATGAGATAATATAGTGATAATGTTTTTTTACAAACCATAAAGAATTATATACATATGAGCTCGCAGTATTAGTATTGTTATACATTGAATAAAATATGAAATGTAGTATGAAACTACTTTTTAGTCATGAAAATCATGTATTAGTTCTTGTCACATTTTTTGCTACCCATGAGATCTTAGGCAAACAAATCACAATCTCTCAGGGTTTCAATTTCCTCTTTTATTAAAAAAAAATAGTGGAGAATAGACTAGATCGCCTGTAATATGCTATTCATGGTGAAACCCAATAATTAATTCCTTTTTTATAGGAATGTCAAAGAAATGATCTTATTATGATCTCTGAGTAGGATGTAGTTGGATAAATAATATGGGTCAATTTATTCAAATCAAAATATTTAAAATTTAAAAAACATTCAGGTACAAATTACTAATTTGAAAGAAGAGTGTGAAAATAAAAAAGAAAAATCAATAAATGATGGAAAACATAATCCTGATAATAAAGCATAAACATGAGTGGATTAAATAATCAAATAAAATAAATTCTAATACATTTAAAATTAAAAAATAAATAAACCAGCAACAAATCTAAAGAGGTACATTTGGAAGAGAAGTGGGAATCTGGAACAAAATTTTCTCTGCATAAAGAGCATATATTTTATGTAGAACTTGTAATCATAGTATAACAAAAATCAAAACTAACACCTAACACCCTCAGTAAGAATAACTTTATCCCTTCCACATCATGGTTTCAATATATTGTGGATCAGCATAAGAAATTAAATTGGAATTTTGAGGAAGTTTTGTGAAATTTTTGCCAATAACACACAAAGACAACAAGATGACAGAAAAAGTTTAAAAGTCAGAAATGTATAAAACATATTTCATTATATCATATCAATCCAGATTTTACAATAAAGTACTGTATATACATTGCAAAACAAAAAGACAAAAAGTCTGACTTCTTCTCTAGTTTGAAGAGGGGCCAAAAAATGTTACACGAATTTTCCAGATCGTGGAGTTGCCTTATCCCTAACTTCCATGATGGAGAAGGGATAACTGTACATGATACTTAAAGAAAGGAATTTATTTCAGGACCAACATATGTGAACAAAATGATATCATAACTCAATTCATAAATGAAAAGATAACTGAATTACAAATAGAATCGAATGGTGGGGCAGCTAGGTGGTGCAGTGGATAGATCACCAGTGCAAGACTCAGGAGGACCTGAGTTCAAATCTCACCTCAGACACTTGACAATCACTAGCTGTATGACTTTGGGCAAGTCATTTAATCCCAGTTGCCTCATCCTGTGTCATCTCCAGTCATTCTGATGAATATCTGGTCACCAGATTCAGATGGCTCTGGAGGAGAAGTGACCTTCACAGCCCTCCCTCACTCAAAACAAAGTCAAGTGCAAGTCATGTCATTAATTCTCTGATAGCATGGTCTTCTTCAGCAATGAAGGACTAATGTGCACACACACACATCCACACCCACACACACAGAATCAAATGGTAGCATAAAATTACGGAAGACAAATATTTTCCTCTGAAACCTGAAGAACTTGTAGAACATAATGGAAAATAAAGAACTAAAACTTTTGAGCTGAAAAAAAAATTATGGGTGCTTCTGAATAGGTACACTAAAGAATATTAAAGATTCCTCTTATTTTTTGGCAAAACATATTGATTTTATGTAAATAATTCACATCCTAAAATAGAGATTTTTAAATCAGGTTTTCAAAGGGAAGAGTGATCATTTGAGATTGAATGGTCTAATAACTACCGTGATTTCAAAGTAAAAAATAAGTATAACTATTTCAAGATAACTCTAATATATGTACAGTGATAAAAAAATTGATATTTATCGGTTACAAAATCACAGATACCACGAATATGACTGTCATTTATTCTATGAATTTAATTTAAGGAAATGCCAAATTGCAATTAGAGATTAATGAAAAGAAATATGTAATTCCTCAATTCAAGTCCATAGATCTTCTGAATTTTGTTCACACATTCCTCAGGATTCCAGTGGACCTCAGCTTCACATTCCCTGCTCTAGGGCATACAGACATTTTTTTTTAATTTTTTAAATGAAAAAAAGCTGGAATAATAAGCCTATCATTAAAAATGACAAGACAACCATATAGAATTCATCTCTCTCTCTCTCTCTCTCTCTCTCTCTCTCTCTCTCTCTCTCTCTCTCTCTCTCTCTCCTGAAACAGGAAGGAAGCATTTCTCTCTTTTTCCGAACAGTCTTTCTAATTCTTTCCCATACAGAGACAAGTAATCATGCTCTCCACTATTAAGAAAAGTTTTATTACAATGTACCAGTCTTGAATGCTAGGACACAAGCATAAAGGTAAAGTATCTAAAAGCAATATTAAATGTTCTGTAATAGTGGCCCACTTCACCCCCACTCTTTGTGAAAAGAAACTGTACTTGCCACCTTCTTTGCAGAAGGGGAGGACTGTTGAGAGTAATTTTTACACTATCAGCCTTTTTGTTTTTATCAGTTGGTTCGTCTCTAAGAATTGATTTACTTTGTTTTGTCCCAAAGTATAGCTCATGAGGAGAGAGATTTGGAAAATATATCTTTAAAAATCAGGGTCAAATGGAAATTTAAAAAAATTGAACAAATGTGAAAAAAGAAAATTAGCTAAAAAACTTTTAGGTTTTATTGTCCAAAAGTATGTTTGCATTTTCTAGAAAAATGCTTTTATTATAAAGCATTGTATTTAGGGTCATCAGAAGTAAGGACCTGAAAAACTTTTGTTCATTTGGTATTATGTTACTCCATGCTAAAATGTCAAGAAAAATTTTAAAATAATTAGTAAAAATTAAATGTGTGATTAAGTACTAGTATGTATATATACATACATATATATGTATATATACATATATATGTATGTATATATACATATATACATACATATATATGTATATATACATATATACACACAAACTCATATAGGTGCATGTGTATACATACATATATACACATATATATGAGAATATGTGTGTGTATATACTGATTTTGTCTAAGAAATTTGGCATAGATACATCATATTTTTGAAAATAAGATGGACAATTGTGGATAATCTCTCTGGGGAAAAAGTGACTAGAGACAGCTTGTGAATACAAGGTTTATTTATACTTTTGTCCAATAGGTTTTAGAAAGCCCAAAATTTCTTGCAAAAAGATTTTGTATGTATTTTTTTAATCTTTTTTCTAGGAAAGATTATTTTTTTCTATTCCATTTTTGAATAATTCCTCTCCTGTTTCTAAGGATTTTTGTTATTGTACATCTCTTCTTTGAAGGTGGAAATAAAATGGCACTATCTATCCACACTGCAGACTTTCTTAAACAAAGTCATTTCACTAGGTTTCTGTCTTTTTTAGTCAATTGTGTAATGAACAAGCATATATTAAGCACCTAATATATATCAGGTAATGTGCTAGAAATTGGGGATACAAATACTGTGAATCAATGATTGAATCTCCTACTAGTATGTTACATTTTAATTCTCAACAGGTTAGGAAGAGCAAGGAGATCAGAGAAAGCATGGCTTGTTAGTAGAAGTACATTTAATTAGTTCAACAGCTTATTCAAGAAGCCTTATTGTTAAGCCCATGAGATTCTATGTAGCACAGTAAGAAGTCAAGGAAACAACTGCAGGAGCTAGAAGGTAGTAACTGTAATCAATAGTTTCTATCAGAGTCCAACAGCTCTTCCGAGGTAAATTACCTTCAAGCTGCACATACAACAGGATGGAGCAGGTTTCCTATTTTTGTTATTTGGAAGTGAATCCTCATGAAATTTGCAAGAATCCTATAGTGATTAAAAGGAGACAGATGAGGATAGACAGAACAATACTGGACAGGAAAAAGAGCCGTGGTATCTTCTTGGGGCTTTTCCCTTTGTTAACTTACCATGTTTCCTTTGTGCTCTGTGCATTCTACTGCTGCATCTAGTGAGCTGCGGGGCAATAGAGAAGGGAAGATATATTGCTCATCTGTCTAAGATCTTTGGCGTTTTTTGAAAGAGTAGAATCTGGAAAATTTTAATAATAAAAACAATAGATTTTTGCCAAGAGTCAACACTGTTATGTTGTAGAGGAGAAAACCTGAGGGAGATTTTAGCCTATGATCTCAAATATCTGAAGTTTTGAATGGTGGTCATGTGGAGCAAAGGATACCATTATTCTCCATTGCTCCAAAAAGCATTATTCATACCAATAGACTGAATGTACAAAGATAGATAGATAGATAAATAGATAGATAGATATACACATACACACACACACACACATATATATATATATATATATACACATATATAGATATATAGGTATATATATGTATCTCTATGTGTGGATATTGTATATATATATGTGTATGTATATATATATATATATATATATATACATACACACATATATATATATATATGTGTGTATGTATATATATATATATATATAGTGTGTATACATACATACCTGCACACATATACACACATATTTCAGTTCAACATAAAATAACTTTACAAGACTGAAAGTTGTCTAGCAATTCAATAGACTGTTACTACTTTGCTAAAGCACAGTTTTGACAACTATATGCCAGGGATGTCAGCAAGAATTCCAACTTTCAGAAAAGTTAGTACTAGGTAAACATATAAGAGTAAGATTCTATTTTGTTTTGGGAAAAATAAAATCTCTTAATCTATGATATGGACTCACTTAAGAAAGCCAAAACTAATAATAAAAAAAATGACATTTCATTTTTTTTTGGAAATTGTTCATGTTGTCTGCAGACTGCAAGAAGACTGACTAGAATATTGCTTTAAAAGTATTTTAATTTTTTTCATAATAAAGGTTAAACTTCAATTGTTCCTGTTTAATTTAGTATAATTTTTGAATTATTCTGACTCAGATTGTGGAATTTCCATCTTTTACAAAACATGGAGCTTTAGTTCTTTCCTGATTAGAGAAGAATGTGATTTCTCATATAAAACAAAACAAAACCAAAAAAAAAACTGCTCGGTGGATTTTCTCATATTTTTCCTCAGTGTCCATATTCACAGAAACTCTCTCTGAAGTAAAAGCTATAGAATCAGACACTTTCACTCTTGTCTCTTCTCCTTTGAGAAAGATGGAGGGAAGTGATTTCTTTGTATCTTATTCATATTTGGAAAACTATATGGCTAGGGAACAATATTAAGAATGCTTGAACCACAAACTGTGCAAACTAAGACCTCTGCTGCTTCCACTAACATGAAAGTATAATTTTCCATAAATTCAAACTTGCTCTGATAATTTCAAGTGCCCTTATCTTTAAAGGTTACACAAAGGTCTATTAAACAAAACATAAAGTTAGGGGATAAACCATAGAATATCTGGGTGTTTTTAACTGCACATGATTTTGTTTTGTTTTGTTTTTATTTTAGGAAATATAAAATGATGAATTCTTAAAATAAAATATTCTGGCATTGAATGTTGCAGTGGAAATGAGCAATATGAGATGATTTCAGTATGAATTCAGTTCTAGTCATGAAATTGTGCCCAAAACTTACCCCTTTCCTATATGATAAACCCACTGAAATGACAGGATTTGTCTTCTTTCATTAGTACTAAACATGGAGTTTTGCACATATATGATTCATACATACATTTTGTATGGAAAGAGATATTATTGAGGGAGAATAAACAAAACTTCTTGAATGATTACATGTGGAATATGGTTCTACTCTTAAAAATCAGATTAACCTGTCCTATTATGATTTTAAAATATTTTTTCACAAACATTCACCTGAGCAATTCTTCTTGACATTTCCTAAAAGTCTCTAATATTGCTATTCTTTTCACTTATATTGTCACCATGAGCCTTTTTGTAGTGTGCTTGTGTGTGTGTGTGCATGTGTGTACTTATATGTGTTTAAGGAGTTCATGCTTAATATTACAAGTTAATCAGTGGAAGACTTTTAGCAACCTAATGCAGAAGTACCTGTCAAGGTTAATATTGTATTTGCCATAAAAGCACCATTAAAGTATATTGTTTCTTTAGAATCTAAGGGTTAATTTCTCTACTCATAAATGGTCAAAGGATAGAAACAGACAATTTTCATACAAAACAATCAAAGCTATCTATAATAATATAAAAGTGCTATAAATATTGATCAAATTCAAATTTAAACAACTCTGAACTACTACCTCACACCTGTCATATTGGTTAATGTGACAGAAAAGGAAAATGACAAATGTTGGAGGGAATATGGGAAAATTAAAACACTCATATGCTGTTGGTGAAGTTGTGTGCTGATTCAACCATTCTGGAGAGCAATTTGGAACTATGCCTAAAGGACTATAAAACCATGGGTATCCTTTGATAAAGTGATACCTCTACTCTGCCTGTAGCTCAGAGATAAAAATAAAAAGGAATAGGACCTATGGGTAGAAAAATAGTCAAAGCAGCTTTTTTGTGGTGGCAAAGAGTTGGAAACTGAGGGAATGTCCATCAGTTAAGGAACGGCTGAACAAGTTGTCACATATGATTTTGATGAAATGCTATTTTGCTGTAAGAAATGATGAGGACGATTCTCTAAAAGAACATGGAAAACACTTATATGAAGTGAAATGAGTAGAATGAGGAAAACATTGTTGGCAGTAACAACAATATTGTATGGTGACCTACTATTCACAACTTAACTATTCTAGACAATAATACTTAGGATTTATGATTTAAGGTGCTATCCATCTCCAGAGAAAGAAATGCTAGAGCCTGAATGCAGATGAAATATTCTTTTTCTTTACTTTATTTATTTTTCTTGTGTTGTATTTTGCTGTGGTTTGTTTCACAGACTGACTTACATGGTGATGTGTTTTGCATGACCACGCATTCATAACCTATGTCAAATCATTTTCCTTCTCAATTTGGGGTGTGGAGAAGAGGGAGAAAGAGAATTTGGAGCTCAAAGTTTGAAAACTGTTTTTACGTGTAAAAATAAAATATTAAATATGGTTTAAGAAAAGAACCTAAGGGCTAGGGAAAAGATGAAAATCTGGTTGATACAATATGCTCTTTCACTGTGTTATTCACTGAGGATGCAATGACAAGAGTAAAATATATTATGTTGGTGGAGACAAATGTAAACATAAAAGTTTCTAAAAAATGCACATGATTTGAGAATGGATATTGAGTTAGGAAATTTTATATGGAAAAGGTGATTAATTGAGCTTAGTTATAAAAGAAACCAAATATCCTAAGGGGTGTAATTGAAAAGAGAGTATGTTCCAGGAATGACTGATAAGCTGTGGTCAATGTTATGCAGTTGTGAAATAGATGTGATGAATTAGGTCAATCAGGATGGCCAGCTTGGCTAGATTATAGGCTACAAGAAGGGCATTAAAGCATTTAAACAATCTAGAAAAGTATATTGGAGGTAGAATGTTTTAAGTGCCAGTCCAGTAATTTCTGACATTTGAAGCAATAGGGAGCCACTGAAGTCTATTGAAAAGTTGAGTGACTGAAGTATGACCTTTGTCTTGAGAATTCATACTTAAGTAGTTCTGTTAAAGATGGTGTAGAGAGAAGAGGAGCTTGAGGCATTGATACAAATTAGGGCAGAAAACAGAACAGAAATTCTATGCTGTAGAGATTTTTTTCTTTCCCTCAGGATATTGAGGAATAACCATCTGTGCATTCAATAAAGCACTTGGTACTGTTGATGGGGTAGCAGAATGTTGTTCTTTTTCCACCAGGCCTGGAAATATTTTCAGTTTTTTTTAGTTTTTTTTTTTTAATGTATGAGGGTCTGTGCCCATGAATACATCAGAATAGGAAAAGACATAATCTTCAATAATCTTTATAAATGTCTTGTCAAACAGTAGTCATACAATTTTTGTTGAATTTTGGGGACTCATATTTAAAAAGAGACATAGATGAACTAGAAGAAAATGGCCAGAATTGTGAGAGGACTGGGAATGGAATCACTTTTAAGAATGGTTTAGGAAATTAAGGATAAGATCTTACACAAAATCTTAGGTGGTAGTTTGTTGCAGATTTTGACACTGCTGTCCATTGTTTCCTTCTGCATCTTGCCTGGTGTTTTATGACATTACTCTCCTATTTCTCTTCATACCTGTCTGATTCTAAGCCTAAGTCTCTTTTTACTATATCATCATCTGTTTCCTGACTTCTATATGTGAAAGTCTTCCAGGTACGTGAACTTGACCATTTTCTCTTCTTTTAATAAGTTCTATTTCACTGATCATATGAGGTTTCCTGGGTTCACTACTTGTCTATAGAGATAGCACCTAGCTATATATATTCAGCTATAGTCAATCAGCTTTAGTTTCAAATTATTTTATTTGACATTTTGTGATGTTTCATTTTCAAACTAAATGTATCTGAAATAGATATCATTGCCTTTCCTCAAAAAAGGAAAATAAAAGAAACCCTTTTCTCTTCCCAATATCCCTATTTCTATTGATTGCAACACAATTTGTCAAGTTATCCGATTTTCAAGGAAGTGTGTGTGTGTGTGTGTGTATATATATATATATATATATATATATATATATATATATATACATGTATGCATGTATGTATATTGGTTTGGCTATAAAGAACTGAATGAATGAGTAGAAACCACAGGGTAGAAAATTATAGTCAAAAACTAGGAAGATTTAGATTGTAAGTTCTTTGAGAGCAAGGACTATATTTTTCCTTTCTTTGTGTTTTTTGGAATTTTGCACAATGTCTAGGACATAGTAGGTGCTTAATAAATGCTAGTTGACTATATGACTATTAGAATTGTCAAACAATGGAAATGAATTTTTTGTGAGGCTATCTCCACTTTTCTGAAGGGATTCATATGAAGGTTGAATAATCATCATGAGAGATGCTATAGAAAAAATTCTTATGTGTGGGTAAGGTAGATGTGGTACTTTTCCTCATTCTTTCAAGCATTATGATGATATGAGGAAATAAAGGATAATGCATGCCCATAAAATAAGTCTCTCTGGGAATAATTTCCTAATCTATGAAATGAAGGGTTTGGATCAAACAATATTCAAAATTTTTTTCAAAATCTAATATATTATGACTATGGTTATTTAGGATATATTTATGTGCTAGACAATGAAGAAAGTCAGACTCCCCCTCACCACACTCCCCTCCACATTTAACACTTAAAGACATTTACAACCTGTTTCCAACCTACCTTTCCTGATTTGCTGAATATAATAAATCTCTTCATCACATTATGGTATAGCCAAACTGATCTTCTAATTGTTCTTCATCCTTCAATTCTGCACCTTTGACAGCCCATTCCCACTGAATGCGCTGCACTTCCTCCTCACTACTAACTTATAGAAACATTATTTTCCTTCAAAACAGTGTAAGTACTACCTCATATGTGGGATATTTTCTGACATGCTTTCCCTATGTACTATCCCATCTCCCCAAAATTCACCTTTTATTTTATTTATTTTGCATGTGTTGTCTCTCACAGTAGAAAAGGGCAGAATGTAAACTATTTTGTGTCTGGGATTGGAGTTCTTTCATTTTGTCTTATATTCCTACTACTTACATTAGTTCTTTGCATATAATAGATGCTCAATTAAAGAATCTTGATTAATACAACATACTTCCTTAAGGACAATGATTCTTTTATTTTTTGTTCTGTCCATTCCCAACTTCCAGTAACATGACTTGCAATTCTGTTTCTTAGCCCACCATGATTTTATCAATTCAGAGAGCCACAAGTGTTGAGGCACTCCTCTCAACAATATGTATCAAGAACTGGCCTATAATTGGTAGACTTGCCCAGGATCACAAGGCTAATATATTCTATAGGCAAGATTTGAATTCAGAGCTTTCAGGTTCTGAGCACCAGCCTTTATTCACTCTGCTCTGGTGCTTTGTGAATTCTTCAAAATGTTTGTGTAATTTAATTAAATGTATTATTAAATTAAATAGCTGTACATTACTTTATATCTGTAATTCAAACAAGCATACAATATTCACCTACAACCAAGTTGTTGTGTGTTCATATATATTGATGTTGTTGGATATAATCAGTGAAATTGCTAAAAAAAATAAAGTGAACATCTTGTTTCTTTACATGCTTATAATTTGAATCACTAAAATATATAATACCTCAATACTTAATGATCTGAGATATTGCAGTTGGGGATGTACTTTCCAATTGCATGTCATAAACTCTCTTTGCTTATTGCATACTATTTAGGAGATTTTTGACCAAAGTTATATGTTATGTCACAGTAAACTTTCTGGTGATAACCATTTCACTACTTTTTTTAAGCTGCTTCTCAGAGATCCAAGAAATAGCAGCTAAGATGTAATTTTCCAGTCTGGAAGGGTAAAAGATCACACTGTGTATATTCTTCTGAAATAGCCTTTGAGAAGTCAAAATCATCTCTGTGTTTTAATGAAGTTCTAGAGCAGTACTTAAAGTTTTTGGTCCTCAATTTTTTAAAAATTATTTATTTTAGATTTTCAACATTCATTTCCACAACATTCTGAGTTCCAAATTTTCTCATCTCTCCCCTCCACCCGCCTCAAGACAGCATGCATTCTGATGACCCCTTACCCCAATCTGCCATCTCTTCTATCACAACCCTCTCTTCCCTTTTCTGCAACTCCTCTATTTTCTTGTATAGTAAGATGGATTTCTAAACCACATTATCTGTGTTTCTTATTTCCCATTTGTTTTTAAAACTTTGAGTTCAAACTTCTTTCCCTTTCTCCTTTCCCACCCATCCCCACTGAGAAGGCAAGCAATTCAATATAGATTATACATGTGTAGTTATTCAAAAGGGTTCCCATAAAAGTCATATTGCAAAAGACTAACTGTATTTACCTCCATCCTATCCTGTTCCCCACTTACTCTATTCTTTTTTTTGAACTTGTCCTTCCCCAAAATTGTTTTCTTCTAATTACCTCCTCCTCCTCCCATTTGCCCTCCCTTCTATCATCCCCCTATACCCTATTTATCCCCTTCTCCCCTTTCCTGTAGTGTAAGATAGATTTCATTTCAGATTGAGTGTGCATGTTATTCCTTTCTTAAGCCAAATGTGATAAGAGTAAGCTTCACTTTTTCCCTCTCACCTCCTCCCCTTTCCCCTTTATTGAAAAAATCTTTTTCTTGCCTCTTTTATGAGAGATAATTGCCCCAATCCATTTCTCCCTTTCTCCTCCAAATATATTCCTCTTTCATCTCTTAATTTCATTTTATAGATATAGTCTCTTCTTATCCAATTCACCCTGTTCCCTCTGTCTATACAATACTTCCAACTACCCAAATACTGAGGAAAGTCTCAAGAGTTACAAATATCTTCCCATATAGGCATGTAAAGAGTTCAACTTTAGTAAGTCCCTTATGATTTCTCTTTCCTGGTTACCTTTTCATGTTTCATTTGATTCTTGTGTTTGAAAGTCAAATTTTCTATTCAGTCTTTTCATCAAGAATGCTTGAAAGTCCTCTATTTCATTAAATAGCCATTTTTCCCATGAAGTATAATACTAATTTTCCTGGGTCACTAATTCTCGATTTTAATCCTAGCTCCTGTGATTTCTGGAATATCACATTCCAAGTCCTTTGATCCTTCAATGTAGAAGCTGTTAGATCTTGTGTTATTCTGGTTGTATTTCCAAAATACTCAAATTGTTTCTTTCTAGCTCGTTGCAATACTTTCTCCTTGATATGGAGACTTTAGAAGTTGACTACAACATTCCTTGGAGTTTTTCCTATTTTGATCTCTTTCAGGAAGTGATTGGTGAATTCTTTCTATGTTTATTTTACACTCTGGTTTTAAAATATCAGGGCAGTTTTCCTTGATAATTGCATGAAAGATGATGTCTAGGCTCTTTCTTGATCATGGCTTTCAGGTAGTCCCATAATTTTTAAATTGTTTCTCCTGGACCTATTTTCCAGGTCAGTTGATTTTCCAATGAGATATTTCACATTGTCTGCTATTTTTTATTGCTTTGGCTCTGTTTTATAATTTCTTGATTTTTCATAAAATCTGCTCCATTCTAATCTTTAAGGAATTATTTTCTTCAGTGAGTTTTTGGACCTCCTTTCCATCTGGCCAATTCTGCTTTTTAGGACATTCTTCCCCTCATTAACTTTTTGCAGATCTTTTGCCATTTGAGTTAGTCTATTTTTAAAGTGTTATTTTCTTCAGCACTTGTCCGGATATCCTTTAGCAAGCAGTTGACTTGTTTATCATGATTTTCTTACATAATCTTCATTTCTCTTCCCAGTTTTTGCTTTGTTTCTCTTGCTTGATTTTCAAAATCATATTCTAGCTCTTCCATGACCTGAGATCAATTCATGTTTTTCTTGGAGGCTGTGGATGGAGGAGCTTTGATGTTCTTTTCTGCTGTTCGTGTGCTTTGGTCTTCCTTATCACCAAAGTAAGTTTCTATAGTCTGATTCTAATTCCAATTTTTGCTCTTTTCCCCAGCCATTTACCTGAATTTTGAGCCCTTTGTCAAGGTAGTTCTCTGTTTCCACTAGGGGTCCAATCTGTGGATCTAGAGCTCCAGAAACATTTGCTGTCTCAGCCCTTTCTGCTGTTGCTATGGTTGTTGGGAGTTCCTCTGCCCCCTTCCCTCTCTGCTGTCCTGGAGCTGGGACTGGACCACTCCACTCTCCCACACAAGTCCCATAGACTTTTCTCAACTGACCTTCCAATTTGTCCTCAGAGTTTTGGGGTCCTAATATCTGGGAACTGTCACAGATGTGAGAGATTCATTCTCCCCAAGGTCTGCTCAGTTCCTGTATGTTCTGGCATAGCCCATGCTACACCATGCCCTGCTCCCTGCAAGACATGATAGACACTTCCCAGTGATCTTCGAGGCTGTCTTAGGCTGCTGAATTGCTTCATTCCATCCTTCTATGAGTTCTTCAACTCCAGAATATGTTTAGAACCATTTTTTACAAGTATTTGGCTGGATTTGGTGGGAGTGGTCTAGAAAGTCTTTACTGTTACTCTGCCATTTTGGCTCCAACACAGGACTTAATTTTTTAAAAGAATCATGTTTGAGTGTGATTTTCCATAGATAATCTATGAAAATACATTTGACAAACACATAATAAGAGAACTGTTTCAGCATTTTATTAGAATTTTTATTTTGGAACAGAGTAGCAATTGTGGAGGGCTATTTCCATGAAAAGAAGCAATGGATGGGATTGTTTATGACTGCAAATGCAGATACCCTAGACATAACAGTATTACTGAAAATTTTTAGTACCATTCTAGATGCCAAGTTGCTCCCTAAGCTCCAAATGGGACTGGGACTGGGACTGGGTACACAACAGGTTTAACAAAAACTACAAAGGCATATTACAGACTTTGTGAATGAAAATCAAAGACAATGTTATTGGATGTCTACTGGGGTGAGAGCTTAGAAATTTGTTTCCTTTCTTCCCTCTCCATTCATAACAATGACCAAAGTTCACCAAGAGCAATGGCATCATAGTTATATACTCCAAAGATAAAACAATGAAAATCATTGAATGGAACAGCAAGGAGAATTTTAAAAGGAATTTATATTTGATTTTTAAATGAACTGAAATAGTGGGAATTAAATGTAATATTGACAAATGTAAGACAAAGTCCAACAGGAAGCTACTCAACTCCCATAAAGAAAAGACTGAATTAAAATATAAGAATGAAACTTGGAAAAAGGTTATTCATGACACACACACACACACACTCATATGGCACAAACATTCTTTTTCCTGCACACCAAGCATTAACTCATCTGGATTGTTTTCATCATGTCTCTACAGATTTTCTAATGTGGCAATACAGAAAAATCTGAAAGACTATCATGTGGAAGAGAGATTAGACTTTTCTGCTTAACTCCAGAGGGGAGGTGGAGAGGCAGAATTGAGATCATTTTAATGAAAAAGTTTCTCACAATTAGACCTGTCCAAAACTAGAAGAGGCTGCCTCAAACTCAAGTAACTTTCAAAATCACTGGAGCTTTTTGAAAAGGATGGATAACTAATTGAAGGTATAACAGAGAGAATTCCTGTGTATTTATCATGTGAACAAAAGAACAATAAGCTATTAACATCCCTTTCCGCTGTAGGATTTTACCTCTGTGAGCATTCCTCTTTCCTAACTTTGCCCTACATAACATTTCTAGGATACATTATCTTTACTTATAATCCTATCTGTCTGACTGTCCTAGTCTGAGTTTAATCTCCAATATTTTAGCTATTTTTTTTACTATCAATGTTAATGCCACCCATCATACTATCCTATTCTGAATGTAATTTGTAAACTTCTACTACTACTTAGATTATTCATTTGGCTCTATCCATGCAGTAAGTCATATAAGTTTGTGAAGTCACTACTTTCTGGTCATAAGATCATCAAATCTTTAACCTAGAAGTTACCTCATGGCTCTAATTCATCAAGTCCAACTAATCCCAGAACAGAGATCTTTACAATTTCTCTCAAAAGTGATCATCTAGGTCTTCACTTGAAGGCCTCCAGGAACGAGAAATTTGGACAACTTTCAAACAGCATATTCTTCTTTTCGGTAGCTTTTTTAAAATTCAAGGCAATTAGAGTTAAGGGACTTGCCCAGGGTCACAAGACTAATGGTTAAGGGTATGAGGTTGGGTTTGAACTCAGGTCCTCCTGATTCCAGGACCAGTGCTTTATGCACAGGACCACCTAGCTCTCCCAGATAGCTTTAAATGTTAGAAAGATTATACTTTCATCTAGCCCAAGTTGGTATTTGTAAAAGTTCTAACCATTTTTTAAAAATGTTTATTTATTTATTTTTAGTTTTCACCATTAATTTCCACAAAATTTTGAGTTCCAAATTTTCTCCCTACCTCTCCATTCCCCCACTCCATAACACCTTGCATTCTGATTACCCTTTTCCTCAATATGCCCTCCCTTCTATCACACCACTCCCTTCCTGTATCCCCATCTTCTCTTTCCTTGCAGGGCAAAATAGATTTCTATACGCTATTACCCATATTTCTTATTTCCCAGTGTAAAAATGTTTCTCAACATTTGTTCCTAGTACTTTCAATTCCAACTCCTCTCCCTTCGTCCTTCCCCAATCACCACCACTGAGAAGGCAGGCAATTCAATAAAGTCTATATATGTGTAGTTTTTCAAAAGACTTTCATAGTAATCATGTTGTGTAATATTAACTATATTTCCCTCCATCTTATCCTGCTCCACATTTATTCTATTCTCTCTTTTGACCATGTCCCTCCACATAAGTGTTTATTTCTAATTACTCTATTCTCCCATTTGCCCTCCTTTCTATCATCTCCCTCATCCTACTTGTCCCACTCTCCCCTACTTTCCTGGAGTGTAATATAGATTTTCATACCAAATTGAGTGAGAATGCTATTCTCTCCTTCAGCCAAATGTGAAGATTAAGCTTCACTTTTCTGCTCTCACCTCCTCCCTTTTCTCCTACGTTGAATACACTTGTTCTTGCCTCTTTTATGAATGATCATTTTCCCCATTCCATTTCCCCCTTTCTTCTCCCAATATATTCCTCTTTCACCCCTTAAGTTTATTTTTTAGATATCATCACTTCTTATTCAAATCACCTTGTTCTCTCTGTATACACACACACACACACACACACATACATACGTGTGTGTGTGTTTGTGAGTGTATGTATGTGTATGTGTATAATTCCTCCACCTACCCAAATACTGAAAAAAGTCTCAAGTTACAAATATTATCTTCCCCTGTAGGAATGTAAACAGTTCAACTTTAGAAAGTCTTACATGATTTCTCTTTCCTGTTTTCCTTTTCATACTTCCCTTGACTCTTGTATTTGAAAGCCAAATTTTCTTTTCAGGTCTGGTCTTTTCATCATGAAAGCTTGAAAACCCTCTTTGTCATTGAATGACAATTTTTTCCCCTGAAGTAACATACTCAGTTTTGCTAGGTAGGTGATTCTTGGTTTTAATCATAGTTCCTTTGACTTCTGGAATATCATATTCCAAGCTCCTCTTCAAACACTTAATCTAGAAGCTGCCAGATCCTGTGTTATCCTGATTGTATTTCCACAATACTTGAATTGTCTCTGATTGCTTGTAATATTTTCTCCATGACCCGGGCACTCTTGAATTTGGCTACAATATTCCTACGATATCCTACAACATTCCATTTGTGTATCTCTTTCAAGAAGTAATCCATGGATAATCCCTAACACTTTACTATGAATTTGATTTATGCGTCATTGCTATCCCTCAGATAAGAAATGCTCATCGTATCATTCCTAATACTTTCTGTACTCTTTAGAAACTGAGGTAAGCATGAGAATTTTGGTTGGTTTATATAATCATCTGAACATTCTCTATGTTGCATCTCTTAGAAGAGGCTTGGTCCTTAGTTTGATTTTCATTTTCCTCAGTCTACCTTATTCAGACTCCTACTCCTAGACCTGGAATTATTACTTCTCATAAGATTATAAGAACAAAGATTTATTACTGGTAGAATCCTTAGAACCCCTACATACCCTTATTTTGGAAGTTTAGGAGAAGTTACTTGTTCAAAGTTAGTAACAGCATCAATCCCTTCCATTTAATGCTGAATCATGACTTATGAGATAATATAGCTCTTATGTCAGTTACTAGAGATAAGAAATTATTTTAAAACCTTTCAATTAATTTATTTTTAATTATTTTTCTTTTTTTTAAATTTTTATTTTAAAATTCTTTCCTTTCTTCCCACAAACTCTCAAGCCAAATGAGAAGGCAATTGAAACATGTGAAATAATGCAAAACATTTTTCCAGATAAGCCAATTTTCCAAAAATGAAAAAAAAACGCTAAGAAAAACAAAGTGAGAAATTGTATTTCAATTACTACTCAAAATACAGAAATTGTCTCTCTGGGAGTGGATAACACTGTTTCAAAATTAGTATACTGGAATTGTTTTGGATCATAGTACTTATCAGAGTAGCCAAGTCTTTCATAGTTGATCATCGTTACAGAATGGCTGTAATTGTATACAATGATCTCCCAATTCTTCTCACTTAGTTTTGCATCAATTAATATGTCTTGCCAGTTTTTTTTTTCTGAAATGACTATCTCATCATTTCTTACAGTATAATAGTGCTCCCTCACAATTATATGCCACAACTCATTCAGCCATTCCCCAGGTGATGAACATCCTCTAGATTTTCAATTCTTTGCCCCTTCCACTCTTATTTCCCTATTGTGTAAGTTATATTTCTATACACAAATAAGAGATATGTAAATATAGATATAGCATGTGCATATTCCCTCTTTGTATGTGTTCTTCCCTCTTTGAATCAATTTTGATGAGAGTGAGATTTGTGTTGCTCACCCACCTCACTCCCCCATATCACCCCACATTGTAAAAAAGCTCTTCCTTGCATACCTCTTTTATGTGGTAAAAATTTCCCCATTCTACCTCTCTTTTCCCCATTCTCCTGCTACATCTCCCTTTCTCACATCTTCATTTTTTGGATATCATTCCAACATAATTGACTCATATTCATGTTCTCCAACTATGTAAACTCCTTTCAAGGGCTGTAATGTTGGTAAAATTCCTGAGAATTTTATGTGTCTTCTCCCATATAGGAATATAAGCATTTTAGCTTTATTAAATCCCTTCTGATTACTCTCTCATGTTTACCTTTTTTGTGCTTCTCTTGAGTCTTCTGTCTGAATGCCACTATCTCTCTTTACCTCTGGTCCTCTCATAAGGAAATCTTGTGAGTTCTCTATTTAATTAAATATAAATTTTCCCTTTAAGGACAATATTCAATTTTGCTGGGTAGCCTATTCTTGGTTGTGATTCTGGTTCCTTTCCCTTTCAATATATTATATTCCCGAGTCCTCTGCTCCTTTAGTGTGAAGCTACTTAATCTTGTGTGATCTTGACTCTGACTCTATGATGTTGAAATTCTTTCTTTCTGGCTGCTTGAAGTAATTTCTCTTTGATCTAGGATCTCTGGAATTTGATTATAATATTCCAGGGAGTTTTAATTTTGGAATCTCTGCCAGGAGGTGATCAATAGGGTCTCTTAATTTCTATTTTGTCTAGTGGAACCAAGATATCAGGTTAGTTTTAATACTTCTTTTGATAGCTAATGTGTGAATACTGATGCAGATTTGAAAGAAATCTTGGAGATCAATTGCTGATAAAAGATTACAAAATTTACAAAAAAAAATCAAAGTTATAATTTGAATGATTTCCTACTCCAAAATTATTTCTATTTAAATTATTCTTCATTTCTACTCTATAGAACCTGATAAACTATGGAAATAAATAAATTGTATAATATCCCTAACCCTGAACTAATTTGTTTGATATAGTCACAGACTGTTACTAATTTCAGCATTCTATGCCTAAATCCATGTACATACATACATCCTCTTTACATGAGTGCGTTAGCCCCTACAACTTTTCAGCCCCTTAAATACCATCCAATAGACTCAGTTATTTCCTTAGTAATCACATTTCCTCCAATAGGACAGAAAGAAGAATGATAACCTTCCCTCCAACTACTAAAAAGGAGCATTTTCTATCAAATTCACATAAAGTAAAGTCTGTGAGTAGAAGAGTGGGCATGGGTTTAAAATACAAAACATATAATACTTAGAATGTTTCTGAATTATATAACAGCAATCATTCTTAATAATTTCATCTGGCATATTGAAGGGAATGGTATTTACATTAAATTGGTGTTTCTACTAGGCTGAGTGAAATTGGTGGCTTAGCTGCTGTTATGGCTCTTCTCTGTTGCAAACTGTGATGGGCTCGATCCAGCAATATCATATTATGATCACTTAGTATGATCACCCAGCCTCTTCAATGATGATAGACAGGCACAGGCTGGCTTTCTGGATACTAGACAACTGTTATCCAACAGAATTGTCTACTCTAATCTGTTGGTCTGGATGGAGCTCAGCAGATCACTTAGTCACTCGGTTCATCTTAACCTTACTTGATGGGTCTCAACTTGGTAGTACTGCTCTATCCTCAGCCAGAGTATTTCAGTACTCTCTTCAGCTGGCACGCTAAAGCCAGGGCAGTGACAATTAAGCTAAATTGTTAATGACTTCTCTTTGATTTCTATAGAGCAACAACTCTGAAAATTGTCACTTTCTCACAGGTCGTAGAGTTTTAGGTTTTCCTCTCATATATTTTTTTTTCTAATTCAAAATACCTCTCCTTCATTAAATAAATTGCCTTTGACATTATCCTTTACTTCCTATATACCTTTCAGATTTTATGCAGAGAAATGATTAGAAACAAAGATAAGAAAGCAGTTTTGGTGCTAGGGGTAAATTCACTATATCGATGACCTATTGATATGGAATTGAACTATTAGATCATCAAAGCCTTATTAGGGTGGATAATGTGTCAGGGTCTCTGCTTTTTAATATCTCCAGGGCTCCAAATTTAGCCGTCATTCCCCTTAAGTTATAATAATCTCATAATAACTTCTGAATTTACCTTTGACCCTACCCTCTGATATTTGAACCCTCTTCTGTAACACAAAAAAAGTCATTGAATAAAAATCAGTGGAAAAAGTTATCTTGCCTCACTATTCATTCAATATCTGTCCATATAGTCTTCATGTCTCTGCAAAAAAGTAGATGTTAGTAGTTATTTCATTTGTTGTCCTCTCAGATTTTTATTATTTTTCAATTTTGGGGAGTTGGGATTTATTTTACTGACCTTTTCATATAAATTGGTGTAATTGATTGCTTTGTTTCTTTCTTGTTTTGTTTAATTCGTCCTGCAATTATATATACAAATCTGCCTATGTTTCTCAGAAGACCACACATATTTTGGGTCTTTTTTGCACAATATTACTTAATATTCAAAGGTTTGTTCATCCATTTTCTTTTCCTTTATTTTAAATATAAATTTATTTATTTAACTTTTTACATTCATTTTAACAAAATTTTGGGTTCCAAATTTTCTCCCCATTTGTCCCCTCCACCCACCCCAATACATCGAGCATTCTAATTTCCCCTATCACCAATCTGCCCTCTCTTCTATAATCCATCCCTTCCATTATCCCATCTTCTCTTTTGTCCTGTAGGGCCAGATAATTTTCTATTCTCCATTACCTGTATTTCTTATTTCCTAGTAGCAATAAAAATACTAAACAATTGTTCCTAAAACTTTGAGTTCCAACTTCTCCACATCCCTCCCTTTGGGAGGGGAGGCAATTCAGTATAGGCCATATCTGTGTAGTTTTGCAAATGAGCTCAATAATAGTCATGTTGTGTAAGACTAACTATATTTTTCCCTCCATCCTATCCTGCCCCTCATTGTTTCTATTCTCTCTTTTGATCCTGTCCCTCCCATTGCCCTCCCTTCCATCATCCGCGCCACCCTGCTTATCTCCCTCTCCCCCACTTTCCTGTATTGTAAGATAGGTTTTCATACCAAAATGAGTGTGCATTTTATTCCTTCCTTTAGTCGAATGTGATGAGAGTAAACTTCATTTTTTTTTCTCAGCTCTCCTCTTTTTCCCTCCACTAAGAAGTCTCCTACTTGCCTCTTCTATGAGAGGTAATTTACCCCATTCCACTTCACCCTCTCTCC
>CM053771.1:467604619-467629883 GCA_028658325.1 Potorous gilbertii | reverse complement strand
TTTTGTTTTGTGATTTCTTGGTTTCTCAGAAAATCATTAGCCTCCATCTGTTCCATTCAAATTTTGAGAGAACTATTTTTTTCAGTGAGCTTTTGAACCTCTTTTTCCACTTGGCTAATTCTGCTTTTTAAAGCATTCTTCTCCTCATTGGCTTTATTCATCCATTTTGAAATACTAATGGGAGTCTGTTTTTATATCCAATATTTTGCTAACACAAAGAGTACTACTATGAATATTTTTATATGGATACACACATGTATATATATATACATGTGTGTGTATGTGCATCTATACATCCACACTTGTATAAACATACATAAACACATGTACATTTATATGCACACATATGCACTTATCCACATTAATGTGTATATACGAGTATACTTATTGTCATGTGTATACATAGGCATGCAGAGTGGTTAGAAGAATTCAGAATTCCATCCACTGTGTGTTATAGTAATTTCATCCTATAGCTTCCCCAACATTCCATATTTCCAAATTTTATCAGAGTGGGAGGTAAATCTGACTTAAATTCTCCTTTGAGATTTTTATACTTTAATGGGTATTCATGACCTCATAAAGGAGAATTTAATTTACATGCCCAGGAACATATATTTATTAAATATCTGAGTCTGAATTTGAACTCAGGACTTCCTGACTGAAGATTGACCACCACCACTACTCTATCAACTGAGCTACCAAATGATTTTTCAGAAATCACCATTGGTAACATACTAGAGCCTCTTTATGATTATACCTTTTCTATTGCCTTTTGTATAGCATTATTTTTATTATTTTGAGACAATTGCAAATCATATGTAGCTTCATTACCATCATCATCATAAAAAGTGGACATTTATGTACCAATAAATGTTTCCAAATTTATATATGTGAATAGATTAGAGAGAAAGAGATATATATTTAAGCCTCACAAACATCAGGGAAGTAGATGTTGCATTAAGTATTGGAATCACCACTTTACAAATGAGGAAACTGCAACTTGGAAGAATACTGACTTATCTACATTTAGAAAGGTAGGCAGTGCCAGAAGCAGAATCGGAGTCTGGGTCTTCTCAACTCCAGCTCCAGATTTCTCTTCATTCATCACACAATTTCTCAGCAGGGAATTACCATGAGACTACAGACATCAGTGTCTACCTGCAGCCTCTTCTCTGTGTTATCAAGAGCAAATTATTTAGCCTACTTGTGTGTTTCCTTATCTGTAAAATAAGGAAATATTTTAGATGATTTCCTAGACTTCTTCTTGCTTTAAAGTTCTAGCGTTTATAGGATCAAGTTGTTAAGGATCATTTAAAGCTTACCACAACTTCTGGTGTTATCCTTTTCTTAATGAATTATAGGGTTAGGTCATTTTCTGTTTGAAGCATATTCCATAATCCCCTGATAAAAGAGGAAGAACTAGAGATACAGGAAATCTGAGACTGGAGTTCCCTGTGTGGACCATCTGGAAATGAATTTGTGGACTCAAGCATTCTTAAGGTTAAGGCAAAGATCTATTAAGCCTTTCAGTAGGCATAAGTTCTTAGGGAACTTGCAATCTTAGAGGGACACAGGTAAAGTTTATATAGGATATTCTATAATTAAACATGTGACAAATATAATAACTTGGTGATTCATGATGGAATTAGGGTAAAGTTTATATAGGATATTCTATAATTAAACATGTGAGAAATATAATAACTAGGTGATTCATGATGGAATTAGGGAGTGGTTAATGAGTGGTTAGTTCTTAAATGAACATGCACTTTTGATATCTACTGCATAAGTATTTTGCCTAGAGTTGAACCAGAAGTAACCTGGGGGTGGGGTAGGGACTTCATGGAAGTGTGGTTTCAGGCCTGAAAAGTCACTCAACTTGTGGTCAAGAATCTTAAACAAGATAAACGTACGGGAGTACATGTATGTCTAAGTCTAGGATAAATATGATTTGTCATTTAGTAGTAAATATCATTATGACCCAGAACACAGCTCATTCAGTCAGTACACAGCTGGTTCAGACTAATAAATTCTATAGGTGCAGCTGGCTACTGTAGCAAGAAGGGAGACAACAGTTGTTGCTGGGGCAGGCTGTGGCCTTGGGTTGGGGAGAAGCTGCCTAGGATACAATTTTGAGGCTAGGGAGAAATGTGCTTTTAAAATTGGGACCTGAGCACGTGTACCCAAGCACCCCTCATCCACATCATGAACGATGAGGAACTAATCCATTTTTGATTCCTGAAAAGTTAATATAATGAACTGATCACTGAAATCATAAAAATTCAGTCATTGTTCAGCTGCAATGTAGTGTAATTGGTGCACCAAAATCCTCATGCAAACTAAGTAAAATATCATCTCAAGGTCAACTTTGATTGACAAAAATAATTAAAAATTGAGGTAAAACAGTTGTGCACCTGAGACAACTTGAGAGGACCTTAGAAAATATCCAAACTCCCAGGTTTGACCTGAATGAAGAGTAAATACCTCCAGACAAACTCTGCTAAATAAATAAACAACAATCCAGGTATAAACCAGGTTGGGTGGTGGCCTTGGTTTCATTTTCACCATACAGACAGTGTGAGAATAAGACAGCTGAGCAGGGGAAGATTAAAACACAAAGCACCATCTGTGAGTGCTGTGTGCCAGGCCCAGGTGTGCTCACCTGACATGATCATGGGTTGCAGCTATGAGTGAGGAGGAGTGAGCACATACACAGTGAGTGTAGTAGCAGCAGAGGGTGGATGTGCATACTTACAGGAGAGCAGATTTCCTGGTTTCAGTTCCAGGGCAGAGGGAGCTGAAGCTTGTAGCCAAGAAACAGACTTCAGGGAACAAGAGTGTTTGTAGTAACAACAGTGTTGGGAGCCTTACCCACACCTACTCATGACTCAGAGGTGGAGAGGTGTGCCTGAAGTCACCCCACAGACTGGGAAGGAGGAGGGGAGTAAGAAAAACTGGAAGGCTGTGGCATCATCCCCCCAGACTCAAGGACTAGACACTCTGACTAAAATAATAAGTCACTAATTATTATAATAAGCAAAGGAGAAAGAATTTAATCATGTATAGCTACTATGGGAATAGAGAAGATCAATTTGGTTCATACTTAGAAGACAGTAAAGTTAAAAAGAAAACACATCTATTTTAAAGAAAATTGTCAACTAGTTTTTGGAAAAATTTTGAAGGGATTTTAAAAATTGAATTTAAAAGTTTGGGGAAAAATCAGGGAAAACAAGAGCAATCCAGGAGAATCAAGAAAATTATGAAAAAAGTCAACTAATTGAAAAAATAGACTCAGAAAATTAATCCAGAAAATAACTCCTTAAAAACTAAAATTGGGCAAGGGAAAGCTAATGACATTGTAAGATACAAAGAAATATTGAAAAAAAACCCAAAAGAATACAATGTGAAAACATCTTATTAGAAAATCAACTGATCTGGAGAACATATCAAAGAAAGATGATAAAAGATTGGTTGGATTCCCTGAAAATTATTATTTTAAAAAAGAGTATTTTGAGTGAAGAGTAAAATTTGACAAGTAGGATTTAGAAGAAACATAATGTAGATATTAAAGACCAAATATATAAAGGACTTAATAAGATGAAGCTCTTTGCTTCCTGTGTGGAAAAATTATTTTCTTTACTCTCAAGAATGTTATCATTTGAGTAATTTAAAAGGCGCTAACATAGAAGACTTGGGCTTTACTTGAGTATTATGGGATGATTCAAAAAATTAAGTAGGGGGAGACAAAATGGAACAATAATCTCATACAAAGCAGGCATGAAAGGAAGAACTGTTACAGAGAAATCATGCGAAAGTGAAGGACTGAGCCCTTGTTTTCATTGGGACTGAGTTAAAGAGGGAAAGTTTTATAATTTATAAAAAAATAGGAGGATGAGGGGACAGGATAAGGAAGGAACTTTAAAAAGGATGTCGACCCACAAGAAATAGAATGGAAGAGGATAAGAAGGGGAATTCTTAAAAAGCTTATGTATTAGGGAGGTAGCCAAAATAAATTAGATATGTGGGGAGGAATAGACTAAAAAGAGAGGATGAGAATGATAATAGGATGGATGGAAATACACAATTTAATTTTAAATTTATTTTTAATTATATACACAAAGTAATTTTAACTTTGAATGTGAATGTAATGAACTCATCTGTAAAACAGAAATGGAGAGCAAAATACATTACAAGTCAAAATCTGACATGTTTAGAAGAAACACATTTTAAAATTAGAAATACACACAGAGTTAAAATAAAGTGCTGGCATAGAATTTATTGTGATTCAGCTGATGTTAAAAAAAAGAGTAGTAATCATTATCTCAGACAAGGTTAAAACTAAAATAGATTTAATTAATAAATATGAATAGGGAAACTACATCACAATAAAAAGTACAAAAAATAATAACAAACCAATAACAATAATTAAATGAATTGCAGGCACAAATACATAGACGTGTCATAATAGTTGAAGAATTTAACCTTATCATCTCAGAATTACATAAATTTAAAAAAATAATAAATACAAAAGAAGTTAAGGAAAAGGAAAGAAGTGTTGATGAGCTAAGTGTGGTAGATATCTAGAGAGAATTGAATTGGAATAAATTGGAATACACATTTTTCTCAATGGTACATGCTACCTTTGCAAAAATTCACCTAATATTAAAGCATACAAACTTAATAGTTAAATGTACAAAAGCAGAATTACTAAATGCATCCTCTTTTGATTGTAACTCAATAAAAATTATATTTCATAAGGGACCATGGAAACACAGATTAAAACCTCATTGAAAATGAGATAACATGTTAAAACCTATGAGATTCAGCAAAAGTTGAGGAATATCTATATATCTATCTATATCTATATCTATCTCTCTCTCTCTCTCTCTCTCTCTCTCTCTCTCTCTATATATATATATATATATATATATATAATATCAGAGGAATATCTATCTATCTCTATATACATATATATAAATGCTTATAACAATAATATTTTTATATTTTAATATTTTTAATATTTTAATATTTTCTCTTATAGAGAAAGAGCAAACCAAGGAATGTGGATGCAGTTAAGAAATAGAAAATGGATAATTTTTTAAATCCCAATTAAACACCAAATCAGAAATCCTAAAAATTAATGGCAAGATTAATAAAATTAAATGTAAGAAAACTATCGAGTTAACCAATAAAAGTAGGATTTGATTTTAAGAAAAAAAACAATAATACAGATGAAACATTGGTGAATGTGATTTTAAATTGAGAGATGGAAACCAAATTATTAGCATTAAACATGAAAGAGGTGAATATTCCACTACTGAAGATGAAATCAGATATACAAGAAGCTATTTTGCCCAATTATCTGTCAATAAATTTGACAATTTAAATAATGTAGAGAATATTTGCAAAAAAATATGGTCTGCCAGCAAGGCAGTCTCAAGTCATTCTGAAGAATGTCAGGTCACTGGATTCAGATGGATCCGGAGGAGAAAGTGAGGCTGGTGACCTTGCACAGCCCTCCCTCTCTCAAAACAAAGTTAAGTGCAAGTCATGTCATCATTTCTCTGATGTCATGGACTTCAAAAATGAAGAATGAACACAACCTGTGAGGAGATTAAGCTGTCTGAGTGGGGACTCAACTAGCTGGGTAACCCAGCTGAGCCTCTTCCCTCTGTCTCCCTCTCCCCTTCTTTCTCTTCTCCAAAGGAAGGTAAATTTGAATGGCCAGAGACTGCCCGGTTAATGTGGAGTTTAGTGACTAGATGTCTTCCTTCCTTCCTCCCTCCCTCCCTCCCTTCCTTCCTTCCTTCCTTCCTTCCTTCCTTCCTTCCTTCTTTCTTTCCTTCCTTATTTCATTCTTACTTTCTTGCATTTCTCAAAACTTAAATCCAGTGTATTCTGAAGCCCTTAGATCAGGCAACAATAGGTCCCTACCTAAGGTCCACTTAGGCTGTTCTCTGGACCCTCCTGGCTTAGAGTGTTTTTCAATAGCAATTGTTTCTCCTTTCCTTACAGCTTGATTTAGTGATTTTTTTTTCTTTTGCTCAACAAACGGGCAATTCCCTAACTACTTCTTAAAGAGGTCTATTCACTAAATGAGTGTTACCTCCCTCTAAGTGAGTACCTGAAAAGATCTCATCCCCAAAAGGCCAAAGTCCCTGATTGCATCCTAGGCCATCTCCAGTCATTCTGATGAATGTCTGGTCTCTGAATCCAGATGGCTCAAGGGAAGAAAATGAAGCTGATGATCTTGAACAGTACTCCCTCATTCAAGAAAAAAAGTCAAGTGATAGTTATGTCATCATTTCTCTGATGTCATGGTCTTCAAAAATGAATGATGAACACAACAACATTAGTGTGTCACGATTATAGAAGAAGGAATAGAATATCTAAATAAGTATATTTTCAAAAAAAAGAAATTTGAACTGAATATAAATGAGCTTCGTAATGAGAAAGAAAACATTTGGACCAAATTAATTTGCAATTAATTTCTATCAAACATTTAAAGATCAACCAATTCCAATATTATAAAATTATTTGAAATTTTAGGCAATGGAGTCCTAATTTCTTTCATAAAACAATATGGTACTGATACCTTAACTAGGAGGAGCAAAAAGATAGAAAGAAAATTATAAACCAATTTCATTGATGCATATGGTAGCAAAAATCCAAAATAAAATAGTAGCTAAGAGACTACAACAATATATTGCAAATATCAGGAATGCAGGGATAGTTTGATATAAGGTAAACTATTAACATAATTGATAATATCAATAAAAATAATAAAATTATAAGAGTATATCAATAGATGGGGAAAGTTTTTTGATAAAACACAACACTAATTCCTATTAAAAACTCTTGAAAGCATAGTATAAAGGTATTTTTCCTTAAAATGTTAAGTATCATCTTCCTAAATTCTTGAACAAGCCTTATTTATGATGGGCATAAGCTAAAGTCTTCCCAGTAATATCAGGAATGAAACCAGAATGTACATTGTCACCAATAGTATTTTATATTGTACTGGAAATTCTAGCAATAGCAATGAGAGAAAAAAATGAAGAAATAAGAATGGGTAATAAAGTCATCTCTTTTGCACATGATATCCTGATAAAGTGTTAGTGAAAAAATTAATAATTTTTAGCAAAATAGCAGGATATAAAATGAATCATCAACATTTCTATATATCACATCACCAATAAAATCCCAGAAGAAGACATGGTAAGAGATACTCGATATAAAATAACTGTAGACAGTATAAAATACCTGGAAGCGTTTTTGCCAAAACAAACCTAGGAACTACATAATCACAATTTCATACAAAGTCAAATTTAAATAATAGGGGAAATATTAATTATCCATGGGTAGGCAGAGCCAATATGATGAGTAATGACAATTTTACTTAATTACCTAATCTATTTATTCAATGCCATTTCAAAATTAGGGGGAAAATTACTGAATTTGAAAAAAATGATAAAATTCATTTGGAACAACAAAAAGTCAACAATATTACAGGAACTAATAAAACATATGTAAAAGAAGGAGGTTTTACTAGTATAAAAAAGATAAAAATATCTCAGTGAAACAGAGTAGACCTGCAATGCACAGAAGAAAATGATTATAGTGACTTTCTATTTGAAAAGTGTAAAATTTTAAGCTTTGGAGACAAAAATTCATTATGTGGTAAAAAATAAATAGGTGGGAAAATTGAAAATGAATTTTTCAGATTTATGCAGAGAATATTCACTTAAATCATTTACCAAGATAAGGTCAAAATGATATATGACCTCAATATAAAGGAAGAAATCACAAGAAAATTAAAACATTGAATATGTTACTTTTCTGACTTATGGAGAAAAAAGTTTATGGATAAAGAAGAAATAGAAAGTATTGTAAGATGCAAAATAGATTATTTGTATTGCATTAAATTCAAAAGCTTTCACATCAAAGATATAGCCAAGAGAGAAGGAAAGCAAAAAAAAATTGTAATGGAGGATTGTATAGACAGTTTCTCTGATGAATTTCTCATATCTCAAATATATTAAAAAACTTTATTAAAATTATAAGAAATATGAATCATTCCCCAACTGATAAATGGTCAAAGGATATAAATTAGAAGCTTTTCAGTGAAAAAATCAAACTATATGCTCCTATAAAAATCCTAAATCTTTGATAAGAGAAATGCTAATTCAAAATACTTTGAGATGTCATTTTACACCTAACAGATTAGCTAAAATGATAGAAGGAGAAAATGGCAAATATTGGAGTGGGTATAGAAAATTTGGGACACTAATTCACTGTTACTGGAAATGTGAACTGATCCAACTCTTTTGGAGAGCAAGCTGGAATTATGTAAAAACAGTTACAAAACTGCATATACCTTTTAGCCCATCTATACCACTATTAGGTGTGTTTCCTAAGCTGATTAAGGGAAAATAAAGCAAAAACGTGTATGTTCTAAAACATTTCCAGCAACTCTCTTTGTGGTTAAAAAACAAAACAGAACAAACAAACAAAAAAAAAACCCTGGAAATTCGGTTGAGGCCTGTCAATTGAGGAATGCCTTAAAAAGGTGTGGTTTGTGACTGTGATCGAATACTACTGTGCTGAACAAATGGTAAACTGCTTGATATTAGGGGAAAAAAACATGGAAAACTTGCATAATGTAATTAAGGATGATATGAGCTAAACCAATAGAATATACATCAATAGGGTTCTAACAACTTTGAATGACTATGTCATGCTATGTGTAATAAATATGAAAATCAGTTCCAAAGAACCAATGAAGAAAGATGAAATCTGCCTCCAGAGAAAGAACCAATAGAAATATATTTTATCTGATTTTACATGCATATATATATATATATATTGTTGTTGAATAGGTGAACTGAGGAGGGAGGGAAAAAATAATTAAAAGTGCACATCAGGTAACAAAAAAAAACTTAGAAGGAAGCAGAGAGAGCAGAGGAGCTTTGGAAATGATGTGTAGTGCTTATTACATAAGTTTAAAAAGAAGTAAACAATGTGAGTGGAAATTCATGGTTTTATATTGAATCCTCTTTTTATATTGTGCTGTGTACATAGAAATGTTCTTTTTTTATCTGTATTGAAGTTCAAATGAATAAAACATTTTTAAAAGAAATATCTAGAACACTAACTGATTAAGTGATTTACTTAGGGTTACATAGAGAGAATAAGCTAGAAGTAGGGCTTAAACCAAGATCTTCCTAGCACAAAGACTGACTTTCTATGCACTTTGTCATTTTTATTCTACTAGGAATAGTTCTTAACTTATATTTTCCTTTAATATTTTCATAACTTTACTTCTATATGTTTTTTCTTTTTGCAATACTATGTGTTTCATTTTGTGCATTTCAAAACCTTATTTTCAAAAGGAGCCCATAAGCTTCATCTGACTGCTAAAAAAAGTCCATGAGACACAAAATCCATTTCAAAACTTCATTACTGAATATATATATATATATATATATATATATATATATATCCATATATATGAATATCAGTTAATCTATTTTAAAAATAGATTAAAACATATAAAATCTCAAAATATCCAATTTTTGGAATTTTCTCCATCTTTCCAGGCTCAATTCAAATGCCATCTGTTTAATTAAGATTTTCCTAATTCAATCCACTGCTGCCAAATGTTACCTATCTTTACCCTATCTAACTGAATATAAATTGGTTCAAGAAATTTCAATTAAATACATGAATCATGAACCTAGGGATGAAGCATTAAATGTAACTAAGGATTATTCCCTGATATATGAATGTGTTTATTTGCTGGTACTGAATTCATAAAATTCCCACTATGAAAGAGACTTAGACATAATCTCATCTAACTTTCTTATTTGATAAATGGAGAAACTGAGTGCTATATACTACGAGACTTTCTCAATATTATAATCCAATAAATAGCAAAGCCAGAATTTGAACTTATTGCAATGTTTCCTTTTTTATTATGTCATGGTAGGGAGGGTAGGTATACAGTTGCACAAAATTCCCCTCATGTCTTTATCAAAGAGAAAATGTTGAATTCATGAGAATTTGGGTTTGTCACAACACAACACAGTGTTTATAATCTACTTCTAGAGAGATAGATAACTTTTTTTATGCTATTGTGAGGGAACACAATGTAACCACCATTTACATGGGAAACATAGCTTGATTGCTAGCATCACTAAATTTTTGACATTGCAAAATATTTATAATGTATCTTTTTATCAATTGTTTTTCATATATGCTTCATATATATATTCATGTATGCTACCCTATAAGGATATGAAAAATTTCATGTTGACAATGTTTGTTATATGAGTATTCATCATCTTGTTGAATGAAACTCAAATAAGAAACTATAAATGATTAAAATACTGAAATAACTTTTTATTTTTATTTTCATAAATACACATTCTTGATGTATTTTGGGGGCATTCTAAGGAATTGGATGTTGGGTTTATTTATTTATTTTTATATTTCGGGTCTGTGCTCTAATTAGCTAATACAACTGTGTCCCCATTAGTGCAAATACTGAATTTTTGAAGTATTCATGCTATTTGAAGTTGCATTATTTTTCCCATTGATTTGGTACTAATTAACATAGTTTTTACCCAATTAAAACTTCAAATAATGCTAATTCAAATATACCGAACCATTTCAGAATGTGTTCCTTATTTGCAGAAATCTGGAATTAGCTGTAAAAATAAATGAATCTTCTCAAGGTACTTTGTTTTCTTTTTCGCCAATTGACTTGGCTTATATTGTTCTACTTATGGAAATTATTACCTGAAAAGAAGTAAGATAATGAAATGGGGTGCTTGTGTAATTAACTTCTTCAACATGGCAATGGTTCTGAAATTTCATGAATGTAGGTACTTTCTCCAACATTGAGTCACAAGCCATCCACACTTTCTTCTGCTTCTCCCCATATTCACCTGCAAATCATCGACAACACATCAACTCAATATTCTAAAGGAATTTTGCTCAAAGTCTCTTGATATTTATCCAAACCAGGACTTTCCATTCATTATCCTTCAGTCTCCCCGAGAAGCAATTCACCTTCTTTTCCAGCCATGCATCAAATATCCTATATGCTTCCTCTCCTGTGGGTACTACATTGCAGTCAGTCAATGATACCTATGATATACTTCTCCAAAGTTATTTGGGATAATTTGCAAACTGCTGATGAATAGAATAATCCATTACTGAGATATTTACCTGAGAGCATAAATTTAACGTCTGTATAATGGGGCCCTAGAATTACACAAAGTTCAAACTCTTTCAAATGGAGGTCTATGCTATTCAGTGTTCCTGAAGTCTATGTTGTTCATAAATTATGTACGTTTTTCTTATAATTACTTCCATTTTTGCTTTTCTCTTTTTTGTTACCCTATAATATATACCCCCTTGAAAGTTGTAATTACCCATTAACTCAAAATACAAAGCTAAGTCTTTGGTATATTTTAATGGAACATTAACAAACAGATATTCATGTTGAAAACTTTTTTTATCAATTCACTGTCTACAAAAATCCCTGCTTTTAACTCAAAGATGCAAAGTCAATAAAACTACCATGTTAGAAAACCCTGGCATTAGGCATTATTGACATGAGTGAACATTCAATAGAACATTAACTATTATGGGTGGATATAGTAGAAAATTCAAACACTTTGCAACTAAAATTTAGTTATATATATATTTATATATATAATATATAAAATTTAGTTATATATATATATATATATATATATTTAAAATATATAATCAAACCACTGTATTCAAGAACATTTCAGCAAATTTAAATGATTTTAGCATACTGCTATTTTGAAAAATTACTTGAATTATATAGCAATGTTCTTAGTAAGAAAATACTTTGGACACATGAATGTAGATTTCCTTCATTCATTTAATAGGGTACAATGAAGTCAAAATGCAAATGTTAATTTTAAAATCTTGTCCTTATGTCTTAATGAACAATGAACTTTCTTTTCTTTGCCATGGCATGAGTCTAAAAGTAAACTAGATACAAGAAAGACTCACTAGGAATGAAAACTAGTTAGTGAATATTATTTAATTCTGTTTATTCATTATTTGATTTACATAATATGATTGTCATTAAGTCAGTCAATAGATTGTATAAGCTCCACATATTTGGAGGAAAGATAGTGGGAAATCTTTCCTGGAGGATCAAAACAGACATACACTGCCCTTTTTTGAAATAAAGGTATATCTGTGCAGCAAAATTTCTAATTTCTGGTAGTATTTGCCTTTGTATTTTTTCCCCAAAATTAATCTAGACAAAGAATAAATGACATTAAACAACAAACACTTACAATGAAAGCACTATTGAGTATAAGTTGAGATAAATGGGATACAATTGATGTCTTTAAAGAGTTTGTAGTCTAGTAAGGAAGCATGACACATAGACGAGCAATTATAATACACACTATGACATCATAAATGCATAAGAGTAGTATAAAATGTAATATATGGTATCCAGGATGAAATAGATCAAGAGAAAAGGTGTGAAGTCTTAAGAATTTGGGGTCCTACTTGGAAATAGTGAGTCATCAAAATGAAGTGGAGAAAAGACATAGTCCTACTTGCAAAAGAAAGAACAGTTATTATTATGAATTTTGGATTGGGCGGTGAAGAGACTAGACACAGGAAGGCTAGTTAGAAGTTCCTGCAATTATTTGGTAAAGATTTCATAAATGTATTGAGTGAAGTGGTTAGTGGTAACAGGAATGAGAGACAATTGTATAATCATATTTTATGATATTTCAATAGATTTATGATATCAAGAATATAGGCATTTCTTCCAACAGTACAATCAGTATTTATTCATTCCTTCTCATCTTGCCCTTGTCCTTAGACAAATTCTTTATGACACAGTCATCTTATGTTTTGGGAATTATGTAAAGGTGAAATCAATGGAATTTGTCAATTTAATGCATGTGGAAGCAAAAAGATTGCTAAAGAAGCCAAAATAATATGCTATCAAAATCTCTGAGTTGGTAAACACTCATTAGCATGTTGCAACCTAACATCCTTGCTTCATTAAATAAAAAATCTTCATTGTATTCACATGTTTATCCTCTATGTCTTTCAGAAATTCTTGACAATGAATCCCCATTTTCTGTCCTTCCTATGGATTACCAGGAATAAACGTATTTCTACAAATAGAGTCAGTAGCCAATAAATTATCTTACCTAAAGTATATGAGGATCAATAACATCAATTATTTGCATAGTTATATCTAATTTTGATTCATTTGAACTCTTTCACCCAAAGCAGGAAATTGAAAATGATTCAGGGTGTTTCTAGTATAGCATCATTCAAATGGGTTGAGTGTTCCTTTTTAATGAGCTCTAAAGAATGAATCATTTTACAGGGGAAGTTACCATGAAGTTCATCCTGCCACCAGGCAGCATTACCCTAGGCATTTCTGGGCCTTCAAAGAGGTCTTTTCAATACATGAATTGAGAGACAGTTCTCTATTTGATCATGTTATAAGGTAGCATGTCTCTTTAACATCATCTTATTAATTGTCTCTTAATATTATCTTATTAACAAAGTCCTCATTGCTTCAAAAGTTGATTTTTATTAGTTTTCCTCAACCAAGTTGTTTCAGTCTCAGTAATCAAAATTTCCACTTAAAAAAGTCACTACCTTTTAATGTTATCTATGAAAATAAATGGAATAAGTATTTATTGCCAGGACTATGCTAAGCACTAGACATTAAAGGTAAAAACAATCTACCTTCAAGTACCTTACTTTGTAAAAGGGTAACCAATATATGGAATTAAATACAAGACCCATAAAAAGTAGCCAAAAGGTGTTTAAGAATTACACAGTGTATACACACACACACATACACACACAAGCACACATGTTCTAAGTGAGGAAGGATTCCATTTAAGGAGTGAATGGACCCCTCACTCAAACTCAAGACAGAAAATTATAATTGACACTAAAACTAATGGTGGAGCATAATTTTGTAGGCAGAAGGAAATGATTGATCCCAGTGTAGTTAGAGATTAATATTCACTTGGAAATAATCAAGTTGTATTTCAATTGACCAAAGAGTAAAGTTCTAGCAATGTGATTGTACCTGCCCAAACCAGGACTTTCAATTAGCTTATTATGCCAGATCACATATTGAATAAGCCATGATGTAGAGAAAACCTGTCTAAAATATGAGGACAGAAATTGGATACCTTAAACGTTTCTGGAATCTCTTTCAAGACCTGGTATAATATTGTGTGTTTGTGTGTATACATATATTTACATACATGCATATCCACAGAGATATGAATATATACTTTGATTCCATTTTTTCATTTTGTAGGTAACGTATACATGATATATGCACATAAATATATATATGTATATATATATGTATATATATATATATACATATATATATGTACATATACCAAATAAATGAAAACCCATTTCCTATATTGGTTGATTTGATTGGTTAACTGGTTGTTTGGTTGATTTGTTGGTTGGTTGTTGTCCTTCATTCTTGAAGAGAACCAAAATGACCTCACTATGTTGGAGTACAGTGTATATGACTGTGACTGATTAAACCAAATTGAGGTCTGAAGGCTATTCCACAGGTTAAGCAGAAATAGTCCACATGAAAATTTGGAGTGAAGATATTTCTATATTCATGCATCTCATGTTTCTGGTGAACTATGAAATTCCTCTTTGCTCATAGACACAGTGTTTTCTTTGATGTAGACACACAATCCTGGGTTGTCTTTTGCCAGTTTCACCCATGGTCATGGAATCAATTCCAAAGTTCTTCAGAGAGATCTTGAGAGTGTCCTTGTAGCATGAACTGCATGTGAATGCTTGCCTTATGTGAATTCTTGACAAAATAGTCTTTTAGGAAAAGGTATATTTGGCATGTAAATAATATGGCCACCATATAAGAATTGTCCCTACATTAATTTGAATGCTTGGCAATTTAACTCAAGAAAGGATGTTAGTGTCCTGCACATTTTCTTGTCTGATGATCTTCAGAATCTTACTAAGAGAATTCAAATGGAAGCAATTTGGTTTCCTGGCTTAACACTGGTGTACTGCCTGGGTTTCACAGGCATAAAACAATGAGGTCAGCACAACAGCTCTGAAGCCCTTCAGTCTTGTAGGCAGTCTGATATCCTTTATCTCCCACACTCTCTTTTGGAGGCTTCACAACACTGAGCTAGATCTGACAATGTGTATGTCAATTTCCTCATCTATGTGCACAGTATACAGTGAACAGTATACTGCCAAGGTAAATGAATACAAGTATTACACATAGTGTTGTGCTGGTCAGCAGAGTATGTGTGTCCACATGTGTATAGACAAACAAATATAATACATGCATGCATACATAAGCCCCAAATAAACAGATAGAATAGAAATTATCATGTGCACATATACATCCAGGTATTAATATTATGGTTCCAATCACTCCTATATCATACATTTCCCTATGAAATAATACAGAAAAGAATAATTCACATTCATGTAGAAATTGTGGCTTACAATTACTTTTCTCATAATTTTCTGCCATGAGCTTTGTAAGCATTATAACCTCCATTTTAATTGACTGAGAAACTCAGGTTCAGACAAATTACTGGCTTCATCAAAGTCACTCAAATTTTTAATAACAACTATTTCAATTGGAACTTGAACCCTAGTAGTTTGGCTACAAGAAAACTCAGGTGAGTAGCAGTAGAGAATGGATATCTTTACACATTTCTGGAAATTTAGATTATTTTATTCTAGGATGGGCATCATATTTGTACAGTGTCTCAAGGCCCCATTGGTTCTTCTCAAATTAGCTCTTCCCAGTGAGTTGCAGATCCACATAAACTCCTCTACTTCTGGTACTCTGTTAAATTATCGATTTTTATGACATACTCTTAGGTAATGGTAATTCCAACTGTTAATTTATTTTCCTAGATTGGATTGTACTTTGCAATAACACTAAAACAAATAAAAACAATTTCCTCTTTTATATCTCTCACCTATATTTTAAAATGATGGTATAATGATATCTTCTCCTACTGAATTTTTTGGGAAAAATGGAAAGAATTTCAAGATAACAACAAAGATATTGACTTATGGGAAACACTTAAATTAAATTTGCCTTGGACATATTATGTGAACTTGTATTTTGCTAGAAGAAAACAAAATATGTATCAAATGATGTTAAGTTTTGAAGTTTAGTTTATGGAAAATTTGCAGATTTACACCATAAGTACAATGTGCCATAAATTAAGTAACACTTTTATTTGGCCTGATTAGTGTTGGCACTCTTAATGATAAAAATCAATTTGACAATTCAAAATGAATTTTTATTTAACAGTTTCTCCTTTAATGGTTTCCTTGAGGAGTTTCTCTTAATCTCTAAGAGAGAAAATGTATCTTTCCCCCCAAAAAATTATCCTTATGGTACAATGCATCAAAAATCTTTCTTCATGCATAAGCAAAGTTCTTTTCTTTAAAAAATGGGAGGTGACTTCCAATTGACGGAAAAATATAAAGAAAACTTCTTAGCTTGGCTTTTCAAGCCATCCACAGGTGAACTAAAAAGCCTTTCATTTCTTTCATATTCCTTAATCCCCAACATGTATGCTCCAAATAGGTCTCCTGATTTCATGCTCACCTCTCTTACAGCTGTCTGAAAATACAGAACATTTCACCTATTTCCAATTTTCCAATTTCTTCCTAGTACAGTCTTCCACTTCCTTCAAGGATGAATTAGGGGCAGTCTGTGACATGAAGCCTTCTCTGATTCCCTAAGTAAAAGTGACTTGTCTGTCACCATATCTTCTATAATATGTTCATGTAATACTTTGTGTAATGTGTACATATTCATGTGTGTAAATAAGAGTATACACTATGTATGTGTACACATACATGTATGGATAGGTATACACATTTACATATACATGTGTTTCATCCAGATATATACATGTATATGTGTATATCTACATATGCACATACACATAAAAACAAAAAGATATATGAATATATTTAATATTATGCATGCATATATAAGCACTATAAAATTGTGTGTATCTACTCATAGAGAGATATCTGTATAAATTATCTATAAACCTAATTCATCCTGTTAGATTAGAAGACCATTGAAGGTAGGAACTATCTAAGTTCTCATATTAATGTCTTCAGGATTGAATAAAGTAAACTGAATGCATCATGTCATTAATAAACATTAGTTGAATTGATCTGAATTTAATTGGTTTCCCCACTTTCAAGGAAGCTTTTGTAGGTCTCCTCCTTGATTTTTCACTCCCTCTCCTTCCCTCTCCACATTTAATCTTATCCCAAGTCCAACTGATTCTACTTCTTTGGGGATAGCATCTTTCAAATACGCCCCACCTTCTCTGACACTGCCACCAATCTTGTGGAGCTTCTCAACACAACAAATTATATTCTTGCAGTAGCCTTCTGGTTGTTCTATCTGGCACAACTCTCTCCCCATACCAGTCCATATCACCTTTAGTTGTCAAAGTGACTTTCAAAGGAACAAGTCTGACCATGACATTTCTACTCCTCATTTAATAAACTCCAACAGCTCCCTGTCACCTCTAGCATCAAATATAAAATCCTCTATTTGACATTCAAAGATCTTTATAACCTTGCCCAGTCACTCACTCACACATCTAGGCTTCTTACACTTTGCACTCTCCCACTTTTACATACTCTTCATTCAAATGATACTGGTCTTCTTATAGTTTCTCAAAAAAAAAAATAGCCTTCATCTCCATCTCTGGACATTTATTTTTTCTGACTGCATCTCATTCATAGAATGTCCTCCCTCCTCATACATACCTCTCGCCTTCCCAGACTTCCTTTAAGACATTAAGTTCAATCATCTTTAGGAAGTCTTTCCTAGGCCTTTCTTAATTCTAATGCCTTCCAGAAAGACCTAGTAGGTATAGGAACTGATTTGAGCTATTGATGGATTGATTGGAACAATAATTTACAGAAAAAACTAGGAAAAAAAAATTTTACTTTTCATGTGATCAATCACTTTCACTAAATCCCACAGCCTTATTTCATACTGAAACCAAAAATGACATTTTGGCCAAATATAATTATAAATGAACCAGCAATGACTCATTCACTTAAATATTCATTCTGAAAACACATATTGAACACTTGATGTTTGCAAGACTCCATGCATATACTGTGTCTCCAATTGTGTGTTTGTGTGTGTGTGTGTGTGTGTGTGTTGGCTTAGCAACCCAGACAGACAACATACTGTAGTGAAGAGGGCAGTCCATATGTCATTTGAAATTTTGCCTTGGATATTTTAAAGCTTTGTGACCTTGGACAAATCAATTATACTCATTTACCTTCAGTTTTATTTTCTGAAAAATGGGGATAACAAAACCTCTCTGACAATATTATATTGAGGATGAAATTTTATAATGCCTATAAAGTGGTTTGCAAACTCTGAAGAGATATATAGATGATAGCTCTTATTAATAGCTGCATTAATAATAATTTTGTCTTCTGTCGTTCTGTCTATTAAAACCAAGTGTTTATGTTGCCAAGTCCAATGTAATGCTTTTATCATTTTGGTAGAAATATCTATATGAATTTTTCTTTGTTCCATCATGCACATGAATAAAGAACAGGTAGTCATTCTCTTTTGTGAAACAACTCTTCACAGTCTTAATAATTGCTATTAACCTAAAGCATTCCGTTCTTAATGAAAGATAATCCCTGCTCTTTTGCCCTTTCCTCATAGATAATATAGTCCATCTCTTGAATTATCATTTTTTTTCCACTCTGAACAGGCTCCAAATTCTTCTTATCCCTTTTTAATTGAGGAGGTCTCAAATTGCACTCAAAACACTGGCAAAAATCTTGTCTAATTATACATGCAATCAGAGGATTACCTTAATAATTTAATACATAGCACATGGACCTCAGACTAAAAGTTTCCTGCAAATTAGATGAATCTAAATTTCTTTCTTTTAAATGGAAGTAGGGGTAAAAGAGAGTAGATAGCTTTTCAAAATAATTAAAGGCATTCTTTTGAAAGATCCAAATTTACAGATAAGGAAAAGTGGAATTAAATAAACATTTTGTGGCGGGTTCTGTGCTGAGCACTGGAGATACAGATTTAAGCACAAAGAAGAAAATAATTCCTTCCCTTAAGAAGGTTACATTCTAATGAAGGACGATAATTCACAGGTGGAGAAGGAAAAGGAGGGGAGATGGAGGCATTATAGTTACTAGTACATGATTTGGAAGTCCAGAATGTTAGGAAGAAGGTAGAGAGGAAAAATGGAGGCTCCTAGGAGGAATTTTCCAAACAGCACAAGAAATGGAAGGCCATGGTAAACAAGGTAAGGGTGGCATTATGTTCCAGGACAATGAGGTCCCAGGTTCCCCAGGAACTTCCAGGAAAATCAGGAAGCAAGTCATGAAAATGGGGGCAGGATATGACTTCACATAGATAGCTATGCTTTCATCATCATCTGTCTATAGTACTAAAGACAAATATTAATTTGCATTAATGTTTACTACAATACCCATTCTGCCCCACCGCCACTTCAGATGCTTCTTGTTCTTAAAAAAAAAAAAGTCCTCCACTGAAATGGATAGAAAAACTTAGGATAACTCTTAAGTATTATGCTGAGTGCTCATAGGCACCATAAAAACTAGTCTTATAAATGATGGAATAAGAGTGAAAAAGAGAGAAAAAAAGGTAACTGAGTAAAAGTGTTCCTTTCTTCCATCCCTAGGGGAAGAAATCCAAAGGAAATCTGTCTTCCCTTTCAGTTTAGTGGAGGTCCTGGGTTTGATGGGTGTTTTAAATTCCAAACAATATTGCAGCAATGAGCTCAGTTCAGTCCAGCAGTCAGTGTAAAGCATGGGGTTTTCAACTGGCCCTGCAGGGAAACTCAGATTTTTCATTTCATATTTCATTTATAAACTGATGCAGTAACTCCACAAAAGCACTAGGCTTTTAAAACTTAATAAGGAAGAAAAAGTGTTTATGTGTTTATGTGTTGGTGTATGTGTGCATACACGTGCCTGTGTGTTTAGCAGTTGGTGGTATTTTTTTGTTTCTTGGAAGGACTAGCAATTCAGATAGTTGAGCAAATTCTGCTTTGACGCTTTGTTCCTCCTTTCGTTGCAAATACAACTTTATATTTAATTTATGAACAATGAAGAAAGGAACAGAATATATAAAGGTTGTTTATTTTCATTGTTGAAAACTTATGACAGTTTTCTGCTAAGGCTACTTACGTTGAGAGCAGTGCTGTACTTATTGTCTGCTGTTGATTTCTTTCTTGGTAAATATGGTTTTCAGAATAATGAGAATTACTTAAATATTTATCACTACATGCTGGACGAAAAACTCATGTGGGTGAAGAAGATTCTCTTTGGGCTGAGTAGATCTGAAATTTGTCCTGTTGCTTTCGATTGGATGAAACCAAAGAAGATAGCAGTCATTTCCAGGAATCACTTTGAGACAGTTCTGTTTGTTGGGCCCTCAGAAAGACTGTCTGCAGGGGCCCTGCTGAACAGAGAGAAGCTATTTTCACATATCCCAAAGCCTTACAATCTAACAGTACTGGCAGTCTTCAATGGAAGTTGTTTTGATGGCAGGAGATGTGGCTACTGTGGTTGGATTTTGATTGTTCCCCAGGAAGCTGATGTAGAGAAAGAATCCAGCTGTTACCACCCCTGATACTGCCAATTCAGTGGGAAAAAATCTGAAAAACATTGAGAGGTCCAGGAATAAGACGTGGGCCAGAATAATTTTAGCAACTAAAAAGTTTGTTCAATTAGCACTTTAACTTGAACCTAAGCAAATACTAAGACAATTAATTCATGGCAATAATCACTTTGACCAACACTGCATGGCATGAAGGTATACATTAATCCCTTCTGTTGTGTATGCACATAGGGTGGTTTGAAGGACATTCCTTGGAGGGGAATTGTAGCATGCAACTATAAGTGAATTTAGGATTGAAGGATTAATAGGGAAGTGAAGGATTAAAAAAGGTATTTGTCCTTGACCTTTTAAAAAAATACTTACCTTTTTATCTTATTTACTTTCTGGATGTAAAATCCTCCAGGGTAGTGCCATATCCCACCCTCAACAATCATCCTACTATTTAAAATTCATATTTGCTATAATGTCTATCTATTCTGCTAAAGCAAGACATTCTATAAATATCCGTTGAATTGAATTAGTCCAACTGTCAATGACCTTAGTACTTTACATGATCAATCCATAAAGTTGCACTCATGTGTTAATGGAGTGGACTGAAATTTCAAGTGTTTCTAAAGAACACTAACTTCAATACTCAGACTAATGCTCTGCTATGATCTTTTGGTTCCTGATTTTAAGATGTTGCTCTTTCACAGTGCTCAGTGTCAGTACAGAGTAAGGCTATTTTCAAACAAACTGGATCCACCATTTATAAAGAACTAACTCATGAACACAGTTGAACAATGTATTTGATTGATGTTGTTTTCACTAATTGAACCCTGATGTAAATCAAATGTTTGAATAAGACAAATGGACAAAGTTGAAAATGTATGCAGTTATTTGCTTTTTTGCTCCACCCCACTTTATTTATATATACTTTAGGGTAGATAATTACTAAAATATTATACCCTAGACTTCTTCCTTACCCATCCTCCATATATTTCTTGCCCATCACTACTAGATAATATTATTTATGTTATACATCATACTGGAGAAAAATCACCTGCTTCTTAAAGTAGGATAAAAAGTAAATATCCAGAAATCTTTTTGACATCAAGCCATCTTAAAACATGTTTCTCAAAGTAATATAATTTTCACTTCTGGTAAGAAAGTTTCCAGTCTGATCTGCCCCATGTATCACACCCTTACAATTTGCCCAGTTTTCAATTTAGGAGGTGGACAGTGACGTTAGAAACATCTATTCCAACAGAAATATTGCTGGCACCATTACTAGAAGCTACTTTTGCTTCTTGTTATAGGATTGCTGAATCCTAAGGAATCTAACATGGGGTTATTGAAGTATTCATCTTCCTCTTCTGTTAGTCTGGGCAATTTGTATCTTTTAAAATAATCATCCATTTCATTTAGATTGTCAAATTTATGGGCATACAGTTGGGCAAAGTAATTTCTTACTATTGTTCTAATTTCCTCCTCACTGAAGGTAAGGTTGCTCTTTTCATTTTTGATAGTGGTAATTTGGTTTTCTTCTTTCTATTTTTTAATCAAATTGACAAAAAGTTTATCAATTTTATTGGTTTTTCATAAAACCAACTCCTAGTTTTATTTATTAAATGGTTTTAATTTAAGTTTTATTAATCTTTCCTTTGGTTTTCAGTATTTCTAATTTGGTATTTACCTGGAGATTTTCAATTTGTTCTTTTTTTTTGAGTTTTTTCAGCATGACCAATTTTATTGATCTCCTCTTTCTCTATTTTATTGATGTAGGCACTCAAAGATATAAAACTTCCCCTAAAAACTGCTTTTGCTGAATCTCATAAAATTTGGTTGGTTGTCTCATTATTGTCATTCTCTTGAATGAAGTTGTTTTTGTTTCTATAATTTGTTGTTTAATCCACTCATTCTTTAGGATTAGATTGTTTAGTTTCCAATTAGTTTTTGGTTTATGTTTCCATGGCCTTTGATTACATATAAGTTTTATTGCATTATGATCTGAAAAGGGTACATTGACTATCTCTGCCTTTCTGTATCGGATGGTGAGGTTTTTTTGGGCTAGTATGTGGTCAATTTTTGTATATGTGCCATGTACCACTGAGAAAAAGGTGTATTCCTTTCTATCCCTGTTCGATTTTCTCCAGAAATCTCCTTATCCAGAATTCTATTCACCTCCTTTAACTTCTTTCTTGTTTTTTTTTTTTGAGGTTGGATTTGTGAAGTTCAGAGAGGGGAGGTTGAGGTCCCCCACTAGTATAGTTGTGCTGTCCATTTCTTCCTGTAACTCACTTTAATTCTCCTTTAAGAATCTGGATGCTCTACCACTTGGAGCATATATGTTTAGTAATGAAATTGCTTCGTTGTCTATGATGTCTTTTAGAAGGATACAGTTTCCTTCCTTATCTCTTTTGATTTAGATCTATTTCTGTTTTTGCTTTGTCTGAGATTAGGATTACTACCCTTGATTTTTCTATATCAGTTGAAGCACAATAAATTCTACTCCAACCTTTATATTTACCCTATGTATATCTCCCTTTTTCAGATGCATTTCTTCTTAAGAACATATTGTGGGATTATAGTTTTTCATCCATTCTGCTATCTGCCTCCATTTTATGGGAGAGTTCATCCCATTCACATTCACAGTTATAATTATTATTTGTGCCTTTAACTCCATCCCCATTCCCCTTGTTTATGCTTTTAGTTCTCCCTTCCCCTCCCCAAAAGAGTTTTAATTTTTGACCACAGCCTCCCTCAGTCTTCCCTCCCTTCTTTCTGTCCCTCTACCTTTTATTCCTCTTTTCCCTTACTACATTTCCCCACACTTTTAGCCTTCCCTTCCCTTTCTTTCTCCCTTCTCCTCCTATTGCCTATAGAGCTAGTTATGTTTCTATACTAAACTATAGTATCCTCCTTGAATCCAACCAGATGAAAGTACCTCTCAAACAATACTCATCTCCCTCCCCTCTTTCCCTCTACTGTAACATACTTTTGTTCCTCTTCCTATGATGGAATTCATTTTTTATCTGCCTCATCCTTTCACATCTCCCATTACAATCCAGTCGCAAATTTAAATCACATTTGTTGTCATCACGTCATTTAATTTATGCCGATTTCCTCTATTTATGTATATCCTTTATACATTTCATAATAAATGTATAAATCTCAAGATTAACAAGTATCATCTTCCATTATAGCAATGTAAGCAGTTTGCCAATGCTGTGTAAAAAGATTTTTTTTTTCTGTTTACCTTTCTTTGCTTCTCTTGAGACCTGAATTTGAAGAGCAAGTTTTCTATTGAGTTCTAGTCTTTTCATCAGAAAGGTCTGGAAATCCCTTATTGCATTGAATGTTCATCTTCTTGAATGAAATATTATGTTCAACTTTTCTGGGTAATTAATCCTTGGTTGTAGTCTCAGCTCCTTTACCTTACAGAATATCATATTCCAATTCCTTTGATCTTTTAATGTAGAAACTGCAAGGTCCTGTGTGATACTGACTGTAGATCCTGGCTATTTGAATTGTTTCTTTCTGTCTGCTTACAGTATTTTCCCTTTCACTTGATAGTTCTGGAATTTTACAATGATATTCCTTGATGGTTTTAGTTTGGGGTCCCTTTCAGGAATTGAACAGTGGATTCTTTCTAGACTATTTTGAACTCTGGGTCCAGGACTTCAGGGTAATTTTCCTTGATGATTTCTTGGATGATATTTTTCAGGCCCTTTATTTCATCATGGCTTTCTGGTAGACAAATAATCCTTAGATTTTCTCTCTTGGATCTATTTTCCAGGTCAGGTGTTTTTCCAATTAGATAGTTTACATTTTCTTTTTTTTTCTATATAAATTTATTGATTTACGTTTCACATTAATTTTCACAAGATTGTGGGTTCCAAAAATTTTCTCCCCTTTGTCCCCTCCCACCTCCCCAATACACTAAGCATTCTAATTACCCATATCACCAATCTGCCCTCTCTTCTTTCATCCCTCCCTTCCCTTACCCCATCTTCTCTTTTGTCCTGTAGGGCCAGATAACTTTCTACTCCCCATTATCTGTATTTCTTAATTCCTAGTAGCAAGAACAATACTCAACAGTTGTTCCTAAAACTTTGACTTCCAATTTCTCCCCATCTCTCCCTCCCCACCTATTCCCTTTGGGAAAGCAGGCAATTCAATATAGGCTATATCTGTGTAGTTTTTCAAGTGACTTCCATAATAGTCATGTTGTGTAAGATGAACTGTATTTCCCTCCATCCTATCCTGCCCCCCATTGTTGTTATTCTCTCTTTTGATCCTGTCCCTCCCCAAGAGTGTTGACTTCAAATTGCTCCTTCCTCCCACTGCCCTCCCTTCCATCATCTCCTAACCCTGCTTATCCCCTTCTCCCCAACTTTCCTGTATTGTAAGATAGGTTTTCATACCAAAATGAGTGTGCATTTTATTCCTTCCTTTAGTCGAATCTGATGAGAGTAAACTTCACGTTTTTTTCTCAGCTCTCCTCTTTTTCCCTCCACTAAGAAATCTCCTGCTTGCCTCTTC
>CM053771.1:467540507-467604119 GCA_028658325.1 Potorous gilbertii | reverse complement strand
AGAGAGAGAGAGAGAGAGAGAGAGAGAGAGAAAGAGACAGAGAAAGAGAGCACAGGAGGAGTTGAATAGGAAGGGATCATGTCTAAAAAAATAAAAATAAGAGGTGAGTGAGGAATATATTGGGAGGAGAGAGGGAGCAATGGTACGGGGCAAATTATCTCTCAGAAGAAGAAAGAAAAAGCTTTTCCAATGGAGTGGAAAAGGGGGAAGGTGAGAGGGAAAAAGTGAAATTTACTCTCATCACATTTGGCTCAAGGAAGCAATAACATGCACACTCAGTTTGGTACAAAAATCTATCTTACACAACAGGAAAGTAGGGGAAAAGGCAATAAGCAAGGTGGATGGGATGATGGAAGGGAGGGCAAATGGGAGGAGGGATCAATTAGAAGTAAACACTCTTGGAGAGGGACAAGGTCAAAAGATAGAATAGAAGAAATGGGGGGTAGGATAGAATGGAGGGAAATATAGTTAGTCTTGCAGAAACATGATTATTATGGAAGTCATTTGCAAAATTACACTTATATAGCCTATACTGAATTCCTTGCCTTCTCAATGGAGATGAGTGGGGAGGGAGGAAGGAAGAGAAGTTGGAACTCAAAAGTTTTAGGAACAAATGTTGAGAAATGTTTTTGCATGCAACTGAGAAATAAGATATACAGGTAATGGAGTATAGAAATTTATCTTGCCCTAAAGGACAAGAGAGAATATGAAGATAAGAGAGGGAGGAGTGTTAAAAGGGAGGGCACGTTGGTGGAAGGGGCAATTAGAATTCAAGGCATTTAGGGATGGGGGAGGGTATAGATGGGGAGAAAATTGAGAGCTCAAAATCTTGTGGAAATGAATATTGAAAACTTAAAATAAATTTAAAGGATGTATTGACTGCAGACTACACTGAAGAAAGGTCAGTATCAGAGATAACTATTTGTGATCTATTACTCTATCCTAGGAAAGACATAATTAGGATACTAAAGTGGCAGCAATGTGATTGCAGAAGAAGGGATGAAAGAGAGATATTGTGGGCATATAATGTTGAATGTGGTCTGAGAGAGAAGAAAAGAAAGAAAAGATTATACACACCTGCATACATGCACATATGTATGTATTTTACATTGATAGATGTACCAAATGTTGAAAAGTCACAATGTCCTTTCACCAACATGTTACAGTTTTCAACTACAAAATGTTAATTTTATTTAGTAATGGTATTTCCAAGGAAATCCAAGTTACAAGGATGAGAACATGTGTGAAAATGTTCTGTCAGGTTAAAAAAAAAAGCAAGTTCTATGACATGGGTAAGAGGTGGGAAGATACCTGGTGTATTGCTGGACTGTATGAAATACTTGGCAATGAATTCTTCCTCTCCTACTGGTGGTGTTAAATTGCTCCTCAGAAATAAACTCCCTTTAGTTTTTCACATGGACTAATTCTTAGTTAAAGATGCCATTCTCACGGGTAACTACAAAATCATACACATGGCCCCCCAACAAACATTTTTCCTGTGTCCCTTTAAAGGTGAAAGTATAACAATATAGTTGTATTCTTCCACTTATTTAAGTTGCAAGTTGCATAAATTGTAAATTGAGAGGGATACAAGGATGCATAGCATAAGATGATAAATCATAAATAATTTCACAGCTAATTGCATCGACTAAATGTTGGTATACTGTATTCAGAATGTGAACTTTCCTATTCTTTGAAATTTAGTGTATGAGATGACACAGATGTTTGTATTGATTTTATTTTTTAATTGTCACTCCTTCTGGACCCATGCACCAAAAGAATATCATCAGCCTTGGCCCTACCTTTGAGCATGGAATTCCCTTTCAGACTAGAATTTGTCTCATAAAATTGTTTCTGAGAACTGAACATTAAGAATTCATTATGTTTAAAATTGGAGGAATCTGAATCACCATCTCTCTAACTGCACTGTTTTTCATCTACTCATTATGATGGAATTCTGGAAAATAATAAGCTCATGGGTCCACAGAACATTAAAATCTATGGTACCTTTAGGACAAAAGTGAATGTATTTTTGAAAATTGGATGATTACTTATCATAGCAATATCCCAGAATCCTAGAACTTTGGAAATGAAGTATATATTTCAGAACATCTAGGTCAACTCATATCTGAAGAGGAAAATTCCTTAAAACTCACCTGACAAGTAGGTCATCCAGACTCTGCTGGAAGGCATCTGATGATGAAAATTGAATGACATCTTGAGGTAGCGCATTCAACAGTTGGTTCTTGATAACTGTTAATGAGTTTCCTTTAAAGTGAGCTGAAAATTGTGATTCTACAGATTTTTATCTTTTGCTCTGAATTCTATCTTCTTGAATCAGAGAACCTTTTTCAAAATTGATGTTTTGATTTCATATGATCTTCATTTCTAAATCTATCCTCCATTTTAAATGTTAATTTAATACCTTTAAAAAAGAAAGAAAAATAAAGTAATTTAGCAAAATCAACTAAACACATTACAGATGTTTAGTAGGATAGCAAATATTTCACATCTCTTATTCACAAACTCTAAAGAAGGTAAGCAGGGAGTTTTTTTTCCTCACTTTTACTTTGAGGACAACCTTGGTCATTATAATCTCGTGGAATTATATTGCGTTTTTAAAATCCTTCCATTTACATTGTTTTATTGGGTTCTAAATGGTCTTCTTGATTCCACGCAGAACAAACCTTATGCTTTTTCTGACCCTTTCAAAATTTGAAAAGAGTTTTCAGGTTCGCCTTGAGTATTTTCTTCAATGTATCATAGATTAAGGTTTTCTCAGTCACTAGAAAGTAATTAATATTATATTGTAGGAAGAGAAGCTACTATTTAACAATAATAAAAATCCATGATTTTAATTCAGTCCAAAGAGATTTCATATGAATTTTCACATTTAATTTATGATAGAAGTGACACCTGGATTATTCGTCATCCAAAATATTTCTCTAAACCTATTTATTCTACTGTCTATCAAAGGTATGTCTTAGTTAGAATTTGAAAATGCCATGGTTACTACTATTGGACATAAGTATGACATGGAATAGCAATCATTTTAGAATCCCTAGGAAAGGCATTAGTGAGCAAACATAGGAAGAAATTTAGAAAGATTTCTTTTTAATCATTCCCTCATGGAAGGCCTTCTACTAAAATCAAAAATATTGACTGCCTATTAAATATGAGCATATTTCTATAAAAATGGGTTTATTACTCTTTAATGAGAGTTACTCCAAAGAATTTCATAAATAACTTAATGATATTAAAAGGGTTCATGAATTGCAAAAGTCATGGCTTTATTGGTGAAATATCCAAATTTACTTCCTTTTTGCCAGGAAACTTAGAACAAATCCAATATCCAACTATAATAATTATATTATTTTAGATGGTGAGATCTACCTCCCACTACTCCTTTTTAAATAACATCTGTTCTGTTTTTAGCCATGTCCTTCCCATTCTAAATGATGTTTAATTCTCTAAGTTGCCTGAAATGCTCTTGCAAATCTAAGTCTTAAATAGACAAATACACTCAGAAATCCAAGAGACAACAGAGTCTATTCCAGTGGTAGAATTTCTGAAAATAGTTGCAAAAACTGATTTTCCTTTGGTGATCTCTTTCAGGAGATGATTAGTGAATTTTTTCAATATTTATTTTCCCTTCTGGTTCTAGAATATTCGTGCAGTTTTCCTTGATAATTTATTGAAAGATAATATCTAGGTTATTTTTTTTATCATGACTTTCAGGTAGTCCAATAATTTAAAAAATGTCTCTCCTGAATCTGTTTTCCAGGTCAGTTGTTTTTCCAGTGGGATATTTCACATTATCTTCTATTTTTTCATTCCTTAGATTTTGTTTTTTAATTTCTCAATTTCTCCTAAAGTTATTAGCTTCCACTTATTCCATTCTGATTTTTAAGGAACTATTTTCTTCAGTGAGCTTTTGGACTTCCTGTTCCATTTGACCAAATCTGCATTTTAAGACATTCTTCTCTTCATTGACTTTTTGGACCTCTTTTACCATTTGGTAAAATTTGAATGTCATTTTCTTCATCATTTTTTTGTGTATCCTTTATCAAGCTATTGACTCATTTTTCATGATTTGCTTTGCATCATTCTCGTTTCTCTTCCCAGTTTTCCTTCTAATTCTCTCACTTGATTTACAAAATACTTTCTGAACTCTTTGATGACCTGCAACTAATTCAAATTTTTCTTGGAGGCTTTAGATGTGGAACCTTTACTTTGTTGTCTTCTTCTGGTTGTAGGTTTTGATCTTCTTTGTCACCAAAGTAAGATTTTATAGCTTGATTCTTTTCCCACTGTTTAGTCATTTTTCTAGCCAAATTACTTGGCTTTTTAGCTCTTTGATAAGATAGGTCTCTGCTTGCACTGTGTAGAGTATACTGTCCCAAGCTTCAGGAGTTTTGTGCAGCTGTTTTCAGAGATATTTCTGGGGACCTGTAAATTTTCAGTTCTTCTAAGGTTGTATGATGAAAGGAGAGGTGTTAACTCCTTCTTTGGTTTGTGCTCTGGTCTGTGAGTGACCACAAACACTGTCTTCTGCCTTGGAAATATGAGGAGGAATTCCTCTCCAGTGCTCTCACAAGTTTCCGCATGACAGTGCTCCTCCTCACCCCAGGACCACCACTTGACATTGTGACCCAGATGCAAGCAAGAGCAAGCAAGAGAATCATGCCCCAGCACTACTAAACAGATTCCTGTGATCCACCTCTGCCCAGTCACTGAATCTCCTCACTATCTTTGGGCTGAGACCTCCTGGAACAGTGACTACTGCTGTCACCACCACTGCTACCCTAGGGCTGGGGCTTAGTCAGACCTTGAGCCTCTCTTTCCAGGTCCAAAAGACCTTTCCTACTGACCTTCTAAGTTGTCTTTGGCATTTGTGGATTGAGAAATGTACCATAGCTACCAGTGATTCAGTGCCCTGAGGTCAGCTATGGCTTCTCTTTGATGGCGTGGCCCATGTTGGAGTGCATTCCCTCAAACTGGTGGAACAGACCTTTCCTATTGCCCTCCCAGGTTGTCTTGGGCTGGAAATTGTTTTCACTTTGTCATTTTGTGGATTCTGATGCTCTAGGATTTGTGTAGAGCAATTTTTACAGGTATTTGGAAAAGTTTGTGGGAGAACTCAATCAAGTCCCTGCTTTTACTCTACCATATTGCTATTTACTTTCTTACTTTATGTTGGACCCTTTTCTAAGCCCTACAGATAAGATGAAATGTGAAAAGTCAAACCCTGCTGTAAAGATCTCACATTGTAAGGATTTAAAAATAAAACAAAACAAAACATAAAGATTATATAAAGTGTATATGGAAGGAAATCTCAGGGGGATATATGGAATACTCAAGGAGGACATTAGCAGTGTGGGGGAAAGAGAAGTGAAATGGAAGAGGTTCTGACAATTGCAGAAGATAAGTTTTGTGTTATGCAAATCAAGCTGGGAAACTAGCAGCCATAAATAAGAATGGAAAGCATTGGGGCATAGAGAAGAACTCCTTTCTGCAAATGCATACAGTTGGTATACACAGTGGCTTGCATGAGGGACAACAAGAATATCAGTGTCAGTAGAATATGTGAATGCAAGTAAAGTTTAAGAAGACAGAGAATATAGGAAGGGACAAGTTTGTGAAAGACAAGTTCTAAACAGGATTTTATATTTGATGTTTAGAGTACTAAACAAAACAGTGTAGAAAGGATACTATGGTTATACCTTAATAATAGATAGATCTCTTTGACAGTTGAGTGACCATTGAATAGTAGACTGAAATGTGAAGAGACTTCAGGTGAGGCATAGAGACCAAATAGAAAGCTATTGAAATAATCTGAAAATAAGGAGATGAGAGGCTGCACCAGAGTAATTTTCAAGTCACAGTGGCAAAAGGAATATAAAAAAAGACATGATGTGAAGGTTGAAAAATAAGTAAGAAGAGGGATTTGTTATTTTTTTTTGAAGGGGTTATCTCAATGTTTTTGGACATATTGAGTGTAAGATATTGATGGTATATCCAGTTGTAAACATCTAAGAGGCAGGTGTTGATGTGAGTCTAGAATTTGAGAGAAAGTTTGGGGGTTATAAGTAGAGCTGATAATTATCCACGTAGAGATGATGATTTAACCCATAGGAATGATGGGGACACACCTTATAAAAGCTGAATTTTCATTTAAGAAGTACTAACATAATATGAAAATTCAATACTTCAAAATAGGAACACTGTGAAAACTTTATTCTTCTCTGCAAATCTCTAACAAACTGTAGTGTCTAAAGAAAAGATAAGAATGTCTAAGACAGAATCTTGGAAATAAACCATGAAAATTGAGCAAAGAGACATGAAATAAGGGAGTCATAGAGGGAGATAGAATTAAGAGAAAGAGAGGTGTCCTAAAAACTAAGAGAGGAAGGAATCTTTAGGAGAAGAATGTGATCAACAATGCTAAAGGCTACAGACATTTCAAGAAAAATGAGAACTGAGAAAAATCTATTTGTATTACAAAGTAGAGACTTTTGATAATTTGGGAGATAGAAGTTTTTATTGAAATATGAACATTTATCCGGATGATTTCAGGAAAAGAAACTGGAAAGATTTACATAAACTTACACAAAGTGAAGTAAAGAAAACCAGGAGAACATTATACACAATAACAGCAATATTGTATGATTATAAGTTATGAATGACTTAGCTTTAACTTTTCTCAACAGTATTGATCCAAGAAAATTCCAAAGGACACATGAAAAAAAATGCTATCCTCTTCCAAAGAAATAATTGTTGGAGTCCACATTCAAATGAAAGCATACATTTTTGCTTATTTTTTTCTATTTCTGATCAATCTTCTTGTTCATTAGGGCTGATTTGAAAATATGTTTTGCATGATTGCATATGTATATAATACATATCAATTTACTCACTATCTAAGGAGGGAGAGGGCAGTTAGGAAGTGAAACAATTGGGAACTAAATTTTTAAAAAGTATATTCAAAATTGTCTTTACATGCAATTGTGAAAAAAAATCCATCAAAAATTTTTAATAAAGAAGAAATAGTTGCTAAGAATTAATTCATTAAGTATTAAGAAGAAAAGATTTATTAAAAATGCAATAAAAAGAAGGTAAAAAAGGTGAAGAAGAAAAACCATATCAAAGAAAGTTTTGAATCAAGAGAGAGAAGTGGAAACACTAAGTATACCTGATTATCTCAAAAAAAAGACACAAAGGAGAAGACAAATATAAGAAGATAGCTAACTCAGGTAATTATATTAAGTGACTTATTTTTATGGGTGGCCAGATATGTTTATAGACATCAGAGGAGCAGCCAATAAAAATGGAAAAATTGAAGATAAGGGGCAGAGTATGGATGGCAGTGGGGCCTGTATGGTGGAGAAGACAAGGGATCATGAAGAGGAGTTGGTAATGGAAAAAAGTTACATTTTCATGTGGCTTATAGTTTAAAGGGTAATTAGTGGAGAAAAACATGAGTGATTTGAGGTGGATGGGAGAAGAAAGAAATCTCAGTAAAAATCTATTTTTTCCAATGAAGTATGAGGTAACATTTTTAGCTAAGGAAAAGGGGTGCTATGGGAGATTTGAAGTCAAAACGTAAAATCTAAAGAGTCTGTTATGTTAAGTGGTAGAAAAGCATAATATAATTATATGGATGCTATGTAGGTCCAGTTAAGATTATGTAACAGAAATTTGAAATGACCTCAATCAGCCTAGATTTATAATCATCTTCATCTCAATATAGTAACAAATTAATGGGGGTAAAAATGATGAAAAAGAGAATTCCAAAGTTGAAGTTGAGTAAGGTACAATAGATTAGATTAAAGTGCAAGAAATGGGAGAATATTCTATTCTAGAAAATAGTTTATTCTTGAAGTGATTCATCAAGGGCTGCAGATAAGTTAGCACAAAATAGTAGTATTGGTAGTGATGGTCTGGGAAATAATTGAGGGCTTGAAAATCAAGGAAGAATGAAGAAGAAAGTAAGTAACCAAGAGGGGGAAAATGGAATAATAAACAATATTTTCAGATAAAATAATGTCAGAATTCATTAAAATGATTTAATGCAAGATTATAAGTATAATAATTTATTTTTGCTGCTCATATCCTAGGTTGTCCTTCACTTTTTTATTTTTCCATTTTCAATCTATTATTCTCTCATTTCTTTATTGAGGAGAATCTATTGCAGATTCACATTCTCATTGTGGTTCCACGCATGCTCTCATATTCCACATTTTTTTTTTCTGTTTCACTACATGTTGGATCATTTCCTTTCTCCCCCTTTTTTGCAGTACTTGTTCATAGATTCCCAATTTTTTAAACCATTACTAGAGACATATTTTCTTCTCTCGGGTTGGATTGTACACATTTATAATACACAATTTAGTATTTCTTTCTTTCTATTATTATTCCTGTATTTGTTTTTTTTCTTTGTCCAAGGTCTTTGCATTTTCTTCTTACTGAAATCTTTGCTACTCTCCCTTCATCTACTTTATCACTTAGTTCCTGAATTCCTCCTCTCTGTGCTTTTCTTGGGTGACAGGGTTCAAAGATTTTCAGCTTTTTCCTATGATGGGCATTTCACAATTCACCAGTCTGTGTCTCAGTCTCAAATGAAATTTTCTTAATTAAAACTAGTCCCAGATATATTCTGTGCTCTTTCTCTCAAACTTGATGGACATAGTCAATGCTCTCCTCCTTATGCCCAATATGATTTTTGATCCTGATGACCGGTCCAATTCTCTCTGTTTTTAAGTTCTCTGATACAAAACTGGTAGTTCAGAGGCAATTTGCCAAGAACTTGCAGTTCAGAACTTTTCAGCATTAGTACTTCTGGGTTGCAGCCCCTAACAAGACTTCTGCTCCTGAAAGACTATACCATGCTGACTATTGAGACTGAAGAAAACATCTCCAAAATAGAACCAGAGTTTACAATATGGAAGTGGGATCATGGTGTACAGCTGAGTTTTTTAAGTCCATGTAATACTCTATTACTCACGTGAACTTGCCAAGCTGTGTTAAAACATCACATGATCATCCTGTGTTTTTTGGTTTTTCTTCAAATTTTTCCAGAATACTTTATTTGGCTCACTTATTTACCTCCCTTACATACTGAATTACATCATAGTTAGTTCTGTTCACATCACTTCTCATGTAGTAAATAGTTCTTGAAAGTAAAAAAAAATGAGTTGATACTAGTATCTATATACATAGAATCTAGAACAATGCCACATATCATATTAGTTCTGTTGCATATTTCTTGTTGATTTTTATGTTAAACTAAACTTGAAAAAATGACCTAAGGGATATAGAAATGTTCAGTGTTTCTTTACATCATTTGTTGTTCTTTACAATGACACTGTGAAATTATTAACTGTCTGGTAAATATATAATAATTTGATAAGGTTTAATTTCTTTCAATGATTATCTTCTTGATTTTCCCATACTAAAAGCTTTTATTTTCAATGTCTTCCTCATCTATGTGTGATTAAACTTTAATATCCTTGAAGAAAACCGCAATTTGTCCTTTCATTCCTTATAATGCCCACAGAAGAGAATATGATGCTAGACATTATAATAGCTGAATGAATAGTCATTGATTTGGGAGCATATTTAAGAAATGACTCCTGCATGATGTTTATTTTACTATTTGAAATAGAAATTTTAATTTAAAGAGGTACTTAGTGACATCTGTGGATGTTAGAAGTTAAAAATGTTGCTCAAATCTTTCATTCATTCATCAAATATTCTATTAGTTTTCTGGATGGGAAAGCTCTGCCCAAAAAGGTTTAAATATGATCTAAATTAGCATTTGTAAGCCAGAATGTCATGGTCTGAATAGGGAGAACACTTCCAAAGTCTTCTGGCATGACTTTTGAGTCTATAATGAACAAAACCCAAACATGTCTGTAGGTCTTCGATATAAAATTGTGAAAATGACAGAAGCCAAAGACAGAAGAATCCTGACAATCCAGTCCAGAACTGGTCACAGGGGATAAATTTGAAGAAAGTTTCTGAAAGAAGAGGTACTAGACTGACTACCAAATTGAAGGTCTACAGAGCCATTGTGCTGACCTCATTGTTGTATTCCTGTGAAACATGGATAGTCTACCAGCACCATGCCAGGAAACTGAATCGTTTCCATTTGAACTGTCTTAAGAAGATTCGGTGTATCACCTGGCAGGATAAGGTACCATATTTGAAGTCTTTCCTTGAGCTGAACTGCCAAGTATTCAAACTATCCTTCAGAGAGCACAACTCCAAAGGGCTGGCCACATTGTTTGAATGCCAAATGTATGCTTGCCAAAAAGACCATTGTATGGAGAACTTGCATGGGGCAGGCGATCATATAGTGGCTAGAAGAAATGATACAAGGGCACTCTCTAGGTCTCTCTCAAGAACTTTGGATTTGACTGTTCAACATGGGAGATTGGCACAAGACCACTTAGCATAGCGTGCCCACATAAGAAAAGGTGTTGTGCTCTTTGAGAAAAGCAGAATTTACACAGCACAAAGTAAACACAGGATGCACGAATTTGTGATATTCACCCCAAATATTCACATGGACTATCGGTGCCTAACCTCTCGCAGAGCATTCCGAACTCATATTAGTCTGATCAGCCATGGTCAGACACACTGAAATTTCACTTTACAATGGTGATGTCATTTTGGTCCTCTGTGAAGATGAAGAACAACAACCAAGCAACTATTCTATTAGAGACATGCAGACAAGAACAGCATGTTTTCACAATGTTCCAATTTTGAAGAATTGCATTTTAATTTTCTTTTAGTACTTCCTAAATGAAACACCAGCTTTTGTAAGATGAATTAGTATTCATATATTCCTTTCATTACACTATCCAATTATTAAAAATATACACACAAATATAAATGTTACCTATCTCCTCACATTTTCTCTAGATTTTTATTTCTTCTCTAAAGGACAAGTGTCTTTGCCTTGCCAATTATCTATTACTGTAATGTCTTTTTTCCCTCATTTTTTGTTTATTAAAATTAGTATTCCTTTTAGATTTATCTGAAGCACCACCTTCTACATAAATCCTTTTTTGATACCCTGAACTGTTAGTATCCTTTCTTATTAACTATTAACTAAAAATTAACTATATTTTTTTCTGCCATTTATTCCATAGTAATTTCTTTGGTACAGACATACAACTATACATGTTTTCTTCTCCAATACAATGTAAAGCTCCTGAGGTACAGAGACAGACTTAAAAAAATTGATTTTGTGTCCTTAGAGCCTAATGTAGTTCCTTGTACACATGTTTTGGTAATTGATTGATTTTTTAGAGTAGTGTTTCTCAATATGTAAGGCCATGGTTAAATTTTAAGGAAGTCAGTGAAACCTCAGTACTCTGGTCAAGAATATTATCATAGCAGAACCTTTCTTTTCTGGCACATTAGTTTTTCCATCTTATCTTTAATTTTGTTGAAAGAGATTGAACAATATTCATGGACTTTACCTTACTTTTGAGTATATGTATTTGGGTGTGTGTGTATGTATGCATGTATATGTATATGTAGAAACATATACATATACACATATGCATATGTATATATATATATATGTATATATATACATATATATATATACACACACACATACATATATGCCCTAGTTTGGAATATGTGTGTATGTGCATGTGTATCTCATGGACACATGACAAGGGTTTAGCAGGGCTATTTTCTTCAACAAATTAATTAAGAGGCACTGCCTATGGTTAAAACACTGAATAATATTATGAGATGAAAATTATATTATATGGTATAAAACTAGGTATTAATCATTTTAGAACTGACTATTTATATATAAAATATCAACTGTTTGAGAAAAGATAGAAATGAATACTATGAACACCAATTAGGACAAAGAATATAAATTATAAAAATATTTTGCTTATTATAAATGCTAACTCCAGACTAACCATTTAAAATATGCTGTTTTTTAAATATATTTTAATTTATTTAATATTTTATTGATATTAAATTTAATATATTTAACTGTATTAAATATTCCCCAATTACATTACAAATAATCATTTTAAAAATGAGTTCCAATTTTTCTCACTTTCCTCCCCTCCCTGATCCCTTGAGAAGGCAAACATTATGATATAGATTATACATTTAAAGTCATGAAAAATCATATTTCTAGTTCATGATATTTAAAAAATTTCTATGAAAAATTAAAAAACAAGAATTCTTTTTAAAAATATTTTTAAAAAATGCTTAAATCTTTATGAGTTTTAAATAACATCTTTCCATGCAGGAATGTAAACAGTTCAACTTGAACGAGTTCTTTAAGGCTTCACTTTCCTGTTTACCTTTTCATATTCCTATTAATTCCAGTATTTGAAAGTCAAATTTTCTTTTTAGCTGTGGTCTTTCAACAAGAATGCTTGAAGTCCTCTATTTCATTGAAATTCAATTTTTTCCCTGAGGTATTATACTCAGTTTTGCTGGATGGGTGATTCTTGGTTTTAATCCTATCTCCTTTAACCTCTTGAATATTGTATTCCACACCCTTCAATTTCTTAGTGTAGAAGTCTCTAAATCCTGTATTATCCTGATTATATTTCCACAATACTTGAATTGTTTCTTTCTAGCCACTTGTAATATTTTCTCCTTGACATGGGAACTCTGGGATTTGGCTACAATATTTCTAGGATTTTTCCTTTTGAGATATCTTTCAGGAGGTGATATGTGAATTCTTTCCATTTCTATTTTGCCCTCTTGTTCTAGAATGTCAGGGGAGTTTTCCTTGGTAGTTTCTTGGAATCTGATATCTATGCTCTTAGATTGATCATGGTTTTCAGGTAGACCAATAATTTTTAAATTATCTCTCCTGGATCTGTTTTCTAGGTCAATTATTTTTACAATAAGATGTTTCACCTTGCCTTCTATTTTTCCATTCTTTTGTTTTTGTTTTATAATTTCTTGGTTTCTCATAAAGTCATGAGCTTCCATCTGCTTCATTCTAATTTTTAAAGAACTGTTTTCATCGGTGAACTTTTCAACCTTGTTTTCCATTTGGCCAATTCAGCTTTTTAAAGTTTTTTTCTCCTCATTGGCTTTTTGGACCCCTTTTGCCATTTGGATTAGTCTATTTTTGAAGTAGTTACTTTCTTCAGCAATTTTGTGCCTCCTTTAGCAATCTGTTGACTTGCTTTTCATGATTTTCTTGCATTGCACTCATTTCTCTTCCCAAATGTACTTCTACCTCCTCACTTGATTTTCAAAATTCTTTTTGAGCTCTTCCATGGCTTGAGACAATTACATATTTTTTTTGGAAGCATTGATGTTGTTGTCTTCCTATGGTTGTATGCTTGAGAGCTCCAAAAGTGAAAGCTGTTGTTACAGTGGTTGTGCCTTCCCTGGGGCAAATGCTTGAGTCAGGTCTTGTTGGCTTCTCACCCAGGTGAAAGAGCTTTCTTATTGACCTTTGAAGCTGTCTTTGGTGTTTGTGGGTTACAAAGTCTGAGAAAAACATCAGCTGCCTATAATTCTGTACCCTGAAACAATCTCCAGTCCTATCTTTGTTGCACAACCCATGCTGTGCTGCATTCTGCTGCAAGCCCGGTGTGATAAAATCTTTCCTGTAGGCCACCCAGGTTATCTTGGCCTAGAAATCTGTTTCACTCTCTCATTTTATAGCTTCTGCTGCTATAGAATTTGTTAAGAGTCACTTTTTAAAGCTATTTTAAGGGCTATGAGGGAGAGCTAGAACAGGTCAGTCCTTCTACTCCACTATCTTGGCTTTGCCCTACCTCAAAAAGTTTTTTTGTTTTTAATGAAGAGTAAAATCCTCTATATTCTGCTATTTTCAAACAATATTTTGCAGACTTCTTCCACTCCCAGAACATTATAGAACCACTTAATTACATATGTAATGAGATATATGAAACACAATCACACAAAAGAGCTTGACCTGACCCTTTATAGTGGAAAATAAAGTGAATGCATCATGTATGTTGTGTAGAATATGGTATGCAATTCGATGCAAAGTACATAGAGTTACTGTATATGTGAATTAGATAGGTAGATAGATGTATATATATATAAGTGTATATAGCATGTATATAAATATATACAAAACATACACAGATATATCATTTAGATTATGTGTACATAATCACTCATAAAGAATACTCTTTGTATAAGGCTTGTTTTTTTGCTATGCAACACAATCTCTCTCTCTCTTTTTCTCTCTCTAACAATTGCTGCATTAGATTACAAAACTTGTTCTATTTAATTTCTACCCTCTCTATATGTTATTGACATAGTAATATACTGATTTGAGGTTTATTATGTGAATAAAAAATTGGTATTATTAAATATTTATATTGTGTTTTATATATTTGTAGTCCTAGACTATTATAAATGGAAGAAAGTCAATGGCTTTAGCCTGAATTGGTTATGAAGAAGAGATCTGGATTTTATCTGATCACTTACACAGAAATTTTTATGATCAAAGATTCTCCCAGAAAGGAAGCACACACATACACACACACACACACACACACACACACACACACACACAGAAACACACGCACACAGTATTCAAATGAACATTGAAAGACCTATTATCCATAAAAATAGGCTACCATATATTATCAACAATTTACATAGAAAGTGGCAAAAAATTATCTTCAAAGAGCTATATATATAGAAAGAAATAGGCCAATTATTTAGTGAGAGTGAGCAAAAACAGTGAGGAGAATTAGATACTGCACTGGTATCTGATAAATGTCAAGGGTTTTAGAATAAAGCTTCCAATGCATTCTGTAAACCCTGTATGGAAGAAGTACCAGAGGAAATGGCAAGAGTTACTCAGGCTGGGAAGAAAGGCACAAATTACTATCTTTATGCCTGGGCATTAAATTGAATAGAAAACAAATCCATTGAAGTATTATTTTTCATGTTATTGTTGTAGTTTGGATTTATCTCTATTTTTGTTGTTATTTTATTTCTCCTGTTGTCATTAACTAACATGTTTTACATACAAAAATACATTAAATTTAAATAGTAGTGTAATTATGGATTATTTGATACCAACTCAACAGAATATAAATTTATAGATCATGAAAGAAAATTTCATATTTTGTCATTTCTAAGAATTGATTATAGTATGCTGATAATTTTTGCAAAATCACATATTTTTCAAGAAAATATTTTACATATATGCATTAGATGAGTAATTTACTAGAAAATATTTTTAAATGAAAAATCAATGCCTAAACACAGGGCTTATTTACTTAATGTTGTCACCTAATTTATTCTCTTCATTGTCGTGTGCTAAAATTTCTATTTTAGGGCTAAAACAGAACCAAATGAAACAAAAGTCACAGGAATTATGATTTAACCCAACCATTTCCATAATTATACTATCCAAATTACTAATATAAAAGGTACTCCCAGATTGAACCAATTTCTCTAATAAATCATTTATTTGTATTTGTATTTTTAAATATATAATTCATGTATTTTTCAGTTCTCAACATTCACTTCCACAAGAATTTGAATTCAAAATTCTCTCCCCATTTCTCCCCACCTCAAAACAACATGCACTCCATTCACCCCTTTCTCCAGTCTGTCCTCCCTTCTATTATCCACTCTTCTTCCATCTCCTTTCCCCTCTATTTTCCTGTGAGGCAAAATATATTTCTATACTCCATTGCCTGAATATCTTAATTTCCAGTTGCATGTTAAAACAATTTTTAACATTCATTATTAAAGCTTTGAGTTCCATATTCTCTCTCTTCCTCCCCACCTTCCCTCACTGAGAAAGCAAGCAGTTCAATATAGGTCATACATCTGTAACAATGAAAAGTACTTCCACAACAGTTATGCTGTAAAAGACTAACAACATTTCCCTCTGTCCTAACTAGCCCTTCATCTATTCCATTCTCTCCCTTGACATGTCCTTCCAAAATAGTGTTTGCTTGTTTTTATCCCTTTCCCCAATTTACTGTCCTTTCTATTATCTTCCTTCTCCTATTCCTTTCCCGTGTAGGTAAAGTAGGTTGGCATATCCAATTGAGTGTATGCTATTTCCTTCTTAAACCAAATCCCATGAGAGTCAGGTGCAATTATATCCTTTAATTTACCCCTCTTCCCCTTAATTGTAAAAGATCTTTCTTGCCTCTTTTATGTGAGGTTATTGGCTACATTCTTCAGGTAGATCAATAATTTTTAAATTATCTCTCTTGGTTCTATTTTACAGGTCAGTTGTTTTTCCAATGAGATATTTTACTTTGTCATCTAATTTCTTTTCATTGTTCTGGTTTTGTTTTATAATTTCTTGGTTTCTCGTAGTGGTTGGCTTCCACCTATTTCATTTTAATTTTTGAAGAACTATTTTCTTCAATGAGCTTCTGAACTTCCTTTTTCATTTGGCCAATTCTGCTTGTTAAAGCCTTCTTCTCCTCATTGGCTTGTTGGACCTTTTGTACCATTTGGGTTAGCCTATTTTTAAAGGTGCTATTTTCTTCAGCATTTCTTTGCATCTCCTTTAGCAAGCTGTTGACTTGCTTTTCATGATTCTCTTGTGTAGCTCTCATTTCTATTCCCAATTTTTACTCCATCTCTCTTACTTGATTTTTAAAATCCTCTTTGAGCTCTTACATGGCATGAGATCGTTACATATATATTTTGGAGGCTTTTGGATGTAGAAGACTTGACTTTTTTGTCTTCCTCTGATACCATACTTTGTTCTTCCTCATTTGAAAGGATGGAAGAAAATACCTTTTCACCCAGGATGCAATCTTCTATAGTTTCATTTTTTTCCTGTTTTGGGACATTTTCTCAGTCACTTATTTGACTTTTGATTCCTTTGTCAAGTGGAGGGTATACTACCCTAGACTTCAGAGGTTTTGTGTAGTTGTTCTCTGAGATATCTCTAGGGATCTGTAAGTTCTCAATTCCTCCAAGGTGGTGCAATCAAGGGAGAGGAGTTACTCCTTTCCTGGCCTGTGCTATGGTCTGTGAGCAAACATAAGCACTCTTTTCTGCCCTGGAACGATAAGTAGTTCTCTCTCTCCAAAGCCACTATCAGCTCCACCACACCAGTATTATTCCTCACCCCAGGACTGCCACTTGAGGCTGAGACCCAGATCATCTGCTCAGTTCCTCCAGCGTCTGTAGACTGTAGGTTCAAAAGTGGAAGCTGCTGCTGCAGTGCTTGCTGCCCTGTGGCCAGGTCTGGGGTGGGATCTAACTCCCCTCTCACCCAGGTGAAAGATCTTTCTTACTGAGCTTTGAAGCTATCGTTGGTGTTTGTGGGTTGAGAAAACTGGGAACTGCAGCTGCTACCCATGATTCTGCACCCCGAAGCCTGTTCCAGTCCTGTCTGTGCTAGATGGTGCTGTACTGTGCTCCTCTCTGAGCAGGGTGTGATAGACACTTCCTGGCATTCTAGGCTATCTTGGGCTGGAAATCTGTTTCACTCTGTCCTTTTGTAGCTTCTGCTGCTCTATAATTTTTTAGAGTCATTTTTTTATACATATTTTATGGGTTATGGGGGGAGAGCTAGAGTAGGTCTGTCATTCTTCTCTGCCATCTTGGCTTCACTCCCCCCCTAATAAATTATGTTCTCCTAGAAAAATCTTACGAGGTGAAATTAGCACATCAAAGGTACCATTGTTTGACATAATCATTTTATTCTCTTCCCTTCTCCCTCCTCTCTGTTTTGGAGAGGAGAAAAAAAAGTTGTCATAATTAAATGCTTTATCTCAAGTTGCACACTAAACAAGGCTCCAGTGTTAATATTTAGATATGATCAGAGGTGCAGTTATTAATTCATCATGCTCATGTTCTACTCTTGCATTGTTATAATGGCATATTATACTGTTTTCTAGAAACAAATAATGTCTGTAAAGTTTTAGTAGGGATTCAAATATAATGTGTATAGAGCTCCTTTCCATAGAACTAAAAGGTCATTCATTTTGAGCTACACAAGACTACAACATTTTGCATCTAATTTTCTGCTATCAACATATTAATGGGAAAAGTTTTTGTTTTTAGTTACTCTTCTAGTAGTATTTATTAAATAAGTACTATGAGTCAAGTCCTGTTTTATTCATATTATTGATTTCTTATGACCTAATGAAAATTATTCCAATTAAAATTTTAGATTATTGAAAACATTTGCAAGATTCCTAAGAATTAGTATAGGATAAGGGAAGATAAAGTAAAGTGGAAAGAGTATTGGTTCAAGTTTCAAAAGAATAAGCTGATAGTACTTAGTAATTTCACAGAAGTTTTGTATCAGCTGTTATAGAAAATTTTCAATTTTGGGCCCCTAACATGGTAGCAAAGAATGGTTTTATGCAAATATGTGCTGTCATAGTCATAATCATTGCTATTTTAAATCTAGAATGGGAAGCATAAAACTGAGTTCAATCTGTGCACTGTTTGGTGCAATCCTAATTTGTGTGTCTTTATTATTTCCAATCTAACCACAAAAAAGGAATATTCATTACTCACCCATTTCTTAGAATTCTGTGTATCAGATATTTATTTTAAGTACTTTAAAAATATTTGTACTGAAAAATTCAAGTGGGACACAGACATAAAATGTAATTGATCCATCATGGCTAAGACCAACTTAACCAAAAATGTTCTTTGGATACAAGTATTTCGGCATTTGTGCCCTTTACTGTTGTATGGAAAATCAGTAAGTTGAAAGAGAAATGAAATCCAAATTATCTTTGTGACTATGTGAGATAAGACTAAGTTTACCATTGTTTTTCCTTTTTTCCTTTATTCGTTTAAAGAATTGACTTTCAGTGGGATAGTTGTTTTGATAAGCATTATTTTTAAATTCTAAAGATTTGAAAAAATCTTTCTGAATATCCTAAAATAATGTTTTCTGATCCCCTTTTTTTACTCACCCTATATACTTTGTCTCCACATTTCTCTGTCTTTCTGTTTCTGTCTTTGTCTCTCTCCCCTTCGTTTCTCTTTCTCTGTCTCCTTCCACCCCTTCCTCTTTTTCTTACCTCTTCATTGCTCTCTCCTCCATCCGGTTCTTCTTTTTTTTATCTCTCTCATTTATATTGGTAGAAGTAGTATATTCATATATGTATAAGATATGTTTAAAATTTATATGTATGTATTTTAATTAACAAATCACAAAAATACCAAATGAAGCTAAAAACTTATTTTCTAACATACAAACTAAATGAATTTGTTTAAAAGGTGATTGTACCAAACATTATCTTAATGTGACTGCTCAAATTGTCATTATTTTGTTTTTCTTATTGCAAGACAGGCATCATGAGGGACAAACTTGGAGAATAATCTGTTGCATGAATAATAAAATTATCATAGCCCACAGGTGTAAGTGATTTGCATGTGTGTACATCATATTACTTGATAGGGTCACAGAAGAGCGACTATATGATGAGGTGCTCAGTTGTTTTCAGTATTACTTTAAAAAGAAGTCTTCCTGTTTGATGTAAAGATATGAGTCTTTTTGTTCATGGAGTGGCTACTTGGTTAAATATAAATGATGCTCTGCACTGGCATGTCTTGGGGCATATAATGAATTAATAATGAAAACTACTCATAAAAATCCCCACATTACACAGAAAAGGAAAAGAATTCTTTGCATGTTAGACTACAAAGGAAAACTGCTACCTAAAAATAAATAAATATTATTTTCTTTCCTCCATGACCCTTTTCATATTTAATTCATTCTGACTCTGACTCTTTTTCCTTCTTTCTCTGTCTGCCCCACGCCCCATTCCATGCAATTTTTTCCTGTTCTTAGTCATTTATCTTCTAATGTTTTGGGGGAAGAATCTGGACCTCTCATCTCCTGCTTTGTGAAATTTCTCCACTGCTACAGGGCAGCAACATGTTTTTTAACTCAGAATCTTAGGGATGCATTGAGACATTGAGAGGTTAAGTGACTTGCTTATTGTCAGTCATACAGTAAGTACACACCAAAGATAGGAATTGAATCAACATCTTCTTGGCTCCAAGGAGAGTTTCCTAGCAACTTACCTACAATGGCTCCTTGCTTCTCAGCTTACTCATAATTAATGAATCTGCAAGTAGTTAACACATTATTGCATCCAAAATGAGAGGTATCTAAACTCCATATATGTAAGACATGCTTTCAGTTCCTGACACTATCAAATTATGTGATTGTGAATCTGAGTAAATCATTTAATCTCTCTGCCTTGGGCAACTCTCTAAAACTAAAGATTACAGAGAATTTCCCATCTGTGTTGGTAGAGGAAATATCTTCATATGGAGTTCCCTAGATCAATAGAATCACAGGTTCTATCAAAGAAAAAATATATCCCAAATAGATACTGATTTTAATGAATAAGTTCAAAGACAAAAGCAGGCTAATATTTCTTTTAAATGGAGCTGTGACTTTGGGAGTCTTTTCCCCAAGAAATATGTATACTACAAAGAAGAAGCTCTATTCTCTTTCATTCATATCGCACCTAGCAGCAGCAGTTAGAACCAATGTACCAGAAACACATTTTGGTAGTCAGTGATCCTAATATTTTAAATTATTTCTATGCAGAAATCCTATTATGATTGACATGATAAAGGTTCTGGATTTTAATTGAGCAGTGCAACTTTTCCACAACAAATATGCCAGTTGTAATTAATTAGCTTGCCACTATCTTTATGTCAAAGCACTGAAGAAAAACATATGTCTTCACCAATACCTTTCATGTGACAAATTTAACCCTGCCAATAGAAATGGATATTATGAATGAAATTGATGATAGTTTTCAAGATTACTTAAAACATTAGATTTTGTAAAAGGAAAGAAATAGTTACATTCTGTGTCCCAAAATCTTGAAAATAAAATTCCATGACAAGTATATGTCTATTTATGATATAAATAATTCAGAAAGTCATCTATTATTGTCAGAATAATATAATACTTTTAAAATTCATGTTACAAACAATTACTTATAGCCTGAAGCAGCTTTTGTTGCAGTAGATAGATGATTCAGCCTAGAATTAGGAAAAATCTGAGCTCAAATTCTACTTTAGACACTTATTAGATCTGTGACACTGCATAGGTTATTTAAGATCTTATCTGTTGCCTCTTGCAGTCATGTTGTAAGAATCAAATGTAATAATATTTGTTTTAAAAAAAAGCACTTAACACAATGCCTAGCACATAGTGCAGTATTATAGAAATACTTATTCTCTCTCTTCAAATCAGACAAAGCACTATTAGGCTCATTGGTGGTGGTTTATTTCTTCTCCTATTCATCCATAATTCTCTGCTTTATTCTAGTTAAGTTTATGTATTTACCTATATAAAACAAAGATCATCTAATCCAGACAATTTGAAAAGTACTGAAGAGAAGTGGATAAATAGTGCAAATGTGTCTTACTATTCTAATGATTCTTGATAATCTCTTCTGAATTCTCACCTTTTATTGTCAAAATTGAATAAAGGGAATTATTAAGATGGTGTAATGGGAGCAATATCCTAAATTCTCCTCTGTGTGATCAGCCTGAAATTAAAATGTATTAAAATTGGCTTCACTATTGAATTGGTTCAGATTAAAACTCTTTACATTGAAGTAGCTTCCTATTGTTTAGTTACAAAATAATCAACATGAGATCACCTTTCTCTTTAGAGTTTTTGACCTCAGACTAGAAAATTGTTATATATCCTTTCCCTTCTATTGCTCTTAAATGGGGATATATGACCTGTGTTTTGTTGCTGTTGTTTTATTTTTCTAGTTTCTTAACAAAGTCATCCAGGAAATGATCAGTCTAGATCAGCCTACAGCATTAGATAAAGACCAGATGCAGCCAGGGGATAAGCTGGTATAAACACATACGCACATATTTATAGATATGCATGTAAATATACATAAAATATATGAATATATGCATATGTGACACTTGTAAGTTTAATTGGCATTATTAACATTTTCTCATGATTTTCTTAACTCTAGACAATCAATGAGGCAACAAATTAAATTCTGAGTTGTAATACCTTCTAATTTCATAGAAATATTTACATAGAAAATTTAACAATCAGTTAACATAAACCAGTAAGAGCTAGCTCAAGAACATGCATCACCGGAATTGTCTGCTTTCTTGACTCCATGTCTTGACTTCCTGTAAAAGCAAGCAAAGTGGGAACTTTTACTGTTTATCTGGATTGAGTTTTAGCCAATCAGACATGAACATGTGGGCTCTAGCTAATAGGATGCTGAGTAGAACTGTATATAAAGAGAGTCAGTGCTGAGAAAGCAGACATTAAGAGAGGCAACATTGAAGGGGCAGGGCATCATTGAGAAGAAGAGAATACAGAGATAAAACTTCTGAGAGCTGACAGAAGACCTCTGAGAGTGGAGAAGAGCCCTTTAATGGCAGAGACTTGTTGACAGAGCCTCTGAACTCTGAAAGTAAATAGAGCTGTAGAGTAGAAATCTGCCCTTCGGAAGGAGGCTTAGCTTCCTAAGCACTATTAAAATGAACTGAGCCTTATCACAGAGCCTCTGGACTTTGGAGTTGAATTGAGATGTTGGTGTTTGTGGTGTGTGTCAGTATGGTTGTTGCTTTGTTGAGCTTTATTTTCCCAGAGGAAGAAGTTGCAGGTAGGATCTGGGAGCACTGGAAGTGGAGCAGTCCCTATGAGCTGAGACAAGGAGTATGAGTGGAGAGTTGACTATGGGTGAACCCAGCAGACAGTTGGGAGAAGTCAATCAACAGATGAAGAGTCATGGGACTTGGAAGTCAAACTAGATTTATGATGAAAGAGAATTTTACTTGGACACTTGGTATTGATTAAGGAGATTGTTCTTACTGTCACTTAGGGGTGCATTGTGTGGTATTTTCTGCTACCCTGTAAGGATGCATTGTGCCAGGGAGGACCCTAGCCTGGGATGCCCTGATTGTGTAAACAAGTACTTTGAGATATGCTACTGAATACAATGATGTATGTGTCATTGCTAGTATCATCCCTCAGTTCATTATTTCTGATGTTCATATTTCTGTATGTATATACCTAACATCGTAATTGTACACAGTCATTTTTATGCTGTTCATTTATTAGCCTATAATGTCCTTAAGAGCAGGTACTGCTTTTTCACTTTCTTTCTATCCTTAAGGCAGTACCTGTCACATAGTAAATGCTCAGTAAATGCTTATCAACTGAATGAGAGAAATAGATTCATATGCACTGATATTTATGTCATAACTCATACTTATTCAACCTATATTTTTGTTGTTATGGCAAAGAAATCTGATAAATACAATGACTCCAGAAAACTGGTTATGAAGCATACTTATAACCTCATGGAAAAGAAATGATCTAACAGTAGACTTAAATAATGAGACATACATTTTCACACATGGCCAATGTATGATTATGATTTGTTTGACCACATTTATTAGTAAAAACGGAAGACTTTGGAGATATGAGATTTGTAGAAAGTGGGGTGGTTGAAGATTAGTGAATAATAAATAAAGAAAATAAATAAACAACAAAAAAAAAGAAAATAGTGCCAAGTAGCATTTTTTTAAAAAGTGATTAGAAAGAAGGGGGCAGAGACAATCAGGCGGTATCAATACTCATGATGAATTTAATATACACTTTCAAAATAAGCTGTAATGATAGAGCTTCATAGTTTTCATGCAATATCTAATTTTGAGATGGTATAGAGGGAGAATAGAAAAGAATCAAAGGCAGAGCCTTGATGGGGAGGGTAACATGATTAATGACATAGATGAAGATCCATCACTGGACACTGAGATAGGAAGAAAACCATCGAAGAGTAGTTTCATGAAAACAGATCTATTTATCCAAACTTCTTTCCTAATTTTCAATATCTCAGCTGTAATTGCTTACCCGATATCTCAAATTGGAGATACCATAAACATTCTTCCTCAAAATGTCAGCAACATGACTCATCATGTTTCCCCCTCCAATTCTCTCCTCTTCTAAACTTTTCTATCACTGGTCAAGATACTGACTTCTTCCTAGATACCCAGGTTCTCAAACTAGTAATCATGTTTTACAGCTCAACCTCCATCAGCTCACATATCCAGTTTATTGCCAAATCCTGTTGTTTCTACCTTTGTACCATATATTCTCTTCTCTCATGATATAGCCCCCCGATGGTACTGGCTCTCATCTTATCTTTCCTGGACTGTTTCAATAGCTTTCTCATTGATCTCCCTGCCTCAACGTCTATCTCAGTAAATTCTCCGCTCAGTTGCCAAGTCATCTTCCTAATGTTCATGTCTAACTAAGTCACTTTCTTATTCAGTAAATACTAATGGCTTTCTATTACTCATTGGGCAGTTAAGTGATATGGTACTGGGCCTGGAGTCAGCAAAATATGAGTCAAAATGTGAAGAAATATTTACAAAAGGATAACAACTGAGAAAAGGTCACTAGATTTAAAAATTAAGAGATATTTGATAACTTTGGAGAGAGAAGCTTCAGTTCAATGATAAAAACAAAATAGGTTTCAGAGAAGTTAGACAATATTTAATGGAAAGGAAGTGGAAATACTGATTAGAGAGATCTTTCTCAGGGAGGTTAGTCATGAAAAGAAGGAAAAATATGGGATGATAGTGGGAATGGTTGAATCATGAGGGCCATCTTTATTAAGGATAGTGCATGTTTATAGGTAGCAGGGAAGCACCCAGTAAATGGAAAATAGTAAAGAATTACAAGAAGATAGGGAAAATAATGGGTACCATTTGTTGGAGGAGTAAAAATGGAATGGGATTGTGCATTTAGGGATGTTTGCCTGGCAAGGAAAGGGACCACCACGTCATGTGAAATAAGCATAAAGGAATATTTAGTGGTGAAAGAAATCAAGCTAATATGAGATGAAAAGTAGTATAAAAAGGAATAAAAGGAAAATATCAGCTAATGAATTTTTTCATGTAAAATGTGAGGAAAGTTTTTAGCTGAGAGGCTATAGGAAGAAACTCCATGAAGGATTTGAGGAAAGATAATATACATGATTTGCAACACCTGCTATAATAAGTGGTATAGTAAATCCATCAGAGGGGTGTAAATGGATCTTCTTGCTCTAAAGTGATCACAGCTGACATACAGTTGATAAATTCCAGTGAACCTAATGAATTTCATGATTATCTCTACTTCCATTCTGTAGCACATAACAAGGCGTAAAGTTAGTAAATGGCCAAGATTGGGTTATCAGGACATAATGGAAATTAGGGAAAGGGTAAAAAGTACTGGAGCCAAGAAAACAACATAGAATTGAATTCACTGACCAAGTGATTAGGAAGGAAGGAGAATGTGACCAGTACAAGGTGAAGGTTCAGAGAAAGATTGAGGGGTAGCAGGACACAAAATCATGGTGAGGTTCGTGAAAAAGTTTAGGGATTGTAAAACGGAAAGGTAGAATTATTAAAAGACTATGATCAAATGAAGGAATTTCAGAGTTCCTAAACATGGAAATGAAGTGCTTGTAGATGATGACAACATCAAGGAATTTACTATTTCTATATGTAATTGGGGTATATAGTGGAGGATCAGGAAAGGGGAAATGAGGAAATTTCAGAACTGAACAGTTAGATTGCTTGAAAGACATCAATGTACTCAAGACCACTAATACGAAGCCAGGATTTGGAGTGGAAAGACCAGGTGTCAGGCCTTCACATTACAGATTAAAAAACTGATGCTTTTTTGTTCAGTCATCGTGTTGATTGGTAGATAGGCCAGGACTAGGACCTAGGCTGCCTGAGGAATAGGCCAGTCCTCTTCACATTACTCCACCTATATTAAAGATACAGGAGTAAAGCATAGAGCTTTTAGTATCGATTTTTGAGTGTTTTTAAAAAGTTAATCACAAAATAATAACCACTAATATATTAACAAACACAATACTATAGTCATACCAACGATGGATTTATTGACTTATCCCAAAGGACACACATCTTTCCTTTTCCTTATTTACTTTTTCTCTGTGTACATTTTTACCTCTTTCCCCCTCCACTTCATTTTCTTTCTGTTTTATTTCTCACTATCTTTTCCCTAACTTTCTAATTTTCTTCATCTTCTTCCTCCTTACAGTTTCTATAATCCAATGATGATGGATTCTCTATTTTTTCCTCCCATAACATAATACCTTCTCATTCTATGTTTTCACTGGTTGTCTCCTATGCATGTAAATGTCATCTCTGCCTCCTTCTTTCCATATCTTCCTCTACATCATAGCTAAAATTTCACCTTCCACAAAAAGGATATACAGACATGTATATGTATAGGTATATATGTATATATGTGTGTATATATATGTATACATGCATATATATACACACATATGTATATATGCATACACATATGCACACACAATGCATACACACATACGTGTGTGCACCTATGTGTGTACGTATATACATGTATGTGTGTATAAAGGTTGAGGGGTGGACAAGGTTGGGGGGTTTTGGGCATGGGTATGAATTTCATCAATTTCACCTAGCATGTTTCATGTAATATGATCTCTATAAGAGTGCTGATGATATGGACTACAATAGTGGTAACAAATAGAAATGGATATGGTTACCTGACAGAATATTTTCTAGTACATACTACTACACACCCTCACCCTTCATCTCATTATTATGTAATGTTTAAATGATATCTAAACCAATTCAATAGGGACTTCTAAAAGGAATGTTACTGTTTTTGTCTTTCTTTCTATCCACACACTTAGCACAGTGCCTGACACATAGTAGTTGTTTAATAAATGCTTGCTGATTTCCAACAACTATTATAGGCTGTTGTATGCATTTGTGCTCAGCTTTTGATAATGCCTTCTGAGCTTCTGTTGGTTTGATCAACCACCATCAGACACACTGTACCTTGAACACAACACAGTGATGTCATTTCAGTTCTCTTCAAGTATGAAGCACAACAGCCATGTATGATGTTGTCACTCAGTGTGTAAATCACAGTGTCTATTTTGAAATACCTTGGAGGACATTTAATGCAACTAAATGAGGAAAAAAAAAGAGTCTCTTATGCAGCATATACAAGGGATTATATATAAACTCAAGGGGACTGCAAAATTCTTCTTCAGTGTAGTTCATATTAGATTAAATGGAATTGGGAAATATTTGATAAAATAAGTGAACAGCAAAAAAAATACAGTTAATGTTAATTTGTAGTTTTTTTAAGTCAAATATGCAGGCAGATATTCATTTCTTTTTCCCCCAAATTTATTTGTTTTTGGTTTTCAACAATCACTTCCATAAGTTCCAAATTTTCTCCCCCTGCTACCCTTTCCTTCCACAAAATGGCATGCAATCTTATATGGGTTGTACACATTCATTGCTATTAAACACATTTTCACATTAATCGTGTTACATAGAAGAATTGAAACAAATGGGAGAAACCATGAAACAAACAAAATATAGCAAAAGAGAAAATAGTCTGCTTCATTCTGCATTTTGATTTCATAGTTCTTTCTCTAGATGAGGATGGCATTTTGCATCATAAGTCTTTCAGAAATGTTTTAATTCCTTGCATTACTGTGAAGGGCTAAGTCTATTAGAAACACACTGTGGCTGTTACAGTGTATGATATTCTGGTTCTGCTCATTTCACTCAGCATCAGTTCACATAAATCTTTCTAGGTTTTTGTGAAGTCCTCCAGTTCACCATTTTTTATAGCACAATTAATTTACTAATTCAGGGACAAACCAATCAAACTACCAAAAATCATTTAACAAAACTAGAAAAAATAGTATCAAAATTCATGTGGAAGAACAAAAGATACAGAATATCAAGGGAATTAATGAAAAGGAATGCTAGGGAAAGTGGCCTAGCCATACTAGATCTCAAATTGTATTATAAAGCATTGCAACATTATTACATTCATATACCACAACCTGTTTAGCCATTCCTTATTTGATAGGCAACCTCTCAATTTCCAGATCTTGGTCATGACAGAAAGGGCTGATGTAAATATTTTTGTACATCAGGATCCTTTTCCCATTTTTATAATCTCTTTGGGATATAGCACCAAAAGTCATATTTCTGGGTCAAAGGGTAAAGCTCTTTGGGTGTAGTTCCAAATTACTCTCAAGGATAGTTGGATCAGCTCACAGTTCCATCAACAATGAATTAGTGTTACAACTCTCCCACATCTTCTTCAACATTAATCATTTTACTCTTTTGTCACATTAGCCGATCTGATAAATGTGATATATAGCACCTCAGAGTTGTTTTGATTTGCATCTCTCTAATCAATAGTGATTTAGAGCATTTTTAGTTTTTTCCTGATAATAAATCATGAAGAAATTAATTTTATAAAAAGTTTTTGCTGTACATATAATTTTACCATTTATTAAAGACAATAGTCTTGAATAGGAGTCGAGGTGTTTCTTTTTTGAAAGGAATATATTTTATTTTATTTTTTCTGTTATGCATATTTTTCCTTTTTAAAGTTTATTTATTTATTTTTACCTTGCAAAATTCATTTCCACAAAATTTTGACTTCCAAATTTTCACTCCATCTCTCTCCTCCCTCCATCCAAAAATAGTGTGCATTCTGATTACCCCTTCCCCCAATCTGCCTTCCCTTTATCACACCCCATCTTTCCCTTATCCCCATCTTCTCTCTTTTCTTGTAGGGCAAGAAAGATTTCTATACCTCATTACATGAAATTCTTATTTCCAGATTGCACCCAAAAACAATTCTCAATCTGTGTTCCTAAAACTTTGAGTTTCAACCTCTTTTCCTTCCTCCCTCCCCACCTCTTCTCACTTAGAAGGCAAGCAATTCAATATAAGCTATATAAGTGTAGTTTTGCAAAAGACTTCCATAATAGTCATGTTGTTTAAGACTAACTATATTTCTCTCCATCCTATCCTTCCCCCAATGTATTCTATTCTGTCTTTTGATCTGGTCCCTCCATAAAAGTGTTTACTTCTAATTACCCCCTCTTCCCATTTGTCCCTCATTATATCATCCCCCCCACACCTCTTATGCCCTTCTTCCCTACTTTCCTGTAGTGTAAGATAGATTTTCTTACCAAATTGAGTGTGCATGTTATTCCCTCCTTAAGCCATATGTGAAGAGAGTAAGCTTCACTTTTCCCCTCTCACCTCTCCCCTTTTCCCCCTCCATTGAAAAGGTTTTTGCTTACTTCTTTCCTAACATAACCTTCCCCATTCCATTTCTTCCTTTCTCCTTCCAGTATATTCCTGTCTCACCTCTTGATTTTAAATTTTTAGATATCATCCCTTCCTATTCAATTTACCCTGGGCTCTCTCTTTATCTATCTATCTATCTATCTATCTATCTATCATCTATCTATCTCTATGTATGTATGTGTGTATGTATATACATATGTGTGTGTTTCACATTATCTTCTCTTTATGTTTTCTTTTGGCCTTGTTTTGCAATTTCTTGGTTTCTCATAAAGTCATTAGCTTCCATCTGCTCCATTCTTATTTTTAAAGAACTATTTTCTTCAGTCAGCTTTTCAACCTCCTTTTCCATTTGACTAATTCTGCTTTTTAAGGTATTCTTCTCCTCATTGACTTTTTGGACCTCTTTTACCAATTGACTTAGTCTATTTTTAAAGGTGTTATTTTCTTCAGCATTTTATGAGCCTCCTTTAGCAAGCTGTTGATTCACTCTCCGTAATTTTCTTGCATTGTTCTTATTTCTCTTCTGAATTTTTCCTCCACCTCTCTTACTTGATTTTCAAAATCCTTTTTTGAACTCTTCCATGGCTGGAGACAATTGTATATTTATTTTTAAGACTTTGGATGCAGAAACCTTGAATTTTGGGTCTTCCTCTGCTGGTATGCTTTGTTTTTCCTCATCTGAAAGAACATAAAAAAAATATCTGTTCACCAAGAAATTAACCTTCTGTAGTCTTATTCTTTGTTTTCCTTTTTTTGGCATTCTCCCAGCCAATCATTTGACTTTTGAGTTCTTTGTCAAGAGGCATGTATTCTCCGTTGATCTGTAATTTCTCAGTTATCCCAAGGGGACAAAATCAAGGCAGAGGTGTTTGCTCCTCTCCTGGCCTGTGCTCTGATCTGGGAGCAACCACAAGCAGTCTGTTCTACCCAGGATCTGCAAGTACAATTCCCTCTCCACAACTACCTCCAGCAGCACAATGTCAGCATTCTTCCTCAACCCAGGAGAGCCACTCAGGGCGTAGATCCAGATTAGCAACTTAATTCCCCCAGGGACTTTAAACCAAAGGTTCCAAAATGGATGCTGCCACTGCAGTTGCTGTCGCTGGCAGGGCCAGACCCTTCTCACCCAGGTGAATCACTGACCTTTGAAGCTGTCTTTGGAATTTGTGGGTTAAGCAGTCTGGGAACTGCAGCTGAAAATTCCTCCCCCTGAAACCTGTTCCAATCCTATCTCTGAGACAGTGCTGTGCTCCCCTCAGTGCCTGTTGAGATAGATATTTCCCTTTAGTCTCCCAGGCTGTCTTGAGCTGGAAATCTCTTTCACTATGACATTGTGTGACTTCTACTGCTCTAGAATTTGTTTATAGTCATTTTTACAGGCATTTCATGGGCTATGGAGGGGAGTTTCTATAGTTCTGCCCTTCTACTCCACCATCTTTACTCCATCCTTAGAGCTTTTTTATATGACTTTTTATGAATTTTGATATTGTATTTTCTAGCTCTATAAAATAATTTTTGGTGATCAGATTGTTATGGCACTGAATAAGTGAATTAATTTAGTAGAATTGTCATTTTTATTATATTAGCTTTGTCTACTCAGGAGCAAATGATGCATTTCCAATTGTTTTGCTCTGACTTTATTTGTGTGAGAGATGTTTTGCAATTGTGTTCATATAGTTCCTGGGTCTATTTTGGCAAGTTGGGTGCTAAATATTTTATATTGTATTTAGTAACCTTAAAGGGAATTTCTCTTTCTATCTCTTGCTGTTGGACTTTCTTAGTAATATATAGAAATGTAGATGATTTATGTATTTTATTTTTTGTCCTGTGACTTTGCTAAAGTTGTTTATTATTTCAAGGATTTTTTACTTGATTTTCTAGGATTCTCTAAGTGTATCATCATATCATCTACAAAGAGTGATAACTTTGTTTTTTCTTTGCCTATTCTAATTTTCTTCTCTTATTGCTAAAGCTAATTTTTCTAGTATCATATTAAAGAACAACAATCATTGTTTCACCCTCAATCTTATTGGAAATTCTTCTGGCTTATTCCCAATACATATAAGGCTTCCTGATGGCTTTAGGTAGATACTATTATTATTTTATGGAAGGCTCCATTTATTCCTATGCTTTGTTTTCAATAGGAAATGGTGGTGTATTTTGTCAGAAGATTTTTCTGCATCTATTAAGAAAACTATATGGTTTCTGTTAGTTTTGTTGTTGATATGAATAATTACGCTGATAGTTTCCTAATATTAAACCAGTCCCACATTCCTGTTATAAATCCTACCTGATAAAAGTGGATTATTCTCAGGATGTTACTGTAATCGTTTTTGCTAATATTTTATTTATTTTTTTCATCTATATTCCTTAGGAAAATGATTCTATTATTTCTTTTCCTGTTTGGGTTCTTCCTGGTCTAGGTATCAGTACCATATTTGTATTCTCAAAAGAATTTGGTAGTACTCTTTCTTGGCCAATTTTCCCAAACAGCCTATATATATTATTGACATTAATTGTTCTTTAAATGTTTGATAGAATTCACTTGTAAATTCATCTGGCCATGGAGATTTGTCTTAGGGAGTTCATTAATGCCTTGTTCAATTTATTTTTCTATGATGGGGTTACTTCTTGTTCTGTTAATCTGGGTAATTTATATCTTTGTGAATATTCATCCATTTTACTTAAATTATCAAATTTATGTCTGTAGAGTTGGACAAAATACTTTGTAATTATTGTTTTAATTTCCTCTTCTTAGGAGATGAATTCACCCTTTTCATTTTTTATACTAATTATTTTATTTTCTTCTTTCTTTTCATCAACTTGACCAAAAATGTATCAGTTGTATTTTTCTTTTTTCATAAAAGCAGCTCTTAGTTTTATTAGTTCAATACTTTTCTTAATATTAATATTAAAATTAATAAAACTTCAAGTTTTATTAATCTCTTCTTTGGCTTTCAGTATTTCTAATTTGGTATTTACTTGGGGATTTTCAGTTTGCTCTTTTTCTAACTTTTTCAGTTGCATGCCCAATTCATTGATTTCCTCTTTCTGTATTTTATCCATGTAAGCATTCAGAGATTTAAAATTTCCCTTATTAATTGCTTTTGCTGCATCTCATAAGTTTTGGTAGGTTGTCTCATGTTGGGGTGTAAGCTCGGTTTTCACATGAACGGTCTCAGGTCAGGTAAAGGTGAGGGCTTCTAAACTGCAGAGCTCTCAGGAGGCCCCCCAGGGAATAGCTGGGAATTGAGGAGTGAATCACAAGCTACCTTGTTTTTCCACTTCTTCTCAATGAAAACTTGCTGGGGAGAGCATCCCACTCTTGATATTGGTCCGTGGCCTGAGCACATCTGTTGTTGATTGGCTAAGGGGCTGAGAGCACGCTGTGCATGAGTGAACCATGCAGCTGGGAGAGCTTAAATGGGGACAGGAAAGCCTGAGAGTTGGGTTCCTCTCTCCTCCAGAAGATGAAGTTCTCTACGGGGAGAACTCGTCCTGCATGCTGATATGTAGCTGGTATCTGGAATAAAGCCTATACTTCTGTTTGACTCTGGAGGTCTCTTCTCTCCTTATGTTTATCCGGCTGATCACCCAAGATCTGGAGTAGGTAAGATGACCCAGCAGCCCATGGCAGTTAGACCAGACCGTCCAACTATCATCATTCTCTTGAATGAAGTTATTGTTTCTATTGTTCATTTTTTGACTCACTTATTCTTTTGTATTAGATTATTTGGTTTCCAATTATTTTTTTTGGTCTATCTTTCCATGGCCCTTTATTACTTATAGTTTTTATTGCATCATGACCTCAAAAGTATGCATTGATTAGATTGTGAGGTTTTTATGCTCTAATGCACAGTCAATTTTTCTATATGTGCCATGTACCTTTCTATCTCCATTCTGTTTTCTCAAAAGATCTGTTATATCTACCTTTTCTAGAATTTTATTCACCTCCTTAACTTCTTGTTTACTTTGAGGTTAGATTTATTGAGTTCAGAGAGAGGGAGGTTGAGGTCCCTGCTACTATAGTTCTGCTATCTATTTCTTCCTGTAACTCCCTTACTTTCTCCTCTAAGAAATTGGATGCGATATCACTTGGTGCATATATGTTTAGTAATGATATTACTTCATTGTGTGTCGTGCCTTTTAGCAGGATATAGTTTCCTTCCTCATTTCTTTTATTTAGATCTATTTTTGCTTTTCCTTTGTCTGAAATTAGGATTGCTAACCCTGCTTTGTTTTTTACTTCAGTTGAAGCATAATATATTCCACTCCACCCTTTTACCTTTACCTGCTGTGTATCCCCCTGTTTCACAAGTGTTTCTTGTAAACGACATATTCTAGTATTACAGTTTTTGATCCATTAATCCATTCTGCTTTCCACCTCTTTTTTATGACAGAATTCATTGCATTCACTTTCTTTGTTTTTCTTTCCATCTTATCCCTGCCTCTATTTGCGCTTTTTTTCTCTCTCCCTTCCCTTCCCCTCCTCAAAAGAATTTTACTTTTGAACACTGCCCCCATTAATTTTTTTCCCTTCTGTCAGTTCCCCTTCCTTTTATTTCCCTTTTTCCTTATTAGTTCTTCCCGCCCTTCTAACAACTCCTGCTTTCTCTTTTCCATTTACCCTGCTACTACCTTTAAGGCAAGTTAGATCTCTACATTTAACTAAGTGTGTCATTCCTCCCTTGAACCAAATTCAATGAGAACAAAGCTCAAACAAGACTCATTTCCCTCCCTTCTTTCTCTCTACTATAATATGTTTTTGAACCTCTTCATGTGAAATAATTTACCCTTTTCTTCCTCCTCCTTTCCTCTTCTCTATTTTAAGTTTTTTCGTTATCACATCAATTTGTTTATACCCACAACCTTTATCTATGTGTATCCCATTTAAATGTTGTAACTAACATACAATTCTCAATATTAACAAGTATCATCCCTCCATACAGATATATAAACAGTTTGCCCATGTTAAATAGCAAGGTTTTTTTTTGTTGTTGTTGTTTCTCTCTCTCTCTCTCTTTTTTTTTTGCTGATTACCTTTTTAGGGCTCTTTTGAGTCTTGTATTTGAAGATCAAATTTTCTATTGAGCTCTGGCCTTTCCATCAGGAAGATCTGGAAATCCCCTATTTCATTGAAGGTTTGTCTTCTTGCCAGAAAGATTATAGTCATTTTTTTTCCTGGGCAATTGATCTTTGGTTGTAGTGCCAGCTCCTTTGCCTTACCATATATCATATTCCAATTCCATCCAATTTTTTAATGTAGAAGCTACAAATCATGTGTGATCCTGACTGTAGTACCTCAATTTTTGAATTGTTTCTTTCTGGCTATTTGCAGTATTTTCTCCTTGACCTGATAATTCTGGGATTTGGCAACAATATTCCTTGATATTTTCAATTTCAGATCTTATTCAGAAGGTGATTGGAGAATTCTTTGATGACTATTTTGCTCTGTGAATCTAGGACCGCATAGCAGCTTTCCTTGATGATTTCTTGGAAGATACTGTGCAGGCACTGTCTTTCCTATCGACCTGTCATTTGTTCTGGGCTGGAAATCTGCCACAATGTCTTGAAGTGGATTCTGCCACTCTAAAATTTGTTTAAGTTCACTTTCTAGAGGTATCTGAAGGAATTTGTGGAAGAGTTCACATGAGTCCCTGCTATCCCTCCACTATCTTGGCTCCACCCCAGGTTAATTGAATTTGTTATGATTTTTGTCATACAATATGACAAGGCATTTCTATAAGGAAAATACAGCACTATTTTAGGCACAATTTATAAGCCATAAAATGCCATAGAAATGCAATAACATAAGGCACACATAGATCACAGCTTTTACTTAGATGTTGTATTGTTTCTTTGGAAGGCATGTTCATTCTGGCTATTGTTGGAATCTCAGCATGCATTTACATATGCAAAGAAAAATGATATTCTTAACCAAATATCTGAATGCTTCTTTTAAGGTCAGTTATGTTTGTGTTACCAAGAGAGAAAGAAAAAGAATACCTTGTCCAAAATATCCTAGATAATTTTTCTCAAGTTTCCACTTCATTTTGTACTTATAGACAGAGACATTTATACTTATTAAAGTGGCCACCTCCACAATTAAACTTATTAATTTTAATTCAACTTTACTAATTTTTGTCATTCTTTTGTCAATCTTTGTCTTGTCAACTTTACCATTTACTAATCTTTGTCATTCATTCTTGGTCCATGGGAATCATATGTTATTAACGAGTGCAAGTCATGTTTATATTTTAGTTCAAAACAAAACATATAAAAATCAAGTTTTAATCAAGAACCATAATTAGACAATAAAATTGTTAGGCATACCATATGGATTTCTCTCTTCATATTTTGGATTTTTAGTTCATAAAAAAATCACTTCCTTTTAGGAAAAGCAATGGTCCTGATCTTCATAATATGGGAGGAGCCTCTGTTGCTAATCTTTGAGTGTCTGACATAAATCTTTGTGTCCTTAAACAGAAGTTGAAGCAACTTGAAAGAAAAGTTATGCCTCAATTCCTCATTGTGCCTCAGAAATTATGTTCATGAAGTCTATGCCATGTAAATTTTCTTTGGGGCTAACAATCTAGGATGGCTTTAATTAAGGTAATATCAACATACTATATTCCTGTAACCCAAAGACTACCCTAATTTTAATGAAGTTCATTACTGAAATTTTGCTTCCTGATGGTAATTTTTGGGATCCCCAACAACTCAAATCAACATACATTTATTAAGTACTTATAGAATGACAGACCCTATTCTGCAGAGATCTGGAGATTCAAAGAAAGGAAAAAAAAAGACAGTCCCTAACCATAAGAAGCTAACATTCTAAAGCAAGTAGCATATATATATGTATATATGTATGTATATATATGTACATATATATACATACATGCATGTATGTATATGTATGTATATATACATATATACACATATATGTATGTGTACCTATCTATCTATATGTATCTATAGATAGACAGATAGATAGAGAATAAATTAGAGATAATTAACAACAGGAAGGCACTAGCTTTCAGGGGGACAGAAAAATTCTTCTTGTAGAAGGTGAGATTTTTGCTAGGAATCAAAGAAGGCAAAGAAATGAGAAGGGTATTCAATGAGGGTGTCTTGAGCAAGACAGATCAAAGAGTTCAATATCATTGAGTTTTAGAGTACAGAGTGGGAGAGTAAGATGGCCAGAACATCTCAAATGTATGAAAGGCATGGGTAGGGGCAGGTTTTAAAGGTTTTTGAATGAGAAATAGATGCTTTTGTAATTATATATTCATTCTAAAGGTACTGGGGAATCAGGGGTGTTTATTGAGAAGGAATGCAGAGGTGAAATGTTTGTGCTTGTGTTTTATTAAGATGGATTTGACAACTCAATAGAGGATAGGATGGAGCAAAGCTTTGAATCACAGAGATCAACCCACAGGCTATCTCAGTCTCAAATATATATGCTGATATGGGCATCAGTGTCAAAGAAAAGATAGGGGCATATATGACAGCTGTTATGAAAGCAAAATTAAGAACCCTTAGAAAACTGATTAAAAATTATGAGTAAGAGAGAATGAGAAGTAAAAGATGATAACTGAAATTATAAGACTAGTTACCAAGGGACTGTGATGTAAACATGGAGGTGAAGTGATGAAAAAGAATACATTAAGGATCCAGGAACTAGGGTATTCTTCATTGGAAGGAATACATATATGGATAAAATTGACATAATGCAACTTTTGAAGTACTGATGTCCCTAATTATTTGTTCATCTTCTGACCCTTAAAGTAATATAATAGAAATGAGATAGAAAGTAATCAGTGATAGGTTCCAAATCAATACACATTCATATGCCAATTCTAGAGGCTGCTATGGCAACATTGTAGCTTTCTCTTTATGTGTTTTTTGCTTAGCACTGAAAAGCTGAAATAAATTTATTGAGAAGTATTGGTATTAATAACGACCTTTAAGAAATTCCATTGTTCTAGGAATTTACGACAATTTTTCCCTTGACAAATAATAATAGTAAATATCTAAATAAAACTCATCATAATAAAATAGAAAAATGAAAATCTAGTAACAGAGAAAGTAATTTGTACTTGAGGAATTAAGTTATATCTATGCAGACTCCAGGAATCTTACTGGAAAATGCATGAAGTTTCATTCATTCATCCACAAATAACTGTTAGCAACAAACCTATCTACTTATGGTTTTCCCTTCCTTAAAAAAGCATTGCAGATGTGGTACTGTGCAATCATACCTAATGAATCTTGGTACCATATTTTTCTTTTCAGAGTTTCTCAGTCACTCTGTCTGACTATTCCATTTCGTAGTTCTTACTATGACCAATGGGATGCATCAATGAAGCAGCTGGTCAGCATTCATGTGTACCACAGAGCTTTTGGAGAAAAAGAAAGTTAACTAGCCCATAAGGAACTCTGATTCATGACTTTGACCTCATTATAATCTACCACAATACATTAACCAGTCACCAGTTGTATTAGCAACATTTCAAAATTTTTAATCTACTTAATGTAAAAAAAAAGCACACACATAGGTATGATATATGTACATATGACATAATTCTCACAGATCTATATAGATATATGTATGTATATATTTGTATATTAAAATAAAATTTATTATATATACATATAATTGATATATGTGCATAGAAATAGAACACTACTTATACACAATGCTTTCTATAGACATTGATTTATGCAATATTTATGATTTCATCTTTGTGGATAATACTTTTTGGAAATTTAGGCTTGGAATTTTGTTGGGACATTGAGGGGTTAGGTATTTTGCCCAGGATCAAAAAGCATCTGTCATTGGAAGAACTTGAATGTACATCATTCTGATTTGGACTTGAACTCTTTATCCACCCACTGTCACTCTTGATCTGATAAATTTTATATACACAAAATTAACAAATGTGTATATATTCATGAATAAATTTTCTATCCAGGTAGATTGTCAAAAAATGATAAGACAGAATAGATGGACATTATGGAAATGTGTATCATATTGATATTAATATATAACATTTTACAGGCAGTATTTTTAGTTCTTAGAAAGTTGACCTCAAAATCAAAATGACTTGGACTGAAGTTTTTCTCTGACACATGTTAGCTATATAACACTGGGCAAGTCACTTAATCTTTAAGTGTCCCCAGGCAACTGTCAAAGACAAAACATTGTAAAGAAGGAAGAAGGTAATGCTACTCATTGGTGGAAGAAAGATTCCCTATACTATGGAATATTGAAATTAGATAGAAAGATCTATGGACAAATGGAGAGAGAGAAAGACAGACAGAGAGAGAAAGAGACAGAGACAGAGAGAGAGAGAAAGAGAGAGAGAGAGAGAGAGAAAGTTGGTGTGTTGAGACTACAGCAGGAAACTGCTATTCTAGATTCAACTTCAATGTGGACTTCTAAATCTACTGCTTTCAAGCTCCAACTTATATGTTTCCATTTAAAATACCCTATAAACATAATTAGTTCAGAGTAAGTTTATTTACCAAAATGACATAATAAAAATATGAAAGTAAAAACATGAACTACAAGGAATTTTCCCCTTAAATCTGGAGCATGCACTCCCACAAGTTGCAAAGCATCAGTGAGAATAGTAAGCATGTACATAAAGCCTACCGGTAGTTTAGGCAATACATGGGGCCAAGTCTTGCCTCCAGAATTGCAAATCTGATATCTTTTTCCTTATCATGATATCTCAATTCTGCTCTTTCCCCAGGTAAGGAGATTCTTCTGGAGAGAGCACTCAGTTGAGTTGCTTGGGTCTCTTCATCTTTGCACCAGAATTTCTTGCTACTCGCTTCAACTGTGTCTTGAATCAGCACCTGTTTGTCTTCCCTGTGTTTATTATTTTTTTGGCTATTTCAACTGACAGATCTCTCAGAGAATATGTCTTTCTTCTGTTACAAGGATATTGGGACAATGAGTTAGGTCAATAAATGGTGAAATTCCTTCCAATTATATGAAGAAGTTATTCACATCTTGCAACGGGGGAAAAAATCTAAAGACCTCTTTCCCTTCTAAAATTTTACACTTTCTGTCACCTCCCTCTTGTTTCCTCTTGATTTCATCAATTGGACAGAGGAAAATAAACAGATTGAAGCTGATCAAATCAATTACTATTCAGATAGTTTGCCTTATTTTTTTCTCTCATAAATTTCATTTGTAATTGTAAGTTTAAATTAATAAGAGAAACATAGACAAATAACATTTGTAGAAACAGAATAATCTCTATCCACATATTTTGTATCATGGTTTGGCAGAAAAATAAATGACCAAGGGAAGATAAAAGCAGTAAATTTAATTTTAGACATCAATTATACATTTTTGTTCTAATGTATCCTGCTTCCTTCACTGTCCATACACACACACACACACACACACACACATATACACACACACACGGATACTCACAGGTACCAAAAACATTTCTACTCACTCTAATTTAAAATGAACATTCATTATGGCCTTATTTTTTTTTAATTTTTTATTTTATGCTCAAAGGCTACAACACAAATACTGAACAGAGAAAAGAAACAAAAACATACCATAAACTTAAATATTGGAGCTTAAATGCAATGTAGGGAAGAAAGAAAGCATGTCATCTGCATAACAGAACATGAGAGGATTCAAAATATGTAAGAAAAAATTTTCATTTCAAGATACCCTGTATGATAAATAACACTTTGTTTTGGAACTGCCCATCTTCCCTTTGCTTCTTTGCAAGTTCTTTTTTTGATTCTCTGCTTTTGCCCCTTTGTTCTTTTGACCCTACTTCCCTCTCCCCAGAAGGTTACAATTAAGTTTGGATATATTTCTCTACATCTATTGATATATACGTACACATATACATATATAGGTACATATATAGACATATAATTTCCCAAACAAATTCTATTCCTGGTCTTTGTTTTTAGTCTTTGTACATATCTCTTTTTTTCCTATGCCTCCTTTCTACTCTACTTTATTTCTACCTGATGCCTTGCTCTCCTATTCGTTGTGTACCCTGCCTCCAAGGAACCTTCCCCCATCTTCCCATTCTTATAAATCTAAAGACCCTTCTATGTGCCCCTTTTACATATGAACTCACTCTCCCCTTTAAAGACCCCTCCACGGTCCTCTCCTCCCTCCCTATGCCCCTACCATTGTATTTTTTATGAATTTAGAAGACTTTTATATATGTATTGTTTCCTCTTAAACCCATTCCTGATTAAAGCAGATTACCAGAACCATCATCCTTCCTCCCCCACCTAATTCCTCTGTATGAATTCTACCTTTTCAACCTCTTTTGTATGAAATAATTACTCTTTTTGGTTGTTCCTAAATGGTTTTACTTTTAAAATTCATATTATACTCAAGTTTACCCCGATTTTTCTTATGAGCTATGGAATTATTAATAAGAATCTTAGACATACATTTTACATATGTAAAATTTCACATATGTAAAATGTATGTAAACAGTCTGTCCTTGTGAATCTCTTATAATCACACTTTGGTATGTACTTTATATTTCTCTTGGCTCTTATATGTCAAATCTTATATTAATTTCAGGTGTTTTTTCAAAGAAAGTCTTGAAAATCTGACAGTTGATCAAATATCCATTTTTTTTCATTTCAGGATAATGCTTAATTTTGCTGTGTATGATATTTTTGGACAGTGCCCCAATTCTTTTGCTCTTCAATATATGATGTTCCAAGACATGCAGCCCTTTAATGTTTCTGCTTCTAGATCTTGTGTGATTCTAATTGTGGTAACATTTTTAACGTTTTTTTAATCTTGATGTTTTTTAATATTCTATCCTTGAGTTGGGGTTATGACTATCACATTCCTATGAGTTTTCCTAATATGATCCCTTTTAAGCAATGATCAATGGATTTTTTTTCTGTTTCGACAGCCCCCCCCACTTGTTCTAATGCTTCAGCAAATTTTTTAAATTATTTCTTGTATCGGTTCTATCAATACTCTATTTTGTCATTGTTTTCAGTTAGTTCAATTATTTTTATGTTTTCTCTTCTTATTAAAACCTCCAGAATTGTTGTTTTTCTTATAATATGTTTCACTTTCTCTTGTTTTCTCTTTATTCACATTTTATTTAATTTTTTTTATCTCTTATAATTTCCCTGGCTTCACTTTGCCCAATTCTAATTCTCAAGTTATCATTTTTTTCCCTTAAGATTATGGATCTCCTTTTCTAATTGGTTTACTTTCTTTTCACAATTCTTTTGATTTTCTTGGATTATTATTTTTTTAGGTTTTCCTCCATCTCTATCATTTGATTTTTAAAGTATTTTTAAAGATTTTCTACGAATTCTTTTTGGACTGATGACTATTTGATGTTACTCTTTCGAGATTTCATTGCTTCAATATGTTCCTCTAAAGATTAACCCCAGCCTTCTCTATTCCCATAAAAACTTTTTATGGTTGGATTCTTTCTCCTTTGTCTGTGCCTTTTTTGTAGTAATAGCTTAATTTTTGTAATCACCTCTCTATGGTAGATGGTGCCTCTTGCCCCAGATCTTCAGTTCTCCCCTCTAGGCTGGAATCAAAGTCAAACTTCCAACCTCTTTTAAGTGCCACAGCCAGGGGCTTTCTGACCTACCACTTTTGCACTCACTGAGCCCATGCTGGTTTCTTTTCCCCCTGCTGCTCTTTGCAGCACAGCTGGGTCTGGCATTCCTTGTCAGCAAAGGTTCCCTCAATCTTCCCGGGCTTTGAAGCACAACTCCCTTCACTATCTGGGGATAAGCATTCCTGCGGCTAGGACCAGTAGCCTCTCAGGCCAACTAATCCCAGGACTTGCTGCTTATTGTTTAAGGGTTTTGCCCCCGGGTTATTAAAGCAGAACCTAGTCTGGAGGTGTTTACTCTTCATAGGACCCAAATGTAGGCCTGGGATTTTTCTTCTGATCTTCTCAAATTGTCCCAGGAAGACCCAGGTTGTGCCCCACTTCTTATTTATTTTTAACCACACTTTGTTTGCCCTAAGGTGCTATTTTAACTCTTTGGTGGGGGAAAGTCTTGAGAGCTTGGAATTTTCTGACCTACACTTCCATCTTCCTAGAGTCCTCTCTCAGTCAATTTTTTAAAGGTTAAATATTTCTATTGCATTTATTTAGTGATGGAACAAATATATAGAAATTTTGACCTTATCATTTTGCAGTTCTGCCAAATTATTTATTGTTCATTTATTGTTCATATTGTTCATCCAAAACTTGTTTTTAATTAGCATAGAGTGGTACCTCAATTTTTAATGAAGTCATTGATCTTCTGCATTTTGTTTTACACATTTTGAGAGATTAAAGTGAGATTTTTATTCTGCCATAAATCTTTACTAATGAAATTGTTTTCCAGTCTTTCATATCTTCCCATATTTTATCCATTCCTTCACATATGCTATGTTTTAACAAAGTGCACTGCTTGTCATTCATTTAAATACCCTGTTCTTTCTTTCCTCCATGTATCTTTGATCATAATTTTTCCCATGTGGTGGTGGGGGGAAATCTTACCCTATTTCCTGTTAAGTTTTTACCCAGTTATAAAAAGGATCATCCTATGCCCTGAAATGATTTTATGTAACTAGCAAGGCACTCTATGTCTTGCTATCTTTATCAAGTTCTAAGTCTCCTTGAATTATAAAATCAATAAACCAATGGTTTTAATTAGATGTGCATAATTCCTAGACATGTCTATTGAATCAATAAAAGCATAAACTAAGTGGTAACAATCTATTTAATAAAGCCAGAAAAATTTGAAATGAACCTACCCTTAAGAGGATATCAGATGAGAAATGAATTGTGACTAGTTGAAATAGCACACCTGTGGATCAATATACAATGAAATGCTGGAAGAATCATTTTGCTAATTGCTTTAGTAGTCCTGTAGTTGGTTTATACTTCAGAAGTACTTTGAGATGGCAGAACTTTTATACTTGTGGGAGATGGAGTTAAGGAGGTGATATCACACACTGTTTATTACCTCACACCCATTCATCCTTGTCATTCATTATATCATGGGGAATATCAGAATAGTAACAAGAATAGCCAGCCAAGATCTTCCAGAAGACAATCTAGATACTCAAAGACAAGTACCCCAGGTAGAGAGCTTAAATTTTTAAAGTGAGCATACAGACAAACAAAGACATGACCATAGGAAGCTACAATAGCAACAAAGATGATCAAAACACAAACTCATAAGAGGACAGTGATGTTAAAATGCCTATATGCAAAGTCTGAAAGGGGAAGATGAAGTGGTTTCAAGTCCAAAATTTTCTCGTAAAAGAGCTCAACAAAGATTTTCAAAATCAAGGAAGAGAGTTAAATGAAAAAAAAAATGGGGAAAGAAATGAGTTTTCCAAGGGAAGCATCAAAAAAAGTTTAGAAAAGAAAGCATGAAAATTGACTGAAGAAAATAACTCCTTAAAAAACAGAATTGGCCAAATGGGGAAAAATACACTGAAGTCAACAACTCCTTTAAAAGTTTAATTGGCCAAATAAAAAAAAAGATGCAAAAAAGTTTACTGAAGAAAATAATTCCATAAAAATTAGAATTGGGCAAGTTGAAGCTAATGACTGTATGAGACATCAAGAATCAGTAAAATAACATTCAAAGGATGGAAAAAATGGGGCAAAAGCAAAATACCTCACTGGAAAAGCAATGTAACTTGAAAATAGATACAGGAGGGATAATTTAAGAATTATTAGACTACCTTAAATACATCATTAAAAATGAGACTACACAGCATCTTTTAAGAAATTATCAAGGAAAACTATTGTAACATTCTAGAAACAAAAGGTGAAATATTCTTTGAAAGAAATAAGAGAATGTCTCCTGAAAGAAATCTCAAAAGGAAAACTCCAAGGAATACTGTAGTCAAATTTCAGAATTATCAGATCAAGGGGAAATACTGCAAACAGCCAGAAAGAAATGATTTTAATATTGTGTAGGCACAGTCAGAATTAGACAGAATTTAGCAGCTTCTACATTTAAATGATAAGAGGGTTTGGAATATAATATTCTGGAAGGCAGAGGATAATGGATTACAACCAAGAACCAACTACCCAGCAAAACCAAGCATAATGTTTCATGAGAAAAAAATATAGGACATTCAATGCAATAGGGAACTTTCAAAGTTTACTGAGCAAAATACCAGAACTCAATAGAAAATTTGATTTTTAAATATAAGACTTAAGAGAAACATAAATGGTAAACAGGAAAAACAAAGCAATATGTTATTAAATAAGTTTGAAGTGTTAGCATCTCTAAATGGGAAGATGATACTTGTATTTCTCATGAAATATCTCTATTCAATCTGTTAGAAGAAGTACGAATAGAGGGATATTGTTTGAATCTTGCTCTCATCAGACTGGGCTCTAAAAAGCAATGACAAAAGCAGTAACAGTTGGGTATAGAAATTTATCTTATCTTATAGAAAAGTAGGAAAGAAAAGTGGAAAAATAGAGAAGGGCAGCTGATAGAAGGGAAAGTAGAAGGAAGGAAATAGGGAAAGAAAAGATGGGGACTGATAGAGAGCAAGCAGATTAAGGGAGGTGGTAGTCAGAAGCAAAAAATAAGAAAACCTTTGAGAAGGGACAGAACGAAAAGAGAGAGGAAAGTAAAAATACGATAAAATAGGATAGAATGAAATAAATAGTTCATATTCCTAACTGTGAATATGAGTGGAATGAATTCTCCAATAAAGCAGAAGTGGATTGTAGAATGAATTACAAACCATAATTGTACAAGTATGTTGCTTATAAGAAAAATATTTGAAGCTGATATACAGAGTAAAAATAAAAGGCTGCAGCAGCTTATATGATGTTTCAGTTTCATCTCGAGTAAAAAAAATACAGTTGTAGTAATCCTGATCTCAGATAAACAAAAGCAAAACTGTATCTAACTAGAAGAGACGAGGAAGGAAACCACATCTTGCCATAATCAGTACCACAGTCAATAAAGTAATATCAATACCAACGTATATGCACCATGTGGTATAGTATCCAAATACTTAGAGGATAATTTGGGTGAGTTACAGGAAGAACCAGACAACAAAACTGTACTAGTGGGGGACCTGAACTCCTCCTTTCAGAACAAGATACATTTACACAAAATAGGCAAGAAAGAAGTTGAGGTAAATAGAATTTTAGAAAAATAAGATACAATAGACCTTTGGAGGAAATAGAATGGAAGTAGAAAAGAACAGGTTATTTTCTCAGTAGTACATGGCATCTAAATAAAAATTGACCATGTATTCAGGCATAAAAACTTCACAATCAAATGCCAAAACCAAATGTTATATGGCTCCTTTTCAGATCATTGTGCAATAAAAATTACATGTAATATAGAGCCATGGGAAAAAAGACAAAAATTTCTTTGAAAATTAAATGCTCTAATCCTAAAGAATGAGTGGGTTAAAATTTTAAAAAATCATAAAAAAACCCATTAACTTCATCAAAAAGAATGACAATAATTATTTAAAATACTAAAATTTATGAGATGCAGCCAAATCATTCCTTAGAGAAAATTTAAGATCTCCAAATACTAGTTTGAAGTATAATGGTGAAAGAGAAGATCAATTAATTGGGCATGCAATTGAAAAAGAAAACCTAGAGAAAGAACAAATTAAAAAACTCCAACTAAATAGAAAATTAGAAATTCTGTAAAAAAAAAATCAAAGCAGTAATATTGAAAGAAAGAAAACTGAACTAATTGAAAATATTGAACCAATAAATAAAAATAAGATCTGGTTTTATCAAATAAACAACAAAATAGATAAATATTTGATTAATTTGATTTAAAAAATGAAAGACAAAAACTAAGTTACTAGTATCAAAAATGAAAAGGGTGAATTAATCATTAAATGAAGAGGAAATTAAGAAATAATTGAGTTATTTTGCTCAATGGTTATGCTAATAAATCTGACAATATATGTGAAATGGATGATTGCTTACAAAAAATAAATTGTACAGACTAACAGAAGAGGAAATAAAATATTTAAATAACCCCATTGTAGAAAAAGAAAGCAAACAAACAAATAAATCACCACTTAGCTCCCTAAGAAAAGAAAAAATCTCCAGTCAGCAGGGTTTACATGTGAATTTTAGCAAACATTTAAAGAACAATTAATTCAATAATATTAAAAAAAATAGGCAGAGGTGAACTTCTACTAAGTTCCTTTTATGACACTAATATGCTGATATCTAATCCAGGAAAAGCCAAACCAGAGAAAAAATATAGATCAATGAATTACAATGCAAAAAAGTTAAATAAAACATTGAGAGATGATCATAAAGTCTTACTAGAATAAAATACTATGCTCAGGTGGAATTTATAGCTGGAGAGCAGGACTGGTTCAATGTTAGAAAAACTGTCACCACAATTGATCATATCAGGAAGAAAACAAACAGAAATCATATCATTATTTCAATAGATGAAGACAGAACTTTTGACAAAAGGCAGCACCCATTGTTATTAAAAACCCTAGAGGTCATAGGAACAAATCAACCTTTCTTTAAAAATGACAAGTAGTATCTACCTAAAACCATCAGCAAGCGTTACTTGTAATCAGAATAAGCTAGAAGCCTTGACAATAAAATCAGAAGTGAGACAAGAAATATTATATAATACTGTACTAGCAGTATTAGCTTTAACAATAGAAGAAGAGAATGAAATTGAAGAAATTAGACTGGGCAATCAGGAAAAAAAAGCCATCAGTATATGCAGACAATATGATGGTATACTTGAAGAATCACCTGAAAAAACGCCTTGAAATAATTAACAACTTTAGCAAAGTTGTAAGATATAAAATAAATCAGTATGCATATATATATACACACACATACATACATATACATGTGTGTATGTGTATACATACACACACACACACACATACACACACACACACATATATATATATAATTACCATCCAAGCCCCAGAGAAAGAGATAGAAAGAGAAATTCCATTTAAAATAACTGTATACTATATAAAATATCATGGAGTCTAACTGTGGAGGCAAGCACTGGAACTCTATGAACATAATTGCAAAATACTTTCACTCAAGAAGTCAGATCAATTGCTCATGGTTAGACTGATAATAGAATAAAAATGACAACTATACCTAAACTAATTTACTTATTCAGTGCCATTCCAAACAACCAAAAATTATTTTATACACCTAAAAGATAGCAACAAAAATCATCTAGAGAAACAAATATCAAAAGTATCAGTGGAATTAACAAATATGTAAATGAAGGTGGTCTAGCCATACAAAATTTAAAACTGTATTGTAAAATGTCAATCATTGAAACTATTTGGTATTGGCTAATAAATAGAGTGGTAGATCAATGTAATTGATTAGATATACAAGACACAGTAGTAAATGATTATAGTAATCTGTTGTTTGTTCAATTTAAACACTCCAGCTTTTGGAATAAGAACTCACAATATGACAAAAAATAAACCTGCTGGGAAAACTGGAAAATGGTATAGCAGAAACTAGGCATAGACTAACATTTCATACCATATACCAAGATAAGATCAAAATGAGTACAATGCTTAAAACATAAACGATGATACAATAAGTAAATTAGGAAAGCAAGTGATATTTTACCCCTAATATATATGGAGAAATGAAAATTTAAATTTTAAATAATTGAATTAGTATTAGTTTTCAACATTGATTTTTATAAGATTTTTAATTTAAAATGGCTCCTTCCCTTTTTCCCGTCCCCAAGAAGGCATGAAATATGATAAAGGCTATACATATACAATCATTAAACATGTTTTCACATTAATTATTTGAGAAATAAGAATCAGAACAAAGAGGGAAAAAACATAAGTAAGAAACAATTTAAAAAGAGAAAATAGTATACTTCACTTTGCATTCAGACTCCACAGTTTTTTCTCTAGATGTGGAGAACATTTTCTCTCTGAGTCTTTCAGGATTGTCTTAGATCATTTTATTGCAGAGAAGAGTAAGTCTAAGAAGCTGGTCATCACACAATGTTACTATTGCTGTGTACAGTGCTTTCCATGTTTTTCTGAAATTTACCGACTCATTGTTTTTGATAAAATACTACTATTTCATTACATTGATATACCATAATTTGTTCAATCATTTACCAACTGATGGGCATCCCCTCAACTTCCAATTATTTGTCTCCAAAAAATGGAGCTGCCATTGATATTTTTTGTACATGCAAGTTCTTTTTGAAGGGAAGAATTTATGACCAAAAAGAGATAGAGAACATTGTGAAATGCAAAATGAATAATTTTGTTTACACTAAACTAAAACAACTATGGAATCTGAATGCAGATGGAAGCTAACTATTCTCTCTCTTTTTTTCTTGTTCAGATTGCATAATGTTTTGGGGGTAAGAATAAGGGAGACAGAAATTTGCAATTCAAAATCTTATAAAAGTGAATGTTGAAAACTAAAACTAAATTAATTAAAAATGAAATTTTCATTTCATTTTTTATATTTACATTGAGCAAAACTAAATGATTTTATACCTACTGTCTCTGATAAAAGCCTAATTTTTAATATAATGCAAAATATTATATATAAATATAAATTCAAATCCAAAATAGTTTTGCTCAATGTAAATATAAAATATAAATATAAAAATAATTATTTCAAATATAAAAGAATATGTCATTCCCCAAGTTATAAATGTTCAAAGAATATGAATGGGCAGTTTTCAGATGAAGAAATTAGAGCTATTAAAGAAATTGAAGTCATACGGCATATGGAGCCAAGATGGCAGAGTAGAAGGATGGGCCTGCTTTAGCTCTCCCCCCAATAGCCCACAAAATACCAGTAAAAATGGTTCTAAACAAATAGTGGAACAGCAGAAGCCACAAAATAACAAAGTAAAACAAATCTCTAGCCCAAGACAGCCTAGAAGATTGACAGGAAAGGTTTATGGAATCAGACTGGGAGCAGAACACAACCCAGACTGGGCAGCATTGCTCTGATAGGAATGGAGCTGGCTTCAGGGCACAGAGTCACCAGTAGCAGCTGTGGCTCCCAGATTTCTCAACCCACAAAGGTCAGTAAGAAAGCCCTTTCACCTGGGTAAAAGGGAAGTGCAATCCAGCTTCAGCCCTTACCCCAGGTCTGGCCAAAGTGCAGCAGCAGTGTCCAATTTTGGAACTTTCAGTCTAAGACCCTTGGAGAATCGAGCAGCTGATCTGAGTCTCAGTCCTGAGTGGCAGTCCTGGGGTGAGGAGGAGCACTGGCTTAGCAGAGCTGTTGATAGCTAAGGAGAGGGGGAATCCTACTCACATTTCTAGGGCAGAAAAAGAGAGCTTATGGGTGCTTACAGATCAGAGGGCAGACCAGAAGAGGAGTAAACTCCTCTTCCTTGATTGTGCCACCTTGGAGGAACTAAGAAACTACAGGTCCCAAGAGTACACCCTCCACTTGACAAAGGATTCAAACATCAAGTAAGTGGCTGGGAAAATGTCCAAAAAGAGAAAAAAATAAGCATATAGGAGGCTACTTTCTTGGTGAAAAGATACTTTCATCCATCCTTTCAGATGAGGAATAACGAAGCATACCATCAGAGGAAGACACCAAATTCAAGACTTCTGCATCCAAAAGCTCCAAAAATGTATGCAATGGTCTCAGGCCATGGAAGATCTCAAAAACTATTTTGAAAATCATGTAAGAGATAGAGGAAAAATTTTGAAGAGAAATGAGAGTAATGAAAGAAAATCATGAAAAGCAAGACAACAGCTTGCTAAAGGAGGCCCAAAAATGCAGAAGAAAACACCAACTTTACAAATAGACTAACCCAAATGGCAAACAAGGTCCAAAAAGCCAATGCAGAGAAAAATGCTCTAAAAAGCTGAATTGGCCAATTGGGAAAGGAGGTTCAAAAGTTCACTGAAGAAAATAGTTCTTTAAAAATTGGGATGGAGCATAGAAACTAAGAAACTATAAAACAAAGCCAAAAGAGTGAAAAAGTAGAAGACAAGGTGAAATGTCTCATTGTAAAAACAACTGACCTGGAAAATACATGCAGGAAAGATAATTTAAGAATTATGGGTTTACCAGAAAAACATGATCAAAACAAGAGCCTAGATATCATCTTCAAAGAAATTATCAAAAAAGTTTTCCCTGATATTCCAGTACCAGAGGGTAAAAAACAAATAGAAAGAATCACAAATCACCTCCTGAAAGAGATTCCAAAAGGAAAACTCCTTGGAATATTCTAGCAAAACTCCAGAGTTCACAGGTCAAGGAGAAAATACTGCACGCAGCCAGAAAGAAACCATTCAAGTATTGTGGAAATACAATCAGGATCATGTAGGATTTAGCAGCTTCTGCACTAAAGGACTGAAGTGCTTGGAATGTAATACTCCAGAGATCCAAAAAGAGAGCATTAAAACCAAGAAACACCTACCAAGAAAAAGTGAGTATAATACTTCTGGGGAAAAGTGGAATTTCAATGAAATAGAGGAGTTCCAAGCATTCTTTTTGAAAAGACCAAAGCTGAGTAGAAAATTTGACTTTCAAGAACAAGAATCAAGAGAAATACAAAAAAATAAACAGGAAAGAGAAAACTTAGGGAACCCATTGAAGTTGACCTGTTTACATTCCTACATGGAAAGACATTATTTGTAATTCATGAGACCTTTTTAAGTATTAGAATAGTTAGAGGGAATATGTATATCTATATACATACATACACATATATTTTTATATACATATACATACATACCTATTATGTAGGTGTGTATGTGACTGTATGTATATGTACATTATATATGTGTAGGTATGTATACGTACATGGGTGTATGTGTGGATAGATAGAGAGGGCACAGAGTCAGTTGGATATGAAAGGAGAATACCTAAAAAATTAAATTTACTGTTAAATGGAATGTATCAGAAGTAAGACAATGGCAAATCATCTCACATAAAAGTTGGAAGAAAGATGTTTTACAATAGATGGGATGAGGGGGGAGATGAAAGGAAATAATTGAGCCTTACTCTCATGGGCTTTGGCTTAAGGAAGGCACACACACACTCAATTGGATATGAATATCTATTTTACCCTGCAGGAAGGCAAGGGGAAAGGATATAGGAGAGGGAAGATAACAGAAGGAACAGCAAATTGGGGAAAGGGATAATCACAAGCAAACACTACTGAGGGGGGACAAGACAGGGGCTGGATAAGACAGAGGGAAATGTGGTTAGTCTTTACAGCATAACTATTATGGTAGTGCTTTGCATTGTTATACATGTGTAACCAATATTGAATTTCTTTTCGTCTCAGTGAGGGTGGTTGGGGAGGGAAAGAGAGAATATGGAACTCAAAGTTTTAAGAACAAATATTAAAAATTGTTTTAGCAGGCAACTGGAAATTATGATATTCAGTCAATGAAGTATGAAAAAATATGCCCTACAGGAAAATAGAGGGGAAGGGGGATGAAAGAAGGGTGTGTAAGAGAAGGGAGGACAGAATGAAGGAAGGAGTAGATGGGTTCATGTTGTCCTTGGGTAGGGGTGAGGAGAGTCTGGGATAAAATTTTGAATTCAAATTCTTGTTGAAGTGAATGTTCAGAACTGAAAAATAAATAAACTATGTATTTAAAAAAATAAAGATGAAGAAACTGAAAAAAAAAGAAATTGAATTCATGTGAAATGTTCTAAACCACTATTGACTAGAGAAATGAAAATGAAAATCATGCTGGAGTTATCAACTCATACCTATTAGATGAGTTAATATGAGAAAAATAGAAAAATGATAAATGTTAGAGAAGAAATAGGGAAATTGAGGCACTCATCTATTTTTGGTGGAGGTATGAACTGATTCAAATATTCTGGAGAGAAATTGGGAAATATGCCCAAAAGATAATCAAACTATTCAGTTCATACCCTTTGATCCAGTGATACCATTACTAGGTCTGTATTACGAAGAGATCATTAAAAAAGGACCTACATACACAAAGAAATATTTATAGAAACTCCTTCAGTAACTACAAAGAATTGGAAATTGAAGGGATGTTTGAACAAGTTGTACTACATCAATGTAATGGAATACTACTTTTCTACATGAAATGATGAACAGGCAAATTTCAGAAAAACCTGGAAAGACTGGCATGGATTGATTCAGTGTAGTGAACAGAACCAGGAGAACATTGTACACAGTAACAGCAACATTGTTCAATGACTAACTTTTAGGGACTTAGTTTTTCTCAGCAATACAATACTCTAAGACAATTCCAAAAGACTCATGATGGAAAGTGTTCTCTACATCCAGAGAAAGAACTATGGAATCTGAGTTCAGATTGATGTATACTATTTTTCTCTTTTTTTTCTTTCTCGTGTTTTTTTTCTGATTCTTCTTTCACATCATGACAAATGTGGAAATATGTTTATAATGACTGTTCATGAATAGCCATCATGGGAAATTGTGAGGAGAAGGGGCAAAAATTTGGAAATCAAAACCTTATGCAGGTAAATGTTGAAAAATATAAATAAATTTTAAAAAAGATTTCAGAAAAAAACCTAGAAAAACTTACATGAACTGATGCTGAGTGAAGTGAACAGATGCAGGAGAATATTGTAAATAGCAACAGCAACTTTGTTTGATGATCAACTATGATTGAATTAGCACTACTCAGCAATAAATTTAAAGACAATTCCAAAAGGCTCATGATGGAAAGTGCTAAACACATCCTGATAAAGAAGTACGGAGTCTGAATGCAGAACAAAGAATAATATTTTTACCACATTTCTTTTATTTTTGTGACTTTTCCCTTTTCTTCTGTCTCTTCCTTCACAACATATCTAATATGAAAATATTTAACCATATGTTCACATATATAATCAATACCAGATTTTTTGCCACCTTGGGGAAAAAATACATAGGAGAAGCAGATAGAGAAAAAATTGAAACTCAAAATCTAATAAAAAAAAAGAATGTTGAAAGAAAACAATATAATAGTTTCACAGAAGCTGCCATCTTTGTTTTTTCTTTAGTTATTGATTTGACTTTATGATTTCACTTGTGCTACAAGTCTGGTAGAAATAAATCTTTCAGAAGATAAATCAGCTATGTTATCTACATTTTTTATTAAAAAATTAAACTTTTAGAACTGAATAATCAGCCACCTTTCTCTTTCCTGGAACCTAGGAAATTGCAGAGGTAGGATTTTGAAATGAATATATCTTAGGAATGTCTTTTACAATTAGATGTTGTGTATATATACATATATATATAGATAGATAGATATAGATAAATAGATGTAGATATATGTGTATGTATGTGAGTGTAAGTTTAAAATAAAAAATTGAATATTCATTAAAAAGACCACAATGTTTTGCTTGAATTTCCTTTTCAAAATCATCATGCATCACCTTTATCTTTATATTAATCCTTTATTCATTTCATCCATTGTACTTAATTAGCAGTTCATTAAACAAGGGCTGTGCCTCATCTAAATTTTGACTTCATAAGTTTTAGTTCCATGTTTTGTACATAACCATATATTAAATATTTGTTGAATTTGTTAAATTACAGACTTGGTAAGCAAACTCTAGGTCACCAGTTTGAATATTACCAGTCAATGAGTTAGATATATAAGAATGGGAAACCATTTTCATGGACAGAAATTGCATCAATCTCTTTAGCTTTTATACCAAAGCCTTGCATTTCATCATGCATGAGCACTGTCAAGAGTGAGTGATTTATTTGTTGGAAATTTACCGTTGCTATCATTAAAATAACTCAAAGCATATGCATCACTGAAGATGAATTATTATTGTTTCTGTGTAAAGTAGGAATGTAGAATTGCTCCTAAATCATGTAGCTCAGGACCTTCATTGAAGAGGTCAACAAATTGAGTCAGTGGGTCATGAAGTGATTTGTTTAAAGTTGCACAGATGCTATTTCCCAGAGTGAGGAGTCCAAACTATGTTCCTTGGTTTTTAATTAAGACTTCTTTTAACCCTGATTTCCCACCACTTACCCAATCAAAGGAAAGAAACATATTTTTATCCTCAGGGCAATTCAGAAATATTTTGAAGAATCTGAAATTAATCCCTCACTTTCTTCATCTTTGTAATAGGATAGAATGACTAACTCAGCTGAGAGATTGATACTGAGGAGCTGTTATTTAAAAAAATACCATTTGGATCTTGACCTTAATAAAACTCAGCTTTGTCCATATATGATAATGTATTTCAAAGTAGGATGTTAGGTCTCTGTACAGAAATGGAAATCTTCAGTCAACAAATGTTTAGTCTTTCAGATCCCAAGCATCTGAACAATAAACATATTGCTTTCTACCATACATTTCGTTTCATGTTCTTACATTTAAAAGCTCACAAATAAGGATTTAAAAATCTTTACCAAGCACCACAGAAACTAGTTTTTTTTTTAAAAAGTCTTTACCAAAAGGTGAATATATTTCCTTTGGAGGCACTATATTTTGGAGAGATAAAATCAGATCTGTGGAATTCTGGTATTTTCTTTTAAATTCAAAGAAACAAAATGCATGTCTTCCTAAATAGCCCATTAATCAGAAAAGGTAGAAGCTATTCATCACAGCTCAGTATAACAATTCTTTCAGATGTTGTGATCTCTGTTTGGGTATATGTTTCTAAAATTGCTTACTCTTGGGCATTCTCACTATTTGAAGATAAAATATCGTGTTATCATCCCAAAATTTCCTCAATAATGACTTGAAAATGTGCCATTCATTTTTAAAAAGATTTTGGCAACTTGACGAGATGAAATAGCTCTGCATTTGGACCGTGACTGGCTTGAAAGATATGATTATTAAAACATTGCTTCTTTCTTGTGACAAAATTCAGATATACAGAAAAACAAACAACATTTATCATATTGGAAGACTTAAAACAATGATTAAGGTGAAAATAAAGAACTAGAATAAAATGGGTGGGGGTTTTTGTTGTTTTGTTTGCTCTCAGTATACTAACACTTAAGTTATAAGATTCTACCAGTAGTGGGTACCTTTGACTTCGAGGCCACAGGCACTCTATATCCCCAAGTGCAGCCCTTTGATTGAATACCAACTTCACACAATTAATCCCCTTAAAAAAAGGATTTGTTCTATAAAATTTGACTTCAGTGAAAATGCTGTACCCAAGGACCTAGAGGGTGACATGTGACTTCAAGGTCACAGGTTCCCACCTCTGACTCAATTTAAAATGTATAATGAATGTAATATTTCCATATATATGTATTGTGTATATACATATGTATATACAAATGTATATATATAACTTTAGATAATTTTTAAAATAGTGAATCCAATTCAAAGGCAGGTAGGTGATATAATAAATACAGCAATAGGCCTGGAGTTGGGAAGACCCATGTTTAAATTTGACCTCAGACCTTTACTACTCGTATGACACTGAGAAAATCATTTAAATTCTGCTTGCTTCAGTTTCCTCAGTTTTAAAGTGGGGACAGTTACAACAGCTATCTTGCAAGGTTGTCCTAAGGATCAAATGAAATAATATTTCTAAAAACTCTTAGCACAGTGACTAACATGTAAACAAGATGGTAGCTAAGGATAAAATATTTTACAAGTAATAAACATTATTGATAAAAATAAAGGGTATTACATTGTGAATGTATTATATAGGGTTACAGGTACAATCTTGGGCATTAGAATTAAGTTGTTTTTTTTCCTATTCAAAGATATCATCTATATTTAGATCAAACTAGCAGTCTTAATTAGTGCCCTGATCTAACAAACAGACTGGATTGATGATATTTCTCGATGAAAATTCATTGGTGAGAAGGTGTATTTCTTCATTTAGTCACATTTTAAGATATAACTTAATTTTTTTCCCTGAGCAGCAGTCTGGAAAACTAACAGTAGCTGACATTATTTTAAGTACAATTTTTAAAATACCATAGTATTCATACATAAAATGCAATATGATTACTGACTTGTCCTGCTAGCCTTGTATGTTCTGCTCTCTCACTTCTTCCTCTTAAATTCCCTGGCTTCCTTTAAGATTCACAACTTACATACTTTATATTCTACAAGAGTCTTTTGCAAGTTCCCCCAGGCACCGTTAATGCCTTTGTTCTGAGAATAATTTTCATGTCCCCATGCCTTGCCTTGCCTTCCCTTCTCTCATCCTTTCTCTTTCCACACATATTTTATGCACACATATTTTAATAGTATTTTATTTTTTCCATTTATATATAAATATTATTTTATCATTTTGTTTTTACAGAATTTTAAGTTCCAGTTTTTTCTCCTATATACTCTTTCCTACCCTATTCCTAAACTGGTAAGTAATTTGATATGGGTTATATGTGTGCAATAATGTAAAGCATATTTCCATATTAATCACAATTATGAAGAAAGAAGCAATGGAAAGGAATAAAAAACATGAAAAAATGAAAACAGTATGCATTGATCTGCAGTCAGAGTCCACCCACTCTTTCTCTGAATATGGATAGCATTTTCCATCATGACTTTTTTGTAATTGTCTTGGATCTACATGTTGTTGAGAAGAACTAAGTCATTCATTGTTGATCATCATACAACATTGCTTTTACTATGTACGATGTTTTCCTGGTTCTGCTCATTTCATTTTTCATCAGTTCATTGAATTTTTCTAGGTTTTTTAATGAATTCTGCCTGCACAATATTATTCCATTACACTCATATACCTCCGGTTGTTCAACCATTCCTCAAATGATGGGCATCCCCTCAATTTCCAATTTTTATTCACATATATTTATTAAACAAAAATATTTTCTCATTCACTTACTCCTTCATTCACCACTCTGACTCTAGGATGTTGCTACTGTCACTTCCTTCTTCATCTTCATCTTCTCTAAAAAGAAAATCCAATTCCTTTCAAGTCTGAATATTACATGTAGTTCATGGAACATATTTCCCAGTAGAAAGTAATACACCATACAAATGACAAAGTAGAACCACCAGGGCAAAAATGTCATCATGTGAGTTGAAGTTAGCTCATAAAAACATGCCTCTGGGATAATTTTATCCATGTTCCTTGGCTTTCTTCCATACCTCAATGGTCCAAGGAATAAGAATTTAATAAACCTATTTATCTTGCTAGTTGGCTTGAGGGTACTGATGAAAGGTCTTAAGGATGAAGTCAGAAGGGAGGTAAGGAAAAAAAGAAAAAGGGAAAAGAATAAAAAAAAACATTTTGGACTTTGTTGAACCTTCAAGAAAGCAAGACCTATAAAAGGTTCAACATTGTTCATTCATTTAAAAAATATGAAGCAAACACTATGTCAGGAATACTAGTTCCAATGCTGGGGAAAATATAAAGATTAGATAAAATATGATTCTTATGATCACAGAGGAAATTAGAGGGGGAAATATGGGAGATGGGAAAAGATGAGAAAAGAATGGACAAACTAACACCAGTACCAGTAAATGTTCATATTTACTTCTAAAATTGGTCAATCAACATGAATTAATTAAGTACTTTCAGAGTGACAGGTATGGCACATAGTGTGTGGAAGGGAAAAAAAAGAAGTCCCTGCCCTCAAAAGGCTGAAATTATTATTCTGTTATATCTTTTCTTGCTAATATCTGTTCCCTCTTCAGGAATAGCTTTAAATATAACAAATTTTTAAATTTCAAAGGATGAAGACCTTTTGAACCTAACTTGTCCATTAAGGAATTGCTTTCCAGTTTGAAATTCAATTCTGTGACTTGAATGCTTATCAATCCTAATATTTCCTATAAGAGAGGATTTTTAAATTTAAGTAAATTGTGAAAACACTTATTAAGCACCTGCTTGCAAGGTATCTTGCTTATCTTGAAGATACAAAGATAATAAAAAAATGACCCTTTTCCTCAGAGAATAAGAATACTAATATTTTGAGGAGGGATAGAATTCCACTGATTAGAGGGAATCAGAAAGGTCCTCACGAAGAATGTGTTATCTAACTGGAACCTTCTGGAAAAATTTAAGATTCTAAGAGTCCAGGTAAGGAAAGAATCAATTTTGGCCTTGGGTGTAAAGGTTTGTATTTGGGAGATAGAATGCCAAGTGTGAGTAAGAACAAGTAGTCTGTTTTATCTAAAATACAGTGTAAACACAAAAGAAAGTATGGGAAAGCAATCTGGAAGCAGATTGAAAAGGACTTTAAATGCTATGCTTAGGAATTTATATTTTATCCCAAAGGCATTAGGAAGTCAATTAAATAAAGAATTGATGTGGTCATATCTGAGATTTGGGAATATGAGTTTGGCAGCCATGAAGAGGGATAGATGAGAGCGAAGACAGATACACATACATGCAAATAAACAAATATTGAAAAACAAAGAAATGACATTGCAGAAGGTATGGCATGGCATTCAGCTAAATAGTATCATTCTGACAGCATTAATAAATGAAAATGAAAGAATACCATATAGATTTGAAATAAAAGAGATCTCTTGATGTATCTATTAGGATATCCTTATTCATGATAGAGTAGTAACTACATTGTGACACTACCATCTTATAATTTAATGTACTCTATAATGAGATGCTAATGATGCTTAACAAGATGAAGTCAAAATTTTCCAAATTTATGGTTGTGAAATGACAACTTTCTCTATTCACTATCATTCATATTTTCAGTAAGTGTGACACTGGGTATACACATCCCCCTCTTTGAGCTGACAGTAAAGTATAGATCTTTACCTACCTAATGCACACCCTTCTATCAAATATCTTACCAGATGTTACAGAAGTCTAATATTCCCTTTAAGTGGTCTGGGGACTCAATTAACTGAAACAAAGAAACATGGTAGTAAGGGTAGTTTGCCCTTTCTCCTCAGATAATACAATTCTTGAGACTGCTAGGAGTTTGGTCATGAATTTGAGAAGAAACATGAGGTAGTATTTTGAAGAAGTGCTTGGATCTAATGAAGGTTTCTTTTTTTCTTACTAATGGAAGAGATCTGAACATGCTACAAGGAAGCAAGGAAGGAGCCCATGGATAAGAAGAGGATTGAAAAATATGCATAGAAAGGGAACCATTAAAGAGGCAAGATTTCAAAGGAAATAAGTGAGAAGGGATTCCAAGGCACAAGTATTGGGGCTGGCATTGGAAAAGGGAAGGATACTCTCTTCCTCTGAGACTAGAACAAAGGAAGAGAGGATGTTCCAGGGTCCTGACAGGCTTCTCCATTCTCATGTTTTGGGCATCATAAGATGTAAAGGCTCAGGTTACTATAGCATAATCCACTTGCCCTCCAAGTGAACATTACTGAGCATAGTAGATGCTCATTTTGTGAAAGTCAAGATAGCAAAGTCTTCATCGCTATCCTCTCTCTCTTCTGTGCCCAGGCAATGTCTACTCTTCCAATTTGGGAAAGTCCTGTCAAAGCAAAAAAAAATGGAAATTCATGGTTTTCAGTGCATGTTATCTTGCATATATCTGTCCCTTTTCCTATCAGTACTTCCAGGAATGAGAACATTAGAAACACTTGTTATACAAGTTTATGCCATTTAAAAAGTTACAGTAAAAACAGTAAAAAAAAGATAGCAGTATCTACAGAACTGCAACATTTTTCCTCAATCTGACTTGGACACCTAAAGGGAAAAAAGCAAATATGAAGACTGTTTTCTTGCTGTATTCCCAGATAATATACTTTCTGGATCAAGGTCCACCTTGGACTTAGGCTGGTCATTATTTGGAAACCTCTGGGGTGAAGTTACATGTCCAAAAAGACATCCTTAGTGAAAGAGCAGCACAGCCTTGGCCAGGACGCCCCATACTAATTTATCCCAGGGCAGTCATGAATGATGCTCCTATTTTTTCTCTTATTATTTGAATCATTTCAGCTTTAAAACCTCAGATAGAATGGAATTTAATATACATGTATGTAGCAGGGTTTAGTGGGAAGGAGTAGGGAAGGTAGTCAAATTTTATGCTTCAAAAAGAGACTAAAATGCCTTCCAGAATGTGGTCCTTTTCCATGTGGAATTCACACTGCTGTCCTTTTGCTTTGTTTACTTGCCTTAAACACTCTGTTATATAAGAACACATAAAATGATTTGATCTATGAGTAAAGGCTGACTTAATGTGCTATGTACTCCTATAGAGCCTTCCCGTAGGCTATTTGTTATAGCACAAGCAGATGAATTTTAGATGTCAGTTAATGATGCAAGATGGGTCACAGTGATGATTTTTATTGGAAAAATGGGATAGCCTAAGAAAATGAAATCTCAATGCATGTAGTTTAATAGCATAGTTAAATGACTTTTCAAACTTTGTTCAAATGTTGAAGGCAACAGCAATTTCAGTAGCACTCTCTGAATATGTCCACCATTCATGTTACTTCTCCCGTAGGCAGTCTCTTTTTTTACATGTATGTTTGACCACTGATTTTAAATTCCTTGTTAATGGATGTCATATCTTCTACATACCATTTCTGCATATTTTATATGTAATATGTTATACAATATTTCATATTGTATAACACATTACATGTGTTATGTCCATAAAGATTTATTCTGTTAAATAGCCATAGCTGGTACGAGTTCAAATTTTAAACACATAGACGTGGTTAAAACAGACAGAACCAACAGTTAAATCAGTTTCAGTTGTAGTCAATAGCACCTCAGACAATATTTTGTCTGTCCCAAATTTCAAATTAAGGCATATCTTCATATTCTCAAGAGAAACAATATTGACAAGAGTGAAAATAAGAGGGCCAATCTATGTTTGGATAGTAGATTTACTTTGACTGTAACCTAATGTTTGAATAATTTGCTGTGTTTCTACATCAAAGAAAGATTGACTGTTGTGGACTATGTGAGTCATATTATTGACTCAAAATTGTTCCAAAGTTGTTAAATTTTATTCAATGTCTATCTTGTTAATTTCCCTGGTAGCTATCTTTGCTCCCTCCCCATCACCATCACTATCCAAATTCATTTGCTATTTATTTTTATATTTTATATTACATATTTTTCAACATGCTGAAATTCCCACCATAGAATGTAAGATACTTGAGAAGAAAGTCTGTCTCACCATTGCATTTGAATCTTTAGAATTTACCTTTTGCATTTGTATATCGTAGGTGCTTAATAAATGCTTATAGATTTATTAAATAATGGAACCTACAATAAAAATATAAATCTAGGCCTCCTAGTAATGAGATCCAGTGCTGAATTCTAGATTAAGAATGATGCACCTAAATACAATATCAGAATTTTATTTTATATCAGAGAATATTTCTAAAAATAAGAATTCATTTTGTTTCATATTTGGAAAAAATATGATACCTTTGGGAAGACTATAGATATGTGAATATCTTCAAGTAGTGAATGTTTCTTTTTCATAACACAAATATTCACCCTCTGATGGTAAATGCATTTTGATGTGACCACACCCTGAGCACAAACCATAACATGGATCACTCATTGTCATAGCTGTGGATTCAAAGGTAATCAAGAAGCAATGTTCACTGCATGTCCCAGACGATGCCATTCTACCATTTTATTTGATATTTGTAACTGAAATTAAACAATGATTAGAAAATTGTGTGCCTGAGATTCTTTGAATGAAAATTACAATATATGTATGGAATAGGTGTGTGCAAATATGTGTGTATGGTTGTGTGCATGTGTTTGTATGTACGTGTGAATATCTCCCTGTCTAAAATGTTGATAAACTGAAGTGGATGAAAGCTTCAAAGTACTCTCTCATCCCTAGATGAGAAGCTATGTAATGGTAAGATATTGTGATTTTTATGTAAAACAGTGGTTTGGTTACAGCTTATCTTCAATTTTACCAAGAATTGAGAGTGCTTAATACCTTTGTGATGCTTGCTATATAAATATCTAATAGGGTGGAATACAATTGAAGTATATTTCCTTTCATTTAGTTTTAATTTCCTCTCCACTTTTGGTGTTGAAAGGTTGATAAATGTTCTATAAGATAGTATCCTAGAGGACTATAAGTATATTAAAACTATTGTAGTATTGACTATTTATCTAGAAGATGGTGAATGAAATTACCAATGCATAAGGGTGCTTTAGAGATTATCTCCCACTTTGTTTTATTTTGTTTTGCTTCACAAACAATTCATGAAGTTTACATGTTCACAATAATATTTTCAAAAGTTTTTCTTTATGGTTAGACATAAGTAATATATTCAATATCTAGCCATCTGGTAGCCAGAAAAAATAAACAAAAATGAACTTTCTCCTTGTTCATTTTTAAATTAAAATAAGTTTATTTAAATGAGCAAAAATTTATTTTCTCTTTCACAAATGTATCCCACCACTGGAGAAAAAAACTATACAATAAATGTGCATAATAAATAAAACATAATACTAAGTTGACACTGCCTTTCTTTTTGCTTGCTATCTAATCTAATCTATCTATCTATGTACCTATCTTTCTTTCTATCTATCTCTGTGTATGTCATTCTATCATTTCATTCTATCATTTCTCTACCAAAGACTGAATAGAACACTTCATGGTACCCTGAGATTATAAATTCCTAATTAAATGTAGAGATTTAAATTTTTCAAAGTTTAGTTTTGCATTTTGAGTATTTCTATTATAGTTTGAATTAAATTATTTAAATTTTTGTAGTCTAAATCTTATAATTCCTTACATTTCACTAAGTATGGTTCATACAATTTTCTTCATGCTTCTCTGAGAATATTTTCTCCATCTTTTATTAATAGTACAATATTATTCCTTTATATTTGTATACCTTTTGTTCATCCATTCCCCAAGTGACAGATAAACCCTGAGTTTCCAGTTCTTTGCAATAATAAAGTAAGTTCCTATGAATCTTTGCATTATATGCAAGTCTTTTTTTTCTCTCTTCTTTTTTGCTCTCCTTGGGTTAGAGACCTAATATTTGTATTGCTAGGTCAAAGGGTATTTAGCAATCAGTAATTCCAGGATCATAACCAAAATGTTTCCTAAAAACATGCTATTTGTAGAACTATTGATCTTCACAGGTGAAGGGAATTTCTCAATGTAAAGTTCGCTAGACTTATGGAATGACTTCTAGTTGTAAAGACATTCACACAGAGACTGAATCACACACAAATTGTGATGCCTTTTTTTGCACCATTCCTTTCACTTAATTCTTCATTTTTAATGTACTTCAATTTGTTTAGGTCCACCATGTGTCTTTTCTTTGCTCTTTTGCAGGCATCATTAACTTATTTTTTTTGAAACTATAATATTCCATGACTGAAGTTATATACTATATGTTATTCAAGTAATGACCAAAGAAGTTAGCAATGATAACTTCTATTTATTTAGTAACATGAGGTTTACAAGGTAATTTCTTCAAAAATATCTTGCGGCACGTAGTATATATTTTTTTTCTTTTTAAATACATTTATTTAACTTTTTACATTCATTTTCACAAGATTTTGGGTTCCAAAATTTTCTCCCCATTTG
>CM053771.1:467523031-467540007 GCA_028658325.1 Potorous gilbertii | reverse complement strand
AACTGTCAAAGTGAATTGAGAAGATGATAATGTGTATAAATGTGCAAAATCTATAAATGCGGTAATGTATATAAACACTGTTATACTCCTGTTAAACTTTGTTTTCCTTGAAACAGAACATGGAAAAAGGAGCCCCTGGAGCCTGCTGTTATGCAGAAGCAGAAAGAGTTTGGAGTGGAAGAGTCCCCATGAGATGAAACAAAGAGCAGGAGCAGAGAGCTGTCTGCATGTGAACACAGGCAAGAACTGGGAGAGGTTGGCCCATGAAGGAGGATTTGTGGGGTTTGGAAGTCAGCCTCAAGTCGAGATGAGAGAGGACTTTATTTGAACACTGTGTATTGATTGAGAAGATTGTTCATACAGTAACCTAGGGATGCATGGTGTGGTATTTTCTGCTACACCTTAAGGATGATGTGTTATGCTCAGGAAGACCATAGCCTGGGACCCACTGACTTCAGGTATGCAATGATACATGCTATGCACCATATGACATACTGAGTGTTATGAGATATATATATGTATATATATATATATATATGTATGTATGTATTAGATGATATGTTTGGCTTAAGGATGTTGCTACAAATGTTATACTTTACTGAACAATGTTTAGTATATTGCTGAATAGTGAGTTCATTATACTATGTGATTACACTCTTAAAATTTTTCAGTCCTCAGGTGTGCTGCCATGATTGGCATTAAAAATAATTATATGAATTTTTTGCTTTACCAACAACACAGAGTGTGCTTATTTCCCTACTGTTCTTCCAACATTGACTACTGCCATTTTTGTGCTGATTTGCTGAAAGCTCAACATTAGATTTTCATTTACCTTATTTTTTGTTTAGGGCATTCATATGTTTTTTTAAAATAGTTTGCAAATAGTTTTTTAAATAGTTTGCAAATGCCCTTCTTTTTTGTTTTAGAACAGTTCATAACCTTTGAACATTAATCTATTGGAAAAAGAATTTTGGCACTACCCATGGGATCTCCAACTCTCAGTGAAGTTTTAAGTTTTAATAGGTATTTGGAGTACCCTGTCTATGCAAAAATATATACAAAAACACACATATATGCATACATACAAATATGTGTGTAAGTTGTTTATATAATTTGGATACTTAACATTTACATAAGGAATTTGATACCAAGAATTATTTTTTAATCCAAATCATGACTACATGATTTAGGTATAAAGATTGATACTATAAACAAATTAGGGGAGCAAAGAATAGTGTATTTATCAGATTTATGGAGAAGGGAAGAATTTTTGACTGAACAAGAGATAGAAAACATTATGAAGTACAAAATGGTTAATTTTGATCACATTAAACTGAAAAGTTTTTGCACAAACAAACCCAATACAACCAAGATTAGGAGGGAAGCAGAAAAGGGAAAGAATTTTTGGTACTAGTGTCTGTGATAAAGGCCTCATTTCTAAAATATATAGAGAAATGAGTCAAATGTACAAGAATACAAGTGATCCCCAAACTGATAAATGAACAATTATAAACAGGAAGTTTTCATAGGAAGAAATCAAAGCTATTTATAGTTATATAAAAAATGCTCTAAGTCACTATTCATTAGAGAGATGCAAATCAAAACAATTCTGAGATACCACATCACATGTATCAAATTAGCTAGCATGACAAAACAGCATGATGATAAATGTTGGAGATGTGGAAGAGTTGAAACACTAATTAATTGTTGGTGGAGCTGTGAGCTGATCCAATCATTCTGTAGAGCAATTTGGAACTATATCCCAAGGGCTACAAAAATGTGCATACCCTTTGACCCCACAGCACCATTTCTAGGATTGTATCCTCAAGAGATCATAAAAATGGGAAAGGGTCCCATATGTACAAAAATATTTCTAGCAGCTCTCTTTGTAGTGGCCAGACTGGAAATCAGGGAGATGCTCATCAATTGGGGAATGGCTGAATAAATTGTGGTATATGAATGTAATGGAATACTATTGTGTTACAAGAAATGATGAGCAGGAAGACTTCAGAGAGACCTGGAAAGACTCATACGAACTGATGCTGAGTGAAAGGAGCAGAACCAGCAGGACTTTGTACACAGCAACAACCACAGTGTGAAAAGATTTTTTCTGGTAGACTTAGTATTTCATTGCAATGCAAGGACTTAAAAATGATCTCTTAAGGAAAATGCCTTCCACGTCCAGAGAAAGAACTATGGAATTTGATTACAGAATGTAGCAGATTATTTTCTTTTGTATTATGTATTGGTTTGTTTTATGGTTTCTCCCATTCATTTTAATTCTTCTATGCAACATGATTAAGGTGAAAATGTATTTAATAGGAATGTATGTATAGAACCTATATAAAATTGTATGGTGTTTAAGGGAGGGAGAGGGGAGTTGCGGGAAAGAGGTGGAGGGAGGGGAAAAAAATCCAAGTTATATGGAATTGATTGTAGAATACTGAAAACAAATAAAATAATAAAAAAAAAGAAATTGGTAAACGTACTGAATCACATCTTCCTTTATAGCATTTATCACTATTATTGCCAAAACTTAAGAAAGGGAGAAATAAATATTAATAATGCAAATAAAATCTATAACGGTGACATAGGCACATTTTTGCAGGAGAACTGGTTGTTAAATATTTATCCACTGTCCTCTCCCTTTATTCTTTTTTAAGAACACATGTTCTTCCGATATTTGTGAAATGAATATGATCTGCTTCTATTTAATATTTTTATTATTATAATATTTAATCGTAAGACCGCATTTTCATTTTGAATTTTTGTGGAATATGGCATATGTTGTTGGCCTAAGCGTAATTTCTATTAAACTGCTTTTCAGTTTTCTCTGCAGTTTATTTTTTTCAATCAAATCTTTAACCTTTACTTTTTTTTACATTTATCAAATACTGACTTACTAGTTTCAATTCTTTTTTTATTCTCCATTGTCTAGACTATTTCAATGATATGTGGTTTTTTTTAAATGATACCAGATAGATTCAATGAATATTACCTTATATTATTTTTTAGGAGCAGATAGTCTATTCCACCATCACCTCAAGCTTTATTTTATTATTTCTTTTTGGTTTCTACAATGAAATTAATACAAATGTAGCCATTAATTAGTTTAACTGGCATATCATTAAATGATAAATTAACTTTGGAAGTACTACTATTTTTACCATATTGACATGGTCTTTCCCTTCACAGCGAATTTTTCTCTCCGTTTTAATTATTCTTCATTTCTTTAAGGTGGACTCTGTAACTGAATCCCTGCAAATAATGAATGTGTTTTAGCAGACTTTCCTGAAAAATAACACACACATACAGATATATACATATATGTATGTATGTGCACACACATATATACGTATAATCACACAAACACATAATAATGTCTTCTTTTGTCTATCTTTCTACTTTTAAATTCTTTCTACTGATTATTGCTGCTGCTAACATTTTTAATTAAGGGGAATGAGTCATTTCTACTTTCCCCCTTACAATCCCCTTCACCGCTTTACCAGGTTGCTATTGCATAATACTTACAATATATTGAGGCAGACAGCAAACATTGGCCCCAGGCTTTTGTAGTGTCTTACTCCTCTGTGGATTAACCATTTCTGAAACATCAGATTTCTTCCCTCAACATTCTATTTATATTAAATCAACAGAAAGGAGGAGAAGGAAGATGCAAGTTCTTTAGCTCCCGAATCCAAAACATTGAATGATTGAGGAGTCAATCAACATTAGGAGCATAAGAAGAAACCTAACAAGTGACTAGCCTTTCAAGTTGTTTCCAATTCTAGACAGCATGATCCATTTTACCTGTCCTAATGATAACCAATAGCTAGTAAGGCAAGCAATATAGGTGGAAAGAAGTAAAGGGTGTTAACTCCTCCTGCTTTACAATATACTTATGACTTCCAAAACAATTCAGGGGTCCTATAAGCAAAACACCTCTATATAGCCTCTTACTTATGGAGTTAAAATTACTTTTGGCAGAAAACTTTACCATATGCAAATGGTAACCAATTATCCTGAAAGATTAAATTTCTCATAAGGGGCAGTCATTAATGTATTGAAAAATACACCAACATTTTGACAAAATCATTAACAATACATGTTTATCAATGCACAACTGAATGGACATTATGACTGGGCCATGAGTATTTTCATCGTAAAGTATTAGTACAGTGGGACAATGAGCTGGGCCCAGAGTTGAAAGGACAGATGAGGAGAGAGATTGTTTTTGGTATAGGAAATTGCAAAGTGGTTTTAGTGAAAGCAATTTCCTTAAAACTGCAAAGATCAATTTTTTTCACTCCAAGAATATTCCAGTTAACTGGAATACTATTGTCTCCAAAGAACTAAAGATGAGGTAGATAGTAGCTTTGAGCTGCCTGAAACATATAATGAAAAAGAAAGCAACAAAGAGTGTTATCAGGATCTTTACAATAGATCAAACCTGCACAATTTGCAATAAGTAGGGGCCAAAATTAAAATAGGTTAAACTTTTTAGGACCACAGATAACTTCTTAGTGAATCACTTTCCAAGTGAAGACATAATTAATGATTAAAATACTTTGCAAATTAGCTATATTGTGAAAAAATGGAAATTTCCATTAAAATCAATTAATTATACATAATACTTAAGATTTTTATTTATCATGCGATCATATTAATGTTAAAAATTACTTTGCTGAGCAGTACAAGTTTTAATATATTTTTCAGGTTTTCTTACTGTTCACATTTAGTCCATGGGACATATTACACTTCTTACCATTAATCAGTTTATAATCAGCTGCTCTTCACTGCATGATCATATGGGATGAACTTATATTTTCTAAAGCACTTTGTAAAATTGGGACATAATCTAGAAATCGCAAACAGAAAATACTTCTTTATGAAGTCACCTCAAGTAAAAGACTAGCAGCATAGTAGCAGCCTCATTTTCTGAGTTTACTTTCTTGAAAAACTGTTGTTCTCCACTGAGATTTTTAAAACAATTTGAATGCTTTAATTTGTTTTTCGTTGACATCCAATTTGTTTAAGTCAGGGTGTTTTGATTCAAAATGGTGACAAAGACTTGTATTACTTCTCTTATTTCTTCTTAGCTAATGAGTCACAATATTTTGTCTCTTGTGTAAGTAAACAGGTATTCCATGTTCTAATTCAGTCTTCCCTTTCTTTTTATTACCCATTTTACAAAGTTACCTCAAAATCTTCAACGTTAGAACCAAAAAACTCTCCATGGCAGCTGCTCACATACAGAGAAATACTGAACTGGGTGTCTGACCTTGGAGAGAATGACAGACACTAATGTAGAGGTCAAACTCACAGCGATGGAAGGGGAGAAATCCTCAAGATTAACCTCATGACCTTAAGTTCATCATATACAAGGCTCCAACCACACTGGTCCATGGCTGCATTCACTTTGCCCCTGTTCAATGCCAGTAATAGCTGAAAACACAGCAAAAGAGATAGGACTTGCTCCTCTCAGACTAGAAACAGACTGACTATGGGTGGTTGCTTGAGTGTGCTGTGGCAATCGACCCACCAAGATACATGGCAAGCACAGTAGGGATTAATGGAAGGTGGGTTAAGTGCGAGATGGACAAAAGGACTACTTATACCTGTACTTTCTTTTACATTCTTTACATTTCACACCTGAAATCCTTTGGTGGGCTGCAAGTAGCCATATGTTATGTATGCCTGTAACAGATGATCATGTATTGTTCACATGGGAAAAGCAAGGTAGATGACAAGTACTCCACTGATACCTTTAGGATACAGGGAAAATGATTACCATTCCTCCAGCATGTTAGAATCTCTGGTTGGGATTTCTTAGGGAACATGGAGTGGAATAATACAAGACAGATTAAACATCAATTGGTCATAGTCTACATTATTGAAGAGAATGCTCAATTTGATAAGATCAAATACATATTTTAGTATCAATAATGAAATATTTCTATATCTCTGAATTAGTGGATAGTCAACCTCAGAGTTAGGAAGAATTGTTTCTTTCTTTTAATTTCACTTTAATATTTTTCCAAAGTACATGTTAAATTTTTTTTAGCTTTATTTTTTTCAGGTATTGAGTTCTAAATTCACTCTCTCTGTCCCTCCTCTTCCACTCTCATTGAAAAAGCAAACAGCTTTTCATAGATTACAAACATATGGTAATGCAAAACTTATTTCCATAAAAGTCATGTTATGAAAGAAACACAGTCAAAAAAACGCAAGAAAAAAGAAAGTAAAAGAAGAAAGGGCTTCAGTCTACATTCACACTGTACCAATTCTTTCTCTGAATATAGACATTACCTTCCACCACAAGCCTCACACAGTTGTCTTGGTTCATTATATTTATGAGAATAACTAAACTATTCTCAGTTGATCTTCATTGGAGAAATGTTGCATTTTTTAAAATACTGATTACCATGCATTTCCTTCCATCTTAATGTCCTGGTTTATGCTCCTCACTCTTTTTTTCACCCTACAAATTCTCAAGTGTTTTGCTTCTGACTTTAACGTCTTCCATTCTCCCTTCCCTTCTATTAGCATCCCCTTCTCTTATCTTCCCCTTCTACTTTCTTGTTAGTGCAATAGATTTATATACCCAAATGAATGTGGATGTTATTCCTCCTATGAAGCAGTTCCAATGAGGGTAAGGTTTATGCACTCCCCAGACCTTTCACATCTTCCCTTCCACTGTAAAATCTCTTTTGTGCTTCTTTTATGTCAGATAATATATTCCATCTACCACACTCTTTAGCATTTTCCTAATGCATACACCCATACTCCTTATAACTTCTCTAATAATGGGGGTGAGGGGGAAGGTTTGGAGTTACAAGCATTAGTTTCCCATTTAAGAATGTAAACAGTTTAATCTTATTGAGTCACCTGTGATTTCCCTTTCATGGTTATCTTTTTATGCTTCTCTTAAGTCTTGTATTTGAAAGTTAAATTTTCTATTAATTTCTGGTCTTTTCATCAGGAATACTTGAAAGTCCTTTCATTGAATGTCCATTTTTCCCTTGAAGAATTATACTTAATTTTGCTAGGTAGATTTTTTTTGGTTTTAATCCTAGCTCCTGTGCACTCCTCCAAGTCCTCTGATCCTTCAATTTAAGAATTGATAAATCTTGTGTTTTCCTGACTGTGGGTCCCTGGCATTTGAATTGCTTATTTTAGGCTTGTGATATTTTCTCCTTGACTTGGGAGCTCTGGAACTTACCTATCATATTCCTAGGAATTTTAATTTTGGGATCTCTTTCAGGAGTATTTGATGATTATTTCAATTTCTATTTTACCCCATGATTTTAGAATATCAAGGCAGTTTTTCTCGATAATTCTTGAAAAATATCTACATTTTTTTTATCATGGCTTTCAGATAGTCCAATAATTCTTAAATTATTTGTCCTCTATCTACTTTCCAGATCAGCTGTATTTCCAATGAGATATTTTACATTTTCTTTTTTTCATTATTTGGATTTTGTTTTACGTGTCTTGATATCTCATAACATCATTAGTTTCCACTTGCTCAATTCTAATTTTTAAGAAATTATTTTCTTCAGTGAGCTTTTGTATTTCCTTTTCCATTTGGTAAATTTTACTTTTTAAAGAGTTCTTTACTTAAATGAATTTCAAGTCCAACTTCTAACAAATAATTGTTGTGTAACTCTGAGAAAGTACCTTAATATTTCAGTGACCCATGCAGATTTGCAGGACTATATTTTGAGAGACATTTCTCACCTGCATTAGAGGATTTCTTTACTTGGATTTCTTGATACCATTGAAATCACTACTGGATAAAACAATTTAAAGTAAGGTCTACTGGACCCAAAGATAACTATAAAATGATTCTTGCCATAAGAAACTTCCTTTTGTAGAGTGATCTTTGAACCTGGAAAATGCTAAGGCTCAAAGACTTGCAGATAAGTAAATAATATGAAGTCAGGGACATGAGAAGATATAGGGAAAAAGTCAACCTTGTCTATCAGATTTCATATTTATTTCATGCTTTTTCCATTAGTCATTCATTCACTTTTTTTTGAGTGAGAAAGAGATTTGCTTTTAAGGAAGTGTCCCTTCTTCTCTCCTAATCTCACTTTCTTAATTACAAAATCCCTTGTCAATTCCTGGAAGAAAATCATATAAATAGGTGTTGAAAAATCAAGAAACAGTGTAGAAATACTGAATTGAACATATGTGGGAAAATAGGTTCACTAATGATCTTTTTTTTTTGCGGAGCTGTGAATTCATACAGCCATTCTGGAAAACAATTTGGAACAATGACCCCAAATGTCATTAAATTGTATACCCTTTGACCCAGTGAAACTGCTTCTAGACCTATACCCAACAGAGATCAAAGAAAGAAGAAAAGAAGGATCCCTATGTATGAATATATACGTGTGTGTGTGTGTGTGTGTGTGTGTGTGTGTGTGTATCTTCACTTACTGTTAGTCTCAAAGAGGAAACTAAAGGGCCATCTTTGTACTGGGAAATGGCTAAACAAAATATGGTGCATGAATATAATGGAATGTTATTACATCATAAGAAATTATGAAATGGACAGAGTAAGTAGCAACTGGGAACACTCTGTGAACTCAAAGGGTGAGGAGGAAAGAACCAGAATAATTTATGTAATGATAACATTATAAAGAAAAAGAAAGTATGCAATGTAAGAAAGTATAAAGTATGTAATAATTCTGATCAATGCAATGACAAATTAGGATTCCAGAGGACCTGTCTCTTAAGTGAGAGGCAATAGACTTAAAACAAAGATTAAGACATACATTTTTGACATGGACAAGGTGAGAATTTGAATTTTCTGAACTGTTAACAATTCATGATTATTCTTTCTTTGTTTATTTTCCTTTTCCCTTCAATTCCTGCGGGCAAGAACAGAGGAAAAAAAATAAATGCTTGTTAATCAGAAAAAAATAAAATTAAAAGAAATATGACAGATAAAGGTTTTGAGATCTCTTCCAAAAAATATAAAGAATACATTTGTTTGGACCAATGTTATTATGTTAATTAATAGTATGTTGATTTATTTGTAATTCAACACTCATCAAGATATTTATGGAAAGAAATTATTTCTTGCTATTTTGCCTTTATTAAAACATGCATTTTAGTGTAAAACCTAGCAAAGTATTTTTTTAATAAATAAAATGAACATGGAGTGCTTTATGATGCTAATTTAGGGTGATGGCTCTCAGACACAAAGTCTTTGGTGTCCCTTATTGACCAGGAAATAAAGTTCAAATATAGACTTACTTATTCCTGAAGATGTGAAGCAGCAAGGTTGACTCTGGCTCTGTGTTTCAAATAACGTGGCACCAGCTAAGTGATCTTCTTTCTGTTCCAGGAAAGACTGAGAGAAAGAGACTCCCCATGATATAGAAATAATTTCTGTCTTTTACTTCTTTTGATGAGTAGGTGCTTAAAGATTTTTGCCTTTTATAAAAGAGTCATGGCAGAAAATAATCTCTGTATTGTCATCTAAAACAGCAGGGACAGAACTCACAAAAACAATAACAATGACAAATATTTATGAGGTGCTTACTGTGTGAGGTAAGGCACACAGTTGAAGGTAGGGGTATCTAAGTGATACAATGGATACAGGACCGCACCTGGATTCAGAAAGACTCATCTTTCTGAGTTCAAATCAGGCCTCAAACATTTATTAACTGTATGACCCTGGGTAAGTCACTTAATGCCTCCATTTCTCATCTGTAAAATGAAGAGCAAGCATTGACAAACTCTTTCAGTATCTTTGGTAATAAAACTGCAAATGGAGTCATGAAAGGCCCATCACAACTGAATAATATATAAATATAATTACACACAAAGAGCATATTAGAGACTGGTTGGTACTGGGGATATAAAGAAAGGCAAATATAAAGTCCTTCCTCTCAAGAAGTTTACTTTCTAATGAGAGGGGTTCAGCAATACATGAATAAGCATATCCAAAATATATAAAGATTAGACAGAAGGAGGCTGAGATGAGAAGTCATGGGAATCTAGGGATACTTGAAAAGGACCCTTACAAAGGGTGAGATATAAGACAAATCTTTTAAAAATTTTGTGAAATTAAGAGGTAGTGGTGAAAAGAAAATATTCCAAGCATGGGAAAAGTCAGTACAAAGGAGCACAAATTGGAGATGTGAACGTGAAGCAAGTAGTTTAATGCAGCTGGATGATAGAGTGCATGAAAGGAAATTGTAAGAATGGAAAGGCAGGGAGACATCAGGTTCTGAAATTCACTTCTCTAATAAGCCATCTTACATGATGTTTATACTTAAATTCAAAAGCTTGAAAAAGAGATGGCTCAGTCATTTCTGCTTAGTAGAATAGTGTCTAGAAGTTACCAGAATTTAGTATGCAGGCAGTGGAGAAATTTCAAGCAACTGCCATGCAAGAATAATGAAGAGTAAAATGCAGCAAAGACTATGAGCATCATATCACACAACTGGGCAGAATACTCCACAACCCCAGTTCACAACATGAGGGAATTTTGCACAATAGAAAATATCAACTTCCTGGTAGTAGGAGAGGCATGAGTTGCCCTTCTGTGCATGAAATATTTGTTGCCCTAAGCATGTCCCCTCTTCTCTTTAATGACATGCAAATTTCTGTGTTTGCTGTATGCTTATGGATAAAAATGTTTTATTGTTAAATTGTTTACTACGCTATTTCATTAAGTCCCTTTGTTTTCAAAAATTGTGTCTGATGGCTAAAGAGATAAGCTAAAATATATTATTTAAGGCTCATGAATAATGAATTCTTATTGGAAGTAAATGAACAAATATCTTGATCTTAAGGGCCAATCTAAGTGTTGGGTATGAGGTGGTTGGAAGCTTGCACACATTCTACTGAAATATATTTTCAAAGTTTTGGCATAAACCTTCTTTCCAAAATGTTTTCAGCAATTTTTGTTGTATTTTTAAGGAACATTAGTATAATTTCCAAAACATTGTCATTACAATCACTGAGAAATTAGTTTAACATACTGTCAATTTGTGTAATTGTTGAGAAATTGACTAAATCCTTGGAGGTTCCTCTTTATAAGAATGTTTTAATTTTAGAAGTAAGACATTTAAGTAAATAAAAAGGGGAAACTTTTAAAGGCCATTGCTATTCTCCACTAAAATTCTTCTCTGAACATGACTTTGAACCAACCAAGTATTCTTGAAGCCTGAGTCAATAGAATGCAAAGTCTGACAGGTCCTAACAATGTGAAAAGGATAATCACCTGGAAATGGACATTGTAGCTGCCATTAGTGAACTAGCTTAGAAAATGTATATATTCTGACCTTCGGGTAAGTGACTAAATTATTATTGTTTTCCTTCTTTTTCTTCAGTAACTTTTTAAACTGTCTACCAAGGTCTGGTGTGATCAGTACAGTGTTTCCCAGATACAGATTCTTTCCCCTGATTTACAACATGAGGATAGAAGACAAAAAAATCCTTAAGACCTGATTGGCCTCGGTTCTCTTGACATAGTTTCCCTTCTCCAACCCTAACCTATGTGGGTTAGGCCCAGAACAAAAGTTTTCTGGAAACTAATTGGATATAGCTTCACTTACTTGAACTCTTAGAAGTTTAAAAGCACAAGAAGGTATAGCCATGTGAAGTCTGAACCTCTGAGATTTTGAGGGTGCCCAAGAGCACTTGAGTTTCCATGTCCTAAAGACCAACAAATCAGATGCGTGATGGCAGGTATTAACCAGAGAAGACAAGTGATACTTTATTCTTGTTGTATATCCCTGTTGTGTCAGGCCAGTCCTTTTGCAAAGGACTTAGGAGTGCCTCATTCCATCCCCAAATCTATTCTAGAATGTTGTTATAAGTATGGTTACAGAAAAATCAAAGAACCTTAATACATTGATTAATTCTTAAAATATTAATGTGCCAACACAAAAATGATCTATGATATTAATTTTAGAATAAGATGAAGTAGAACCCATTTTGACTTTCATATCTACCATCATGATCTACCATCACATAAAGCATGTAGTGATTATTTGCAACCTTTTCTGTGACTTGATATATACATTGTAGCACTTAGAAGCCAATACCATATTCCTCTTGGGAAAATACAAAGTAGCTAAGACGTTGAATCCCTCACATTTTAATTCAAGAACTCAACTCTAGAATTGGCTATCATTTCATGGGTATGGTCACTCCTAAAGATACAAATCACTAGTTCTCTTAAGCTAAATTTTAGAAATTTGCTATGTTAAAAAATGATCTTGTGGCTATTGGTATTGATCTTGTAATTTCATCCTTGTATATATACTGAATGCTAAAGAGTTTGGTTAGTACTGGAGATATAAAGAAAGGCAAATATAAAGTATCTCCTCTCAAGAAGCTTACTCTCTAATTGGGGGTAGGGGTGGAGAGATAGCAATAAATGATTAATGAAACATACTCAAAATATGTAAAGATTAAACAAAAGACACCTGACAGGAAAAGTCATGAGCATCTAGGATACTGAGAAAGGTCCCTTGCAAAGGGTCCCAAGTCTTAAAAAATGAGCAGTTTTGGTCCTTGGACAGCATACACACAAATCAATCACCAGGTCCAAACGTCAAATTTTTCTATATTGCCAAGATTGTCAGAATTTATGTTCTACTAATGGATTTTTTTCAAATCTCAGCTTATTTCTTCTATGTGAAGACTAGTAAAAAGAAGAAAGAAGAACAAAACAGCAATTTTGAATGTCTCCTATTTCCTGCACAGAAGATAGAGACAATATGGCAGATTAGAAACAGGCATATACTCTAGCTCTTCCCCCAGTCTATAAAATACCTGTAAAAAATGACTCTAAACAAAATGTGGAGCAATAGAGGCCCCAGGACGACAGAGTGAAGGAGATTTCCAGCCCAAGATGGCCTGGAAGGCTGACAGTAAAGGTCTATAGCACAGGATATGAAGCACAGTACAAGCCACAGAGCCCAGCCCAGCCTTGGCCACTGGACACCAGTAGGAACAGGACTGGAACAGGCCTCAGGGGTGGAATCCTCAGCAGCAATGGCAGATCTCAGATCCCTCAACCCACAGTACCAAAGAAAGTTTCAAAGGTCATTGAGAAAGCTTTTTCATCTGTAAAGGGAATGTGGTCTGGCTCTGCCCGCAGCAGCCACTGCAGCAACAATGTACATGGTTGGAGCCCTCTTCCTAAAAAGACCCTGGAAGAATTTAGCAGCTGATCTGAATCTCAGCTCTGAATGGCAGCCCTGCACTCCACTTAAAGTCCCTGGGAGAATTGAACAGTAGACCTGAGTCTCAGCCCTGGGGTGAGGAGGAGGGTTGCTGGCAGAGCTTGAGGTGGTTTAACTATAGAAATAAAAATCTTAAGTAAATTCAAATGTAAAATGATAATATGGAGGCTCTTTCTTTTTGATCAAGGTTCTATAGTTTGATTTAGTATGTGACAATAACATACTGAGGCAAAATAAATTAATAAAAGTAGACTGAAGTTCAAAATTTCTGAGCTTCACCAGTCTAATGAAAGAACGTAAGAATCTATTAATTAACAAAGTGGATCAACTGAATGCTTTCGTTTGGCCAAATGACCTGAAGTAAACATCTACTAGGTCTTTTAAACCCAGAAATTTCTTGCTCCTGAGTGACCTGGAAGTACATCATTTGAATTTTCTGGTAAAGGGTTACATGAGCAGTTACTTGGCACAGTGAATAGAATACTAAGCTTAGAATCAGGAAGACTCATCTTCTTGAGTTCAAATCTGGCCTCAAATATTTCTTGGTTTGTGATTGCAAACAAGTCACTTAACCCTGTTTGCCTCAGTTTCTCAAAAGGAGCTGGAGAAGGAAATGGCAAACTTCTCTGATATCTTTTCCAAGAAAACCTCAAATGGGGTCTTGAAGAACCAACACAACTGAAACTTGAAATGACTGAACAGCCAAAACAGTCACAAGACAAAACCTTGATCTTTAGAAAAATTTCTCTGAAATACAGAAGGGTGAAATTATAAGAGTAAGGACTTTAAATTCACAAGAAACTGTTAAGTATTAAACCCATAGCAGCTTAATTAGTTCTTAAAATAGAATTAAAATCAATTAACAAGTTTGCACTCCTTTGTTTTACTTTTTTTTTTTTAGAAAAGAGGTAACAATAGAAATAGCAACACATATTTATATGTTTATTTATATTTATATATGGCCTTCAAGTTTACAAAGTGCTTTCCTCAATACAACCGCTTGTGGGGAGTAAGGTGAATTAATGCAGGATATAGTCTCTCAGAGTTTTTGGATCTCAGGATTCTTTTACAATCTTAAAACCTAGAGAAGACTCCCACCCACCCACCCAAAGAATCTTTGTTTATGTCACAAATCAGATTTGAAACCAGACTTAAACTCAGTTTTTCCTGACTTTAGTCTCTACACTCTATCCACTGCACCACTTCACTGCCCCATTAGAAATTAAAACATCTTAAATATTATCATGAAAATAATTTTTACCTGATGGAATCATGAAAAGAGTCTCAGGGTCACCTAGTCTTCCTGGTGGATGCTTTGAAAACTGTTAAAGTAGGAAAACAAAGAACTATGAAACCATAGAATTACCTTAAAAGCCACTACCCTCATGGAACCCATTGAAGGCAAAATTGAAAAATATACAGCTGTTAAATACTGAAAGTTCCGAGAACTAAATTTAATGAATGCCATAGTGACTAATAAAACAGAATTGGTATTCACTTGTGCCATATATCTTCTCGGCATGATGACTGTAAACACAAATGTAAATATGATGCTAATGATTTTAAATAAACCTAAAATCAAAGAAGAAATCACTGGAATAACTTACAATAACCAAACAAGAGATGATAACAAATAACTCCGTGTCAATGCTCCAGTGCAGTAATGGTTTTAAATTAGAACAGCAACATTTCCAGAAGAGTCTGCTCATTTAACATTTTTAGGATTTGTCAATAAGATCACTTTTGGCATGAAACAGCCTATTTATTTTGATTAGAACAAAAATTCCCCAGAAACACTGGAGCAAATGCCAACCGCAGTGCTTGACTTCCTGAGAGCCCAGTGAGCTCTTGCATATAATAAAGGCTTGAAACAGAAAACCAAACAAAGACCTGAAAATGTCAATATAGCTTTCAGACACAAGGTACACACTCCTGGAAAGTACTGTTCTACAAAGGAGGCAAAGTTAAAGATCTGATCAAATGATTAGGGAAATTGTTTGTAGTTATTTATAATGCACTGACTTGATGGACAGTGTCCTAGTTGTACTCACTGAAATGAACTTTCTAATGAACCAGTCCTGCTATGTGGGGCAGATATCTGATAAGGTGTGTTAAAGGTTATCTAGTTACTGATCACTTCAGAGTAAGCTGATATCTATGAATTGCTTCGCTTCTGTGAATGACTTAAGCTCTGGGTGAAGCTGTATCACATAAGCTTCATGAGAGGAAAATGAGTGAATTAGAGCATATATGCCTGAACCTCATGGTCCTTTTTTTTTTAAAAAAAAATCTTCTCATAAGTGTCTGATGAAAGAGTGTGAAAATAAAGTGATGAAGTAGAAGGAGAGACAGATCAAATGAAGGTTATGTAGAATATCATAAAAGAGACTCCAATCAGATATTCTATACTATGGCATCAAGGTAGCTCTAACCCTCGACAAAATTTTGCTATTCCTATTTAAACTGTCTACTCCTATTTGAACTGTTAAGTACTCTTTTCTTGAATGTATCTCATATTTATCAGTATAAATGTAATCCAAAACTCCCCTTCCATCTGTATTACTAAAGTTCCTCCTGTTTCATTTTCTTTGAAACAAAGGACAGGATAAAGTTACTGGAAAAGAATGTTTAAGAAATGTTTCCTGTTTCCGTCTCCTTTTCCTAAATTCTCTATTTTTAGTAAGAGTATCAATATCATTTCAGACCCAAGGTTTTCAGTTTTCATTTCATAAATATCTATATCTAATTAGTTGCTAAATCTGGTCAATTCTACCTCCCCAGAGTTTCTCACATTTATATCCCTCTTTCTGCACAAATGGCCAGGACCATAGATCAGGCTAATGTCATCTCTTGCTTGAACTACTTCAATAGCCTACTAATTACTCTCCTTGTCTTGAATTTCCTCTCCTTTCTTGTTTTTGCAGTTGCCAAACTGTTTGATATTCATAAAGCATAAGTATAAAGTGTCACTGTTTTGTAATTAATTTTTTAATTGCTAAGTATTTATTTCCACTCCATCCTAGTCACACTATGAAAGAGAAAAAGGAATAAAGAAAAACTTTCTAACAAACATGCATAATACACAAATTCCCACATGAGACACATGCAAAAGTAAAGCAAAATTAAGTAAAATAAATAAATAAATAAATAAGTTTAGCAACTTTCAAAACTTTAAAAATTTGTTATAGATGATTTCATAGTACTAATTATGAAGTTACTCACCTCCTGGTAAAAATGTGTAACTCTCCTTTAAAAGCTTAGTGTTTTCTGTGACCCTTAAAGACTTTCACAGTCCATCACCTGTCTTTTCAAATCAATTTCATTTTTCTCCCCATCATTCAGCCTCCTTCTCGTCAGTGCTGTTCTATGTTCATGGTATTCCATTACCTTAAAAATCATGGTTGTTCTCCTACCTATAGTACTCAGTTTAGCAATATCTTTCCTACAATGTGGTATGTAGCAAAGCATGCAATTCTCCTGGTGTGACATGATGAGAACAGATCATAGAAGTATTATCACTTCTTTAGTTTGGGATGCTATGTTTCTCTTAAGAGATTGCTGTAGATTTCTTGCCGGTCATAAAGCTCCATTGAACTTTAGAAAGTTTGTAGTCTATTAAGTACTTTATCTTCTAATTATAAAGTTGAATTTTAAACTTATTGTCAAATTTTAAATTTCATATGATCACATTCAGGTTACAATTCTAGGCTTTAAAGCTATTTTTCAATCTTGATTATGACACCTTGTGTGTTAGGTCTG
>CM053771.1:467433924-467522531 GCA_028658325.1 Potorous gilbertii | reverse complement strand
GATCTCTTTTCAAAGATACCGGGCACAAGTCAGTCAGAAGAAGGCAGTTTCAAGGCCAGCTGAGGCTGATTTGATCATTTCACAAAGAGAAGTGGTATCTATAGTGTTGTATGACACAGTGAAGCACTGAGCTCAGATGCTAAGCCAGCGGAGGCCCTCGTCAGTGAATTTGAAAAGTTTGCGATTTCTGAGAATTACCTACAGCAGCAAGTTTTTGACTGCGATGAGATGGGTCTTTTGTGGGAAAAGATGCCGAAGAGAATGCACATTACAGCAGAAGGCACTGTGATGCCTGGGCACAAGCCCATGAAAGACAGTCTAAACCTCTTGTTTTATGCTAATGCAAGCAGCGATTTAAAGATCATGCCCCTTCTCGTGTATCATTCCGAGAATCCCGAAGCATTAAAGTAAAGTAAGATCAATGAATTAACATGAAAGCGATTCTAAAAAATGAAAAATAAGTGAAGTCAGTAGTGTTAGTCTTACTTGTAGTGAAAGTAGCTTAAGAGAGAACACTCACAAAGTTGAAATCTCCGACGTTCTCATAGAAAGAGATTCTCTTTCTAAGCAATAACTCATCCCTCCTCTTCCTCATCTTCCTCATACCCCGCCACTCTTCTCAAAGGTAAAGTGCAGGTTAAATTGTTTTATTTTAGGTTTCTGCTGTGTACTAATCATTGTTGTTGTATTTTAAGTGCATTAAAGGCAAAAAATGCTTAAAATTATAAATAATCATTTTAGATGAATATTTTTGGGGATGTGGAACCAATCATTCAACTTTTACATTATTTCCTGTGGGAAAATTCGCTTTGCAATAAGAACAAATAGCACAGCAAACAGAATCTCAGAACGAATTAAATTCAAAAACCAAGGTTCTACTCTAACAGTACTAATAACTAGCATTTATCTAGTAATTTAGAGTTACGTATACATTATCTTACTTGGTTCTGAAAAGAACCCTGTGAGGTAAGTGCTAACTGTTTGGTTTCAGATTTTATAATATTGCTGAGCTAGTCTTTAACATCTGCAAGCTTCTGCTATGAGGAAATGAGTGACATTTCAGTAGGTTTTGAATCTTAACAAATGAGAATTACAAGGACACAAAGAACCCTGGTGTTTATCAACATTTCACTTCCATAAAAACCCTGAGTTTCATAATACAAAGGCTGATAAAAGAAATACCAAATTTGGTTCCAGTTTTCAAAAAAATAGTTACTATTCAGTCAGCCATTTGACTATGTTCCACTCTGTGACTCCATGGACCATAATAGGCCAGGCCCTTCTAGTCTCCACTATCTCCTGAAATCAGTCCAAACTCATGCTTATTGCTTCCATGATACCGTCTATCCATTTCATCATCTATTGCCTTCTTTTCCTTCTGACTTCAAATCTTTTCAAACATTAGGGTCATTTCCAATGAGACCTGTTTTCTCATTACATGTCCAAGATATTTAAGCTTTAGCTTCAATATTTAACCTTCCATTGAATATTTTGAATTAATTTCCTTAATTACTGACTGATTTGAGCTTCCTCCTGGCCAAGGGACTCTGAAAAGTCTCCTTTGGCACCACAATGAAAAACCATCAATTCTGTGAAACTTGGCATTCCTTATAGTCCAACTCCCACAGTCATATATTGCTACTGGAAAAATCATAGCTTTGATTGTGAAAATCTTTCTTCACAAGTTGCTGTCTCTTGTTTTTAGTTTGCTGTTGAAATTTGCCATAGCTTTCATTCCAAAAACAGAAACTTTTATTTTAAACTTCATGACTGCAGTCATGGTCTGCTGTGATTCTTGAGCACCCAAATAGAAAATTGAATATTACTTCCATTTCTTCACCTTCTATCCACCAGGAAGTATTTGGATTGATTGCCATGAATGTATGTTGTCTTTTTTAAAATTTTTATTGTAAACTTCAAGTCAGAACTGATGCTCTCCTCTTTCACCCTTACCAAGAGCCTTCTGAATTCTTTACTTTTTTGCATCAAGAGGGGTAATGGTTGCATATCTCATTCAGTGAAGTACTTTTTAAGAAGTAAACAGGGAATGGCCCCTTTAATGATTTTGGTAAAGAGAGGGAAGAAAGGAAGGAAGGAAGGAAACAATCTGGACCATAAACCCCAGTTACCTGGGCATCCTCTGACCATCCAAATGAATGGGCATTACCTCACTCTTAGGGAGTACCTGAATAGGTCAAGTCTCCTGGTGCATCCTGGACCTTCTCCAGTCATCCTGATGAATATCTTGTCACTGGATCTAGATGGTCCAGGAGGGGAAGTGAGGCTGGTGACCTTGCAAAGCCCTCCCTCACTCAAAGCTAAGGCAAGTGAAGCCATGTCATCATTTCTCTGATGTTATGGTTTTCTTTGAAAACGAAGAACAAACACAGTTTGCATATCTGAAATTGTTGATATTTCTTCTGGCAAATTAATTACAGTTTTTGATTTGTGAAGTCTGGCTTCTCAAATAATTGACTTTGCATTTAAGTTAAATAAATAAGGTGATAACATATAGTCTTCTTATTGTACTCCTTTTCTAATCTTAAGCCAATTAGCTGCACCATGTTTGGTTTCAACTGTTGCTTCTTGGTCTGCATACAGGTTTCTCAGGATGATCTGGTACTCTGATTCTTTGAAGGCTTACCACATTTTGTTGTGATCCACACAGCAAAAAGCCTTAATGTATTCACTGCAGCCTACCTTGCAAAATCTTGAATATAACTTTGCTGGCATTTGGAATGATCACAATTGTTCAGTAATGTTTACATGGCTTGACTTTTATCTTCTTTAGGATTTGGATATAAACTGATCATTTTGAAACTAGTAGCCAACATTCTCTTTTCCAAATTTACTGACATACTGAGTACAACATCATCTTTTAGGATTTTAAATAACCCAGCTAGAATTCCATCATATTCACTGGTTTTAATATTCACAATGCTTCCTAAAGTCTACTTGACTTCATTCTCCTAGATGTCTGGCTCTAGATAAATAAGCACATGGTTACTGGTGATCTTAAGGTCTTTCTTGTATAGTTTTTCTGTTTGTTCTTATAGCCTCTTCTTAGTTGCTCTGCTAAGTCCTTACCATTTTTTGTCTTTCACTAGCCCATTATTTTGCATGAAACTTTCCTTTGATAGCTCTACTTTTTTTGAAGAGATCTATTTTTCCCATTCTAAATTCTTTGAATTTCTCATTTAAGAAAACCTTATCCCTTCTTACTGTTCTCTGGAATTCTATACTCAGTTGAGTATATCTTTCCTTTTTTCCTTTACCTTTTGCTTTTCTTCTTCCTTATTTTTTTTTTTGGCTAACTACTACATAGCACTAAAATTTTTGTCCATAGTTCTTCAGTCATTCTGTCTACTACATTTAATACCTTAAATCTATTTGTTACTTCCATTTCATATTCATACAGTATATTATTTAGGGCATGCTTATATGGTCTGTTGATTTTTTCTACTTTCTTCAATTTAAATCTGAATTTTCCCATAGGAAGTTTGTGATCTAAGAAATAGTCTTGTTTCAATTGGTTGCATGGACCTTCTCCAATCTTTGGCTTCAAAGTTTATAATCAATCTGCTTTAGATATTGATCATTTTATAATATCCATGAGACATTTATAAAGTCACCTTTTTAGCTTTTGAGAAAGTGTTTCTTTTGATCAGTACATTATCTTGATAAAACTCTTTTAATGGCTCACTTGTACTCCAAGATCAAACTAATCTGTCATTCTAATTATCTTTTGATTTCCTACATTAGAATTTAGTCCCCTATGAAGACTGTTACATTTGTGGTGTTATTTTTAGAAGGCGCTATGGGTTTTCATAGAACTTATCAATATGAGCACTTTGGAATCAGTGTTTGGAATGTAGACATGTATTACTGTGATATTGAATGGATTGCCTTGGATTCAAATAGATATCATTCTGTCCTTTTTTTATATTATACCCCAGCACTACTTTTCTCACACTTTTATTGACTATGATGGCTGCTCCATTTTTTCTAAGAGATTCTTGCTCACAGTAGTACACATATTGATCACCTGAATTAAATCCTTTCATTCCTGTCCATTAAAGTTCACTTACACCTATGATGCTGATGTTTAATCTTTCCATCTCCAGTTTGACCTCAATGAGCTTACCTTGGTTCATATATCTTATATTCGAGTTTCATTGTCGAAAAAGTTCTAGGTGAAATTTCCTCACAAATGCAGACTGGATAAAAATTACATTCTAAATTCTCTTCTAACACTGAAATTATCAGGAGGCTTCAAAAATTCACTGCAAACATAATATTTAGCTTGTTTGAACAATAATCTTTCAGACAGTGTCAAGTGAATAAAAATAGTTATAACATTTATCCCACATGTATGCGAATCATAGGCCAACTATTGAAGATGCTCCAATTGCAAGAGAGATGAACTTGTTAGAATAGATGGAAAAAAGAAACACTATTCATAACAGTTTAGAATATAGAGACTAGATGTGCATTTAAAAAAAACCAAGACAAACAAGCTTACTCAGGTAGGAACAATTCTATTGTATTTACTTGACATGACTATTCATCAAAGGCATTTTTTTCAAAGACTAAATATGTCACAAGCACTTGTTATTTATGCTGCCATGTCCAATAATGGTATTCACAAATTGTCACCATAAAATCATTGATTTTGAACTAAAATAACTCCAGAGATAATCTTACCCATCCCATTTATTTTGTAGATGCAGAAGTTGAGGAATCTAAGGAGTAGGTAAATATTCATCTTTTTTATGTCTGATTTTTTAAACATTATCCTCTTTTACTTCTATATGCTATTCATGTATCACATTATACCAAATCTCAAGGATGAATCACAGCATTGTATGTCATAGATTGAACACTGGAAGAAAACTTACAGTCCAATTATAGAAAACTAAGACTCAAAGAGTTTCAAGATCTTGCTCACTCAGAGAGAATACACATACATGTATATATACATATGTGAATCTATAAGTTATATTCACACAGGTATGCACATGTACCTATGTATGTATATGTGTATATGTGTGTGTGTTGAAGCTGAATTTGAACCTTATCTTTTCATATTCCAAGATCAATACTCTATTCCATATGTCATGCTGATTTTCAAAATTACTTCCTTAGTTTAAGATGTCTAATTTACTTTTTATTACCCATACTTATTATATATGTGCATAGATATATGAGTCCTGGAGCTTTAGTTTTTGCCACTCTTTCTTTTTTTTATAATTTCTCTTATGAATTAATGGGTCTCTTATTTTTGCTTTTCTTGGTGTTATACCTGCTACTTTTTGTAATACCTAACTTTATGTCAGCAGTTCTGTGGGACTTGATTTTTTAAGATCTATGTGGTACAATGCATAGTGTGATGGGCCTAGAGTCAGAAATGCCACAGTTAAAATCTAGTCTTAGACTCTTAGAACATGTGTGACCTTGCATAAGCCACAAAACCTCTGTCTGTTTCAGTTTTCTCCATTACAACGTAGGTTTTTGGCAGGATTAAGTGAGATTTTTATACATGTCTAAATGGATAAATATAGATATCATACATATTAATCACAGTAAGTAAAATAAATTATATATTTATAAATTTATAAATAAATGTATGAATTTATAAGTAAAATGTAAAAATAGTGTATATATTACATATAATTATATTAATAAATTATATACATATACATATGTATATTGTGTATGTATGTATGTACATGTATATGTGTGTGTACACACATATAGATTAACACAATACCCTGACACATAATAGGTTCATTATACATGCTTGTTTCCTTCCTTCTTTACATTTCTAGTTTCTGTATAACCCTCTTGACCTTTTAGATCTAAATTTTCCAAGCTAAAACTATATTAACTGGTCCAAGTGTACTCCATTCTAGGGATAAAAATTTCCAAAAAAAAATTCTTGTCATTTTTAAAAAATTTTAAGCCCTGATCCCAAAACTCAAATCCCTTTCCCTCATGTCTTTTCTTAACCAGTTGCTTTTTTTATGCATTTTACTCTACCAGAAGTTGCTAATATACTCTCATCTCATGTCCACTTTCTGGAATTCCAGGTTTCCTTCAAGACTCAGCTCAAGTGCCAACTTCTACATTAGCCTTTCCTTAGTTTCCCTAGTTGCTAGTGCTTTCTTCTTGCAGATTAATTTAGGTCTGTCTTTTTTTATTTGTCTCCCACATTAGAAGTCATATTTCTCATTGGGTAAAAGGAGAACAGGAAAATTTGATTTGTCTTTGAGTCCCTAGTACCTGGAACAAACGCTGGGAATTAATAGGTGCAAAAAAATGATTGTTGAATGATTAAGTTAATCAAAACACCACCCAAGAGCATAAGGCCTTCTCCATTTTCCTAGAAGTTCATAGTCTCTGGAGATAATTTCTAAGTTATTTCAAATAGTATATGCTAATTATTATTTTATATAACTTACTTGAATCAAAAGATGTGAATAGTAAACTGTTATTTGTTTTTGTTCTATCCAAGAAAATTGATCCTACAAGAGGACTTACTTCCCACTTCCTTGTCACACTATGTGAAGCTCTTCTGTTGTTGCAACTCAAGTATTAGCACTCTTTTCTATTTGCTTTGTCTACTTCTCTCATCTTGGCATACAGAATCCAGGACATCAGTAATAAAACAGGAAATGTTACTCTCTTCTCGGAAAGTCCAGATTCAACATTAATGAGAACCTCAAAGTTATAAGAAAATTCTACAAAAAGTCAGTTTTCTCAAAGTAAAGTGTTATAATTGGAAATCATAATAGAATTAGGAATGTACAACTATGGTACCATGTAGATAAAGGTTAAATTTAGCAATGATAAGATAAATTTTAGCAGTGTTTGTGTTAGCAGCAAGGATTAGTGTAAAGGAGTAGGTGTCTCAATAAAGATTCTTTTCAGAAGAAAGGGCCTTCTAATTTTGGCATCAGTAAACCAGTTTAACTGCCCTGACCCTTGTAGGAAACCTTTGGGGATGATCTGATTGAATTAAAACAAATCCATCTCACCTAAGTATGAATGATCTTCATTTACCAGGAATTTTCTTTGAGGTCTGTATCAGAAAGAGAGTGAGGAGATGTGTATATATTCAGGATGGATGTGGGGCTTTATTGTAATGCCCATGTCAACAGACTTTGGGTTAACCAAATGCCAGAGGGAACCTCTCTGCTTTCCAACATCAGTGTTACCATCCTTTATTTCCCAATTGTTCATTAAAATTTTGGTAGATAACGATGTAGGACATTTTTTTTAAATTACGGAACAACAAATGATTTAGATTTATTGGAGGTTAAAGGAAAAAATTTATTTGTAGATGTGAGGTTGGTTTAATTTTGTATTTTCCAATTGGGCTTAATTTCTTACCAAAATATTGTAAGGAGAAAAGAAAAACCAGTCTGCAGTTTATCATGTCAGCAATGAAATAAGTATTTTAATTTAATTTATATTTAAATATATTTACGGTCATAGCTTTAGGAAAGGATTTTAGAGTCCATTCATATTACAAGTGAGGAAACTGGCCAGGGATATCACAATACTGGAAGTAAGCATCAGAGACAGAATTATCAGTCAATAAATATTTATCTAACTCCTACTATGAACAAAGTACTGTGTGAAACCCTGCCAGGTATACAAAAAAGAAGGTATAGTTCTTGCCCTCAGGTGACAATTTAGTAGGAGAGATAAACTATATAAATAACTAAAGTCATGGTATAGTATGAGAAGAAAAAAAATATAAAGATTCAAAATTCGATAAGTGTTCAAAGGGAATAGTACAGATAAAACATATTTAAAATTTTCCAAAATGAAAATATGATTTTCCCATCATAAATATCATGAGTGGTGTTCATTCCTATTTGAGCTGTGCCTAAAATTCATATTCTATCAGTCTCTGCAATCTATTATTTTCCTTGAAAATAAAGTACTGTAAGCTTCTCTATGGAAGGATTAAGGAAAATATTATCTACTCTGAGACTGAATGGAGTTTGTTTTATATTTTTGCTTAAGTAGTTTGAGATATTTTTGAGTTTTTTTGTTGTGTGTGTGAGGGGGGTGGAGTGGTTGTGGGTGTGGTTTCCTTGTTTATCACCCAATACAATGCTGACTTATACTGAAAGTACAACCAATGGCTTTGATGAAGTATAAAGCAAACTTATGAAATCATATTGTGGAAAAAAGAAAAAGAAAAGGTAGATCAAAGTATGAAATGACACATTTGATCAGAAATACAGAATACTAAAATTAGAAGTTTTATTAATGTGAAATTGAACATGTACATCCTTCTCACATTAGCAACTTGTTAATATTAAATGAAGGATGTTGGATCTTCAATTAGAAAGTGAGTGACAAATGTAATAATTAAATGAACAGAACAATGTGCACTTGTTAATTGACCTTGTATTGCCCTTCCCCCCATTCTATTTCATCCAGAGGAAACTTGATATTTTTTCATCTTATTAAAACTCTGCTTACAAACCATATTTTGTATAATTACTGACTTAAATAAACAATGATCTAACATCCATCTCATTACCTGTACCTCATTTTCTCCTCTGAAGACATTGTTAATGCTTAGGCACATAATTTTCATTATCTTTATGTTTATATTATGATCTGCCAGTTAGTACTTCCTTCATAGTTTGAGTGCAAATTTCATCAGGACAAGGACTGAAATGTGTCTTTATATTCTCATTTTACCTTCCCTAGGACAGTTTTTTAAAATAGATTAGAACACTATTGTTTAGCACCCCATCTTTCTCTTTTCATACTCAGGTAATATATAATATCATCTACCTTATTACATGTCTACTTCATCTTCATGTATGCCTCAATCCCTTATAATCCCATTTCCTAGTCTCCCATTTGTCTGAAATTTGCTGTCTAAAATGCTTCTAATTACTTCCAAATTCAGTGGTTCCTTTTTAGAGTTCTTTCTTCTTAAACTGGGTGCAATATTTAATATCTTTGGTGACCCATACCCATGTACAGTTTCAGATCCATTGTTTTCTAAGACAGAACTTTTTGGCTCAATTCCTTGACATTATAATGGACCTTCTTTTGGTCATAATATCACCTAATCAATCTAAGGGAATTCTTTGAAATAAATTGTATAATTATTGTGAGGCCAAAGATAGGAGACTAAAATGAAAATAAAGAGATTTATAGTATGCTAAAAATATGCTTTACTGATTCTTAGAATACAAATTTGCTGTGTTTTTTAAATAATATTTATGTTAATTTACAGTACATAGCCAATCAGCAGCATTCTGTGACTATTTAGGATAGAAAAAATAAAGCATTTCACAAGAGAGGGAGGAGTAGGGAAAGAGGAAATCAGTCAGAGAAGAGGGAATTATTTGGAATGCAACTGACAGGCTCATCAGAAGAACAAAATATTTCCCTGTTCAGGGTCAGGAGACAAGGGGGAGAAAAGAAATGTTTTTGTTTTTCCAATTGTGAAAGTAGTTCTAGACAAAACTCTTTTCTTGTGCAATGAGAACAGATAGCTCAAACAGTGAATGAGTCTATGTGCTTTTACCATGCCCTTGTTTAGGGGTTAAAGACTTTCTACTATTAAGCCATTATAGGATTGGAGAATTTCTAAACTTTTTGTCTATCAAGGTGTTATAACCTGATTGTGAATCCACTTTTTCCCTCATATCATCATTCCATCATCTTCAAGATAGATATTAACCAGGGTTCTCTTTTGGGCCCCCATCTTTCCTCTTTTTTATATTATATCCTTCTGCAATTTCATATATATATATACCAATTCTACTTCTGCACACATATATGATCCCCCTTTATCTGTCTCTAAACCATAAAATACTTTATCAACTTTCCTTCTGAAACTCATATTTACTCTAGAATTTTCCTCTAACAGTTTAGTAGCTATATTTTAAGATGAAATGAGATTTATTTTTGGCATAATCTGATCTTAGTGAACCTATTCAGGCCACAAGTGCTTACCCTTTCAAAGGCTAAGAGGTTATCTCTTTGAACATCTTTTTTGTAATGTTTCTGGGGATCAGCCTTAAGCTCAGTAATTTCTAGAATCTAACCATTTGCCATTTTTTAAATTCAGGATAATGTCTCTGGCCTTTCAGTATCTTCTCATAATTCCCAAAAGTTCATCTATGGCAGTTCAGCAATCACACCCTCAAGTTCTTCCTTTACTCTAGGATGTAGTGTATTTGAGCTAAAAGACTGCTATTTATCCAAGTGACTATATTACTCTTGATTCAGCAATTTGAACTTGTTTGTTCTATCATTTCTCTATTGTACCAACATTAATTTTGATAGAAAATAAATCAAAATGGGGTTTTCACTTTTTTTTTAAAAGATAACATTATACCACATGTGCCCCCAATCAAAGAGACTTTCCATACTTCAATTTCTTTCTGGTTGAAAAAACTTTTAATCATCATTTTGTAAATCATGTAGCACTTTTATTTGCAAATATTGTTTCATTCTAAGTACTCCTATGCTTGACACTATTCTCACAATTCTGACACTTCTGTTTTCATACTTCAAGATGGTGCCCCATATCCCTTTTGTCCACCTGTCTTGTTAATATCTGACCCCATTGGAGAGCTACTTCTGTAGTCACAACAGTGTCTCTGGATGCCTTCCCCTTTCCTTCCTTAAGTTCATTTATGCTTGTATTGTTAGATTTTTTTAAAGTGCCTTCCATCCCTCTCAACCCAATTTTCTCTTTTTAGTTCAACAGACCACTCCTGTGGTACTTTTTTTTCTAATTTGCTTTTTTAAGGTCTAGAGTATGTAACTGTCATGACCCCCCACCTCAAAAAAAAAGTCAAGATTGGGTTTAATGAAACAATAAGGCAATGTTCTTGCTTTCTCCCAAGGTTTACATTGCTTTTGCTTCCCTAACCGGATCTTTCTTTTTGTTCAGAAATAAGCACAGAAAGGTTTCCTTCTGCTTTCCACAAGATGACTTTTTTTATCAGGGCCATTTTATAATCTAACTTGCTGATTAACTCAGATGCCCAATAGTTTCCCATTGAATATTTTTCTTATTAATTGCTCCTCTATTCACAGAATCCTGTGCTTGAAAAAGAAAACCAGACCTTCATGACAATGAGTAATTGTTTCTCTAATAGTCTTATTTTTTCTTACAAGAAATTTCGCACAAGAAATTAAAAGGAACTGTGGAAGATATATATATTATATATAATATATACACACAATACATATATATGTATATGTTTGTGTGTTAATATAGATATAGCTATAATCTACATCTACCTTTATCTATCCACCCGTCTATCTACCTATCTATCTGTCTGTCTGTCTACCTATCTTATCTAACTGTTCGAGAGGCAAGAAGGGGGAAAAAATGAAACATTTGCCTTTTATCTTACCCATCGCTTGTTGTCAGAATCTCACCACTGTAACTGTAGGATGACTTCAGGTTATAAGCTTAATAATATGCCACAGTTTGTATCATTTCATGATACACCACAAAGAAATAAAACATATCATCTCTAGCCACAAACCAAGGCACACAATTCAATATTAAACAATTACGTTTAGTGTTTTTTTTATTTTAAATTTCACATAATTTTGCACCTGAATAGAAGTCATATTGATACTGTATATGGGAAATTTACATACTTATCATGCAATAACGAATGCTAAAACATATTTTTATGTTGATATTATTTGCATTGCCCTCTTACTTATTTTTCTTGTTCTTTTTTATTTTGATTTCTCTTTCATTTTCCTTTGAGGCCTAATTGCCTTGTTAAACCTCAAAGTCATTTTAATCTTTTCTCCGGATATTCATTTCTCCTAATCCTCAATCTCTATCCAAGTGACAACTAAACAGACAGTTTACTAACTATCTAAATGCTAGTCTTTTTGGGTGCAATTCTTATTTACTTACACACACACACATACACACACACTGGCATCCTGTCCCAGTTCTCTTTCCTCATTATTATTCTGGTTAAGCTCTGTTATAGGACAGAGCACTCCCATGTTGTGGCTAATGTTCTAGCCACAAGAATCTTTGGCCTTTCAGTTTTCCCTGGCCTAGGTATTGAAATTTATTGTTGAGTTTTGACTCCAATGTTATGCTTCAGGTGATTTGATTTTATTCCCAACCTTTAACATCTGTGTAATTCTTTGGACTCAAAGTTATTATTTTGAATTAAAATAACTCTGCTCTGGTATAAAAGTAATCAATTATTTATACCAGCAAATATGCATTTACATAGACATACATATATGTGTATATATATATACATACATATACACATAGTTCATTAGTTTGATTGATAAAGAACCTTCTTATTGATAGGAATTGGTACATGAAAGTGTTGCTTTTCCCTGGATATTTGTTATAAAACTAAAGATATGATTATCTCAGAAACTTTGGAAAAAATAACTATAAATTGAGATCCTCTAATAAAGTCCTCTGATATCTTCCTGTGTCATTTAGGTAACTCCAAATTCTTGAAGGCTATGCCAAAACAGGGAAAACTCTGGCAGTAGGTACCCAGTTCAAAAGGCTTCAAAAACAGAATGATGTTTTTCAAAGCTTCTTCAAATTTATTTTAGCAAATTAAAAAAATAAAAAAAAGAAGATATACAAGGAGATGTGGCATATAAAGATCTTCATTAGGAAACTTCCTTCCGGTCCAAATCTCACATGCCCTTTTCATTTTAAACCTGGGTCAATGGAATAAATACAAGGATTATCTATAAAATGCAAATGATTTAGATGTGTCCCTTGGGCAATACCAAAATAATACTCAGGAAGAAAACAAGTTTAGGGAATCTGACCATCCACAATAAATACAATGTTCCAGACAGAAGAAGGCAGGTGCGAGTACTGTCCCATCATCTGTGTCATGACATTGCCTACTACATCCAGTGCCATCAAAAGTTGTCTTGATGTATGTTCTGTCACTGGAGGATATAGTGAGAATGATGACTTTGGACAGTTCCACCTCACTTAAATCCAATTTACTTGCAAGTCATGATGCCACTGATCTTCTTTGAGAATGAAGGATGAAACCTGGATTTGTAAACCTGGGTCTTTATCTGAAAGGATTGTGAAAGTGAAAACTTGGAAACACAAGTATATGAACAAACAAGCAGAGAAAAAATAACATTCCTCCTGCCCTGAGGGGGTAGTTGGATCCTATAAACAAAGAGAAGAAATTGGAAGCAAAGCTTAAGTTGTTATTTTAAATGTTTATATGCATGATCTTAATGATCACAATCTACTTATATTTCATTAAGTATCTTCAGATATATTAATGAATATGTGACAAGTGATAGAATCTAAAAAGAAAAAAAAACTTAAACCTATAATTTAAGCATACTGATGCTGTTGTTTGTCCTTCATCCTCTAAGAGGACCATGGTTTCAGAAGGGTAATACCATGACTTGCAAGTGAATTGGATATAAATCACCAGAGAGGTCAAAAGCCTCATTTTCTCCCCTGCAGCCATCTGCATCCAGCAGCAAGATAAGCCATCAAGATGACTAAAAAACAACCAATTGCAACCCCCACATACAATAAACCAATCAACCCCGCCCCCCAGAAAGAAAACTTTGTTATTGTCATATGTTGTTATTTCTCAGCAAATTGCACTGGAAAAAAAGAAAAAGATGAAATATCTGTGATTAATTTTGTATTAAGGCTTTTTTTTTCCTTTCTTTTAAACATTTTGCATAAGATGGAAATAATATAATGTGTGTACATTCCTTTTCCTTTTTGGGGGCTGGAGGGTTGAGGCAGACTTGGCCATAGGGAGTAACCTACTGAAGGACTATTCTCTTCCAATATAGAATGGAGATCATTCTTATCTGCAACTTATAGTCTTAGATTGCTTCCTGTGACAAGAGAGTAAGTGGTTTACCCAAGCTCATAAAGTCATTATGTATCAGAGGTTAAAACTGAACCTAGGTATTTCAGGCTCACAGGTCAGCTTTCTATCTAATCTACCATTTTGCCCCTCAACTTGAGTAAGTCCTGAGTAAATAAGAGGGAATTATTTTAGTTGCAACATATGAGATGTTACCAATTTGGGTTGGCATTTATTAATATTGAGCATAAAGTTTCCATCCACATCTCTCAGGCTTCATTCTTGACATCATTGCAATCAAAAAATCTAAATGAAACTCTTGAAAGGTCCTACTATTCAGAATTAATATTAAACGACTTAAGTTTTTTTAAATAATGCAACATCAAAAGACATTATATTCTAGTGTCCTTGAAAGTCAACAGTATGCTTCCAAATACAATAAATTAAATTATCTTCTTAGATAGCACAGTAGATAAAGTTCTACACTTGGAATCAGAAAGCTCTAACTCAAAATTGGCCTTGCAAAGTCACTTCATCATAATCTGCTTCAGTTTCCTCACCTGTATTTGTTGTTGTTTGCTGTTGTTTGTCTTTCATTCTCAAAGAAGATCAATGACATCAGAGAAGGTGATGTCTTGACTTGCAAATGGATTGAATTTAAGTGAGGCAGAGTGATACAAAGTCATCAGCCTCACTGTTTCCTCCAGAGGCATCAGAGTCCAGTGACAAAACATACACCAAGAGGACTGGTGATGGACCTGGATGTAGTAGGAGACTCTGGTCTTTTTAAGCTAAGTTCTTTCCCAAGTTTCAGTTTATTTGAGGCAAGACCCATTGAATAACTAAAGGCTAGGTAAGAACTGAAGCAAAAGATAGCCTAATTTACCATCAGAAAAGAATCAGTCTGGGAGAGGAACACTCTCATCTGTAAAATGGGGGCAATAGTAGCATTTACCTCTCAGGGTGGTTGCAAGGATAAAATGAAATATTTCTAAAATATTTTGCAAACCTTAAATTTCTATATGAATTCTACTTATTTTATTGATATTATTGTAGTGGGAAAGGGTACTGGCACTGAAGTCAAAGGATGGATGTTCCTACTTCTGCTCTATTACTACTTTTTTTTGTTTTGTTTTGTTTTTTTAACAAGTCACTTAATCTCTCTGTGTCTTGAATTTCTGTTCTGCTAAATGAGAAGGTTGGACTAAGTGGTTTTATAGGTCCCTCATATCCCTAGCTCTATAAATCTGCTATCTGATTCATTGTAAGCTTTATCAGGTGATCTTCAGAAATCCATTTGTGAATAAGAAAATACTCAAGATCCCATGGTCTTGTAAAAATAATTTGCACATTATTTTTGCTGTTACTTTTTGTTGTTTGCTTTTTTATTCCTTTTATCTGGACCTGTGGAGTCCTGGTGTTGAAAACCCTTCCCTGAGACAGATCAACAAATTATCTAAAACATATAATCTCTGAGAGTGCTCTAAGGCACTAAGCTGCTCAGTAAATTTCCCAAACTTGAAAAGCAAGTCTTTTCTCAGGGATCATATCTGAACCCTGATATTCGTGATTCTAAGCTCAGTACACTATCTACCATGACACAGTATCTCTTCATTATACTTTTAAGCCATTGTAATTCTCCTTTTAAAGAAAACTATGAAATTTCCAATTGTGAGTAGTTCTCTTAAATGATCTACATTATCTCAGCATGTAAAATACTCTCCATGAGTGAATTCACTCCCTTAAACAACAAGGCCATCATTTGATAATTAAAGCTCCAGTTCATTGCTGGTACACTAGTTTTCTGAAAGGGCCAGCACACTTCCCCAGAGAGTCTCCCATACTGCTAAGGAATAACCTGGGAGGATCTTGGAGGCTGAGGAAAAATTCCAAAATAACCTAGAGACAAAGAGAATTTAAATGAAATAACTAGTTATTGATGTTTCTATGGTAACTGGGTAAATTAACCCATATTCATATTATTAGAACATGCAGTAAATTAAACCAGACATAAAGAAAAAAGACAAATTACATCTATAATACATGGAGATAATTTTTAAAAGAAACTTAAATGTTTTACCCTCATCACACACAATTATGTTTTTTGTTTGCCAATTTTAGCTCTAAATGATGGTGATGATGAAATCATGCCCTGGTATCAGAATACTGATGTTGATTATGTCAGACAGGAGGACCAGAAGATCGTTATTGACAAAAGGTATTGTAAATCCATGAGTTCTACTTTCCCCCAGGCAAGCTAGGGGCTCATTTCTCAGTCTTATCTTCTACTTTCAGACAAAAAAAAATTACAAAGGATGGTATTTTTGATCCTTAAAGATTTGAGCATTAAGTGGACCTAAGCAAAACTAGGGAGTTAACCTAAATTAATTCAATCCGATATATCTTACTTTTATTCTTTACTCTGCAAGGGGAGAGGTAAGAGAATTTGGTCCAATTAGGTGGTATTGTTCTATTAGTCCAGAAATATTGGATGTGTGTTGCATGGTAGGGTCAAGACTAAAGAAAACTCTTTCAAACTATTGAGTGAGAATTGCACATTAGAAATAGCACCAGCTCTAGAGCTATGAGACCTAGCTTTAAATCCTCTCTCTGAATCTATCAGTGTAACCTGGGGCTAGTGACCTAAACTCCTTTGGCCTCATCTATGAAATGAGGATGTTGAACTAGTTGATCTCTAAGGTTTCTTCTACCTCTAAAATCCAAGAGTCTCTAAAACTGACAAAATTTCTGTATACTTCAAGGAGCTATGGTTTTGTCTGTGGTTTTCTTCCATTCTTCCTTCCATCCATCCTTCCTTCCTTCCCTCTTCCATTTTTCCTTTCTTTCTTTCTCTCCCTCCCTAATCTCCCTTGTCTCCCTCTGTCCACATTGGGAATTATACCCTTACCTGCTGGTTCTCTGCCCAAAGGAGTACAAATTTGCTGAAGTCTTATAAGACATCTTTGGGTTTATGATCCATATTTCTTTTTTTAAGGATCATGCCTTAAACCCAAATCACTCTAGCAATTAATGATTGGTCAACAATAGGTCCTAGCCCAAGCTTTACTTGGTCATTGTTCCTGTTCTGACGACCCAGTGTGACTCTAAACAGCAATTGTTTCTGTTTTGGCCAGAAACCCTAAGGGTCTTCCCGTCCTGAATTGCTTTTTTTTGACTAGGTAAAAGAGGTCATTCTTGGCCTGATTTCTTACCTAGCTGAACGGGTGTTACCTCATAAAAATTTATAACTAGGAAAGGCCTTAGCTTAACAAGGACAAGATTTCCCACTTCCACAGTCATCTCCAGTTCTCCTGATGTATATCTTGCCATTGGATCCAGACGGCTCCAAAGGAGATGAGGATGGTAACTTTGTATAGCCCTGTCTCACTTAAATCCAATTCATTTGCACGTCATAACATCACCTCTCTCATGCCACTGGTCCTTTTCCTGAATGAAGGACCAACAAAAACAGCATATATTGTAACATAACATGGAACTGTAACTTAGTAAATGATCTTCAAGAATAGCTAGAGCTTTAAAACTTTGCCTTGTAATCAAAGTGGGTTGGTCTCTCTAAACCTAGCTACTTTGTCCTCAGAAAACAGACATACATATGCCACATACTCAAAATATTGGTTGGACTTTTTGGAGCTCTTCCTCTTTTAAGAAACTAAAAGAATGATGGTGATGGTGACACTTATAGATGTTATCATAGCATATATTCATAATGTCTGAGACACATGGAATGAAGAATTTTTAAGTTATACAGTCCTACTCTAGAGATAGGTACCTTATGGAGCTGTATATTGATCCAAATATTCTGGAAAGCAGTTTAGAATTGTGCTAAACAGAAGTAACTAAAATGTCTACACCCTTTGACAGAGATTTCATGAATGGAGATATACATATGGATATATATATATATGAGATATGGAGATATATGTACGTATATATGGAGATATACGTACATATACACACATGTATGTATATGTATGTATGTAGGTATGTGTGTATACATACCTACACACATACATATATATATATATGTGTGTGTGCTTCTGTGTATGAGTTTTACACACAGCCCAAGGGGCTCAAAGACAGAAAAGAAAGTCCCATATACAACAAAGTACTTGTAGGAAAATGTTTTGCTAAAGCAAAAATAAGGAAACAAGTTGGGAAAGCACATACAATTTGTGATATATTTATATAATAGAATATTTCTGCACCATGAGAAATGATGAATACAAAGAATTCAAAGAAGCATGAACCTATTATAGCAACTGATGTAAGATGAAATAAACAGAATCAGGAAAAACAGTTTATACGCAATAATTACTAAAATGAAAATGGAAAGAACATGAATAAAAAATAAACTAAATGCTATGTAACTTTAATGATCCAGGCTGAGCCCTAAAGAAGAAATGTGAAAATGTGCTTTCTCTACTTTTCTTCATTCTTTTCAGAAATGGCATGCTATGGTCATGTAATAATCTATACAATTTCAAATTCAGTTGATAGGTTCATTGTTTTTTAAACTGTTTTATTTTTCCCCCTCTCTTTTTCTTCTTTGTTATAAGATTTGGCTCTGTGGAGGGAGATGAGGGGAGATGGATCTCAGAAATAGAGGTGATAGAAACCTAAATGATCAGTAAATAGTTTTAAAATCATATTAAAAGATCAATCCTTAATTTTGTGACTACATAATAGCCTGAAAAAAATGAACTGTCAGCTCCTTAAATGAGAGAATGATCACTGTAACATTTATATATAATCTAATAAATTCTTCATTTCAACTTATAAAAAGATGTAGAGGCTTGGAAGTGAAGCAGAATCAGGTGGGAGCAGGATGAAGGTACAAGTTATCCCTTTTTTCCTTTCTACTATTGGGCTTGTGCCAAGGAAGCTTTCAGTGAGCCTTCAGAAAATAAGCTTATAATCCTTCAAACTTCTATTCAACTATAAAAACAAAACAATTATTTTATTCACTCATGCAATAATCAACAGAATATCATATATAAAAGAATATTAGTTGTCTAACACTATTTCACAACTGAGGAAGGTCATATCAGACCTCTATTGACAAAAGACATGATGATAAGCAGATTCATAATAGCCCATTTCAAACAGTACCTTCAAATTTACAAACCACTTGCCTCAGAACAGATGAGACAATTATTACACATACACATTTTATAGATATGAAAATTGGAGATTAGAAAGGTTAAGTGTATAACCCAGTTCACCCAATTAGTATTAGAATTGGGATTTTGCCTACAGTTTCTGACATGTTTTATCTTTAATCCCAACTGATCTTTGATTGAAAAGGGCTTCTAAAACTGAATTTATCTGCCTTCAAATATTTCTGTTAGATAGTTAATCATCTCTACGTAAACATTTAACAGGTAGAAGAGGAGCTCAATATTTACAGTATATTTGGGTGAATTTTTTGGTATTGTGACTGATCTCTTGCCTTCTTTCTTCCCACTCAGCTATTCAATATATTTGTATATTTACATGTTGGTTAACACTCTTAAGCAGAAACACATCAATTGTCAGAGTTTTAGCTAAAGATGTAGGCACTAGAATGAGGACAGGTTAATCAAAGCTTCAAAGGATACAAAAGGAATACAAATATTTTGTGAAATATATTGCTATCCTGAAAAATTGGAGAATAGGATGGAAATCAATAAAATTAAATTCAATGAGTACAAATGAAAAGTGGCCCACATAAGGCAGAATAATCAAATGCACAAATACTTAGCCCTTTGCCTGAAGGAGTAGCTGAACAGGAGCTTTTGGCTGTGAGTTATGGTAGCAACTTTCAAGAGTTCTTTGTCTTTGATGGTTTGGTCAATATGTTTTTAAATTGAGTAAATGTGACCTGAGATCTGGCAGTGGGTGCAAGGTTTTATAAATCAAAAGGAGAAAAAGTGGTCAGGATTTTGTAATATAAAGGATTTTATTTTGTAATTGATAATAAACTAATAATCTAGAGTATGACAAAATTATATTTGTCAAAGGAAAAATGCTGTATTTGTAATGGCCTAAATAAATTGGACAGAACACAAATATATTTCAACTTTCTCTCAGAATCATTAAGATTCTTGGAATCTACAAAAATGTTTTTCAATAGAATATAATAGTTTAATTCCTCTAATTAGATAAAACAAATACAAATCATGTATAGAAATTTTTTCCCATTGAGATGACAAAATATTAACACAAGTAAGACAAAGATGTAAGTTTTTTTTAAATTTTATACACTCAAATGCCAGAACACAAATACAGAATAGAGAAAAGACACACACAAAAAATCATAAACTTAAATATTTGAACTCAATACAAATTTTAAAAGAAAAAAATGCCATGTGCATAGCTGAACTTGAGGATTCAAATTATATAATATTATTTCATTTCAAAAAAGCCTGTATGATGAATAATACTTGTGCTGAAAATTGTCTCTTTGCTTCTTTGTGAGCTCTTTTCTCCTCTCCTGTTCACTTTTTTACTTTGTTCTTTTTCTCCTCCCCTTTATGCCACAGAAGGCAACAATGAAGTTTAGATGTTTCTCTATAGTTATAGATATATACATACACATATACATATGTACATACATATATAGACATATACTTTCCCAAATCTCTCTACACCTGATCTTTGTTATTTTATGTTTGTTCATATCTCTTGTTTCTTAGCCCTCCTGTCTCCTCTACTTAACTTCCACCCCCTACCTTTCCCTCCTATTGCTTGCCTACCCCCCTCCAAGGTTTCCTCCCCTATCCCTCCATTCTCATTAATCTAAACACCCTTCATAGCCTCCCTTTTGCCTATTCCCTCACTCTCCCCTCTAACGCTCCCTCTCCCCCTCGCTATGCCCTACCATTTTATTTCCTCAGGATTTAGAAGATTTTTATATTCTTCTAAATTTATATGTATTGTTCCCTCATAAACCCATTGCCTATGAAAGTAGGTTACCAGAACTACCAGCTCTCCTCTCCATCTAATTCCTCTCTATCAATTCTTTATCTTGCACCTCATTTGTAGAAAATAATTGTTTTTTTTGCCATTCCTAAATGCTTTTAAAATGAATATCATATTCCACTTTACCCCAATCTTTGGTATGAGCTACCCAATTATTAATAACAATCTTAGATATATATTTTACATAAATAAAAGGTAATATATTATGAATCCCTTATAATCAGTCTTTGGTATATACCTTTTATTTATTTTGGTTCTCATATGTCAAATCCTCTATTAAGTTCAGGATTTTTGTTAATGAAGTCTTGAAAGTCTGAGAGTTTATCAAATATCCACTTTTTTTATTCCAAATAATACTTAACATTGCAGGATATGATACTTTTGGCCAGAGCTCCAATTCTTTTGCTTTTCACTATATTATGTTCCAAGCCCTACGGTCCTTTAATGTCTGTACTCCTCAGTCTTGAGTAATTCTAATTGTGGCTTTTTGAGCTAGAGGTAGAGCTAGAGCAGAGCTGAGAGGAAGTTAGTCTTGACAGCACACAGAGCTGGGACGGATGCAGCCTGCTTCTTAGTGTGAGTGAAAGAACTTCCTACAAATGGAAAAGATGGGATCGCAAAATATCAGACCTCTGAAGACAGAAAGGCACAAGAAACAGAGGAAGAAATTGATGTCTCAGGGTGAGATGATTTCTTTTATTCCTCCTTGGCAAGAAAATGGGCTAAAAGCAAAGGGCTCTGTGAAAACTGGGAACCAAGGCTACCAGATACCTAGACAGATGTTTGCATGGAATATCAATAGAGCCAAGGATAGAAATGACAGGAGTATGTAGGAGAAACTGGGTCTTGCTAATAAGTTATTGAATTATATGTAAAAGCAGAGACAAACTGCTAGAGAAGAAGGCTCAGATGAAAAGGGAGTTGGCTGGTTTGCAGAAGTTTTTTTTTATTCTGCAGCACTCAAACTGTCCTTAATTAGAGGAAGCTAGAGAATTTCAGGAGGTGGAAAAAAAAAAACTGCTGTTGGTTTGGCTCACAGGAGGTAAAAAGTTAACAACAGGAAAATGAATGCAGTCCTTGCACAGGTGGGGCTTGATTCAGGCCTAAGCACGGGCCAGGAAGTTGTGTGGAAGCCAAATGAAGCAAATGAGGACACTGAGGTTGGGTCAGTACAAAGAAGGAAGCAGCAGAATCAGGGGCCTCCTCAGTATTTGAGAAGGTAATTGAGGATTTTACTCAACAGAAGGTCACAGATATTTTGAGTTAGTTCACTTAAAGGATAAGAAAATTATTGGTACCTTGAATGATGAGAATTAGTGAAAAATATCTCAGCAGGATGTAGTTATGGAAAAAGAGACCCCTTACCCCAAGACTTCGGACCCATTTGTTCAGGGAGGGAATGATGGGATGCTTGTGCTAACACCCCACTTTAAGATATTGTTTTATGTGTTTATTTTGTGTGATCCCTGTTATATTGTTGTAAAGTTCTGTTGACACCAGTTACCTAAAATATTGTTTTATATGATTATTCTCTTTTAGTCCTGTTAATTTTCAGTTGATACCAGTTGCCCCACCAAACCTGACCTATGTAATGAATAAGAAAGATCTTGGAGCCACATATAATGATAATTTAAATGAAGAGATCTTTCTTATTCATTAATAGGCCCATGTGACCTTCATGTAACCATGAGTCTGAGTCACATGGAGCCAGTGGTGGGAGAAGTTTGCTGAATGGGTAGAACAGGAAGAGGTGGAGCTAAAGCCTCGCTGAGAGGAAGTGAGTCTTGAGAGTAGACAGATTTAGGAAGGATGCAGGCTACTGGGTAGTGTGAGTGAAAGAGATTGTGATTTTGTTTAAGAGATCCTGCTTGTGATTTGTTTAATGGACTTGGTTTGTGGGAAGCCTAGCAGGGGGAAGTCTTGGGGATGGTGTTGTCCTGCCTACATTGTTATTGCAAATAGATTTCTGTTACTAGGATGGATTTGGCTTTCTGGTGTCTGAATCAATGTTTTGCTTCTGCCTTCCGTGTGGAAATAATTATGGTATTTCACAATTTAGCATTATACCGGGATATTCATGAACAACAATGGTACTGTTTTCCTCATAGGATCTCTTTTAAGTAGTGACAAATGGATTTTGTTCATACTTCTACTCCCCCACTTTGTTCTAATGCTTCAGGATAATTTTATTTAGCTATTTCTTTTTTAATTCTTTTTGGATCATAACTTTCAGTGAGTCTAACTATTTTCATATTTTCTCTTCTTGATCTAGTCTCCAAATCTGTTGTTTTTCTTATAAGATATTTTGCATTGTCTTCTATTTTTTTCATTTTTCATATTTTGTTTAATTATTTCTTCATCTCTTATAATTTCACATGACTTTACTTTGACCAATTCTAATTTTCAAGGTGTCATATTTTTTCTTAAGATCTGAATCTCTCTAATTGGTGGACTCTTTTTTTTTCCTGGAAAATATTTTATTGTAGATATAGTGGGATAGCTGGACACAGTTTAGATGATTCCAATTTTGGGGGGAACATCTAAAGCATCAGAGTCTGGAGTAAGCCAGACATAGGCTTTTTTCTCTTTATCAGGCCAGATCAATGTGTTAACCTTGGCTACATTGATGTCATACAGCTTCTTTACCACCTGCTTGATCTGATGCTTGTTGGCTTTGATGTCCATAATGAAGACTAGGGTGTTGTTGTCCTCAATTTTCTTCATAGCAGACTCAATGGTCAAGGAAACTAAATGATGACATAGTGATCAAGCTTATTTCTCTGAGGGGCACTATTTGGGCTGGCTCCAAACTCTTAGTTTCCTGAGTCACTGGAAGGTGAGGGATGTTTGAATCTTCTTCTTTTTGTGGATATGGACACCCTTCAACACTGCCTTCTTGGCCTTCAAGGCCTTGGATTTGGCTTCTGATTTGGGGGAGCAACAGTTTCCTTTGGGGAAAGAGACTTTTCTTTTATAATCTTCTTGTTTTTCTTAGACTTTTTTTTTAAGTTTTTCTTCCATCTCTGTCATTTGATTTTCAAGTCTTTTTTTTTTTTTAGATCTTTTATAAATTCTTTTTGGGCAGGTGACAATTTGAAGTTACTCTTTGGGTTTTTTTTTTCCACTTCAGTATCCTCAGCTGAAAATGAATGCCTATCATCTCTATTCCCATCATAGCTTTCTATGGTTGGATTCTTTCTCCTTTGGCTGTGCTTTTGTTTTTTGGGGGGTTTTTTTGTTGTTGTTTTTCTGGTAGTAATTTTTGTAATTACCTCTAGCCCTGGGGTATGGGAAATGGTGACACTTGTCCCAAATCTTCAGGTTCCTGTCTGGCTTGGAACCAAAGTCAAACCTCCAGTCTTGTGTAAGTGACCCCAACTAGAGAGTTTTTGCCCCACTGCTTCTGTACTCACAAGGGGGGTGATGGAACCTTCTCTACCAGGAACTCTTCACAGCACAGCTGGGTCTGGCGTTCCTTATCAGCAGAAGTTCCTTCAATCTTTCTGGTCCCAAACCCCAGTTTCCCCGCTGTCCTGGGGATGAAAGTTCCTGTGGCTGGGACTGCAACCTCTCAAATATACTAACCCCAGGGCTTGACTTTGTTGTTTAAACAGCCTGTTGTTAAAACTGACAATAACCTGGTGGTGTTTATTCTTCACAGGGAACAAACCTCATCCTGAGATGTTTTCTTCTGATTTTTTTGAATTGTCCCAGGAGAACCGCTGTTGTGCCCCATTGTTATTTGTCTCCACCCACATCTTGTTAGTTCTAAGGTGCTATTTTAACTCTTTTGTGGAGGAAAATTTTGAGAGCTTGGAATTTACTGACCTACTCTGCTATCTTGTCAGAGTCCTCTAAAAGTTTTTTTTTTTAATTTAATCCAATACTAAACTGAGAAAGCAACAAGATTAGATTGCTAGAAATATAAGAAGTAGGATATGTGCATATATGTACATGTACATGTATATATAAGTGTACATATGTTTGTACACATGTGCATATATACACATATGCACACGTGTGTGCGTGTACAGTTACTTTCCAAATGTGTCCAATGGGAAATAAAACCATGAATATGTTTTGGTAACAAGTTCTCAAAATTAGATGAAAGTTTTACATATAAAACTACCTTATTAATTTTAAAGAATTTTAAATCATAACTTTCCCTCATGCACTGAAGTATCTGTGATAAAAAAATAAAACTGGAATCCAAGAGAATGTGATTTACAAGAGACACCTTTCAAACAGAAAGACACACAGAGGGTTAAAATAGAGACCTGGAACATATCCATTATGTTTTAGCTCATATAACAAAAGGGGGTGGAGCAGGAATAGAAATCATGACATCAAAGAAAAAAAAACAACTATCTGAAGTAATGAATAATTTTAGTAAAGTTGCAAGATATAAAATAAACCCACATAAATCATCTGTATTTCTATATATGACCAATGAAGCCTAGCAGGAAAAGATAGAAGGAAAAATTCCCTTTAAAATTACTGCAGATATTATACACTTTGAAGCCTTCTGCCAGGACAAACCCAGGAAATGTGAGCACAACTACAAAATATTTTTCACACATTGAAAACAGATATAAACAAATGGGATAATATTAAATTATAATGGATAGGTTAAGCCAATAAAATAAAAAATAACAGTTCTATGTAAATTAATATACTTATTCAGTGACATACTAATTAAATTACCAAAAATAAATAGAACTAGAAAAATCATTAAAAATTAACCTGGAAGAACAAAAGGTGAAGAATATCAAAGATATTGATGAAAACAAATGTAATGGAAAGTGTCTTATCTGTGCCAGATCTCAAACTATCACAAAGCGGTAATAATGAAAACAATCTTCTTATTCTCCATATATAAGAATATATATGGGATGCTATTGTGCTCAAAGAAATATTGAGTAAGTTACTTTCAGAAAAAAATAAACAGGGAAAGACTTACATGAACTGATGCAAAGTGAAATAAGCAGAACCAGGAGAATATTGTAATAGCAAAATTTTACAATGATCATCTGTGAATGATTTAGCCGTTCTTAGCAATATAAGATAATTCCAAATTACTTGTGATGAAATATGGCATCTACCTTGAGAGACAGAAAAGTCAGACTAACATGAAAATGTATGTTGCATGACTACACATATATCAAATTGTTTGCCTTCAAAATGAGAGGAGAGGAGAAAGAGGAAGAGGAAGAACAAAGAAATGCTGGAATTCAAAATTCAAAATAAAAAAATTTAAAAACATACAGTTAATTAGAAAAAATATTTCAGAAATAAAAACAATATTGAGATAAATAATAATCTATCAGATTTTTTCATGAGAATGCTTAAATAGATATGTGAATAGGTCGCTGAAGAAGAGAGGTTAATGATTCAGGTATAATGGTAAAGCTTGGCAATTGGAAGGCTTACCTCCTTTGAGATTGGAAGGAGAAAAAAATGAGCATTTTTCTGTTAATCTCCTTTGTAAAAAGTATGTATCATCAGTTAACAATGTCAATGGTGTGGAGAATTTGGGACAAGAAAAGAGATGAAAAATTTTAGAATAACTACTATGGAGAATGGTATAAATGGGAAAATAAAAGCATTTTAAGGGATTCCACTCTGTAGATTTTGTTTTGAAATTATTTGTTATCATGAGTGACTCTGAAGCAGATATTGTAGAACATAACTGAAATCTTCACTACCAGGGAAGTTCAGACTGACAGATCTCTTGAGTTCAATATTTCTGAGCTGCAGTGACCTGAACCAATCAGGTTTCTGCACTGTTTGCCATTAATATAATGGAATTTCAGGAACAAAGGACCTTTAGGTTGCCTAAGGAGAGCAAACTGGTCCTGATCAGAAAGTATAAAAATGAAAGCTCTCAAATTTTCTGATCAAATTGCAATCAGGCCTGTGAGTAGTCAGGGAAAGATAGGGAGAACTCTTCTTTAACTGTATTTTTTTAAGAGTGATACTGACACATTATTCAACATAAAATATAATCCAGTTATCTCTCTTAATTTATTGGTGTTCTAGTAGTTTGCGTCAAACTATGATTTTCTAAGCTGTTCAAGCTAACATTGATCTTTCTAAAGAGACATAGTTTTTGTGACAAAAAAGACAATTTGAGTACCCCAAGACCTTTCATTGTATTTCAGCCAATTCTCCACTACCACTTATATGATTACATGATTTTGTATTACATGATTTTATTGCACACACTTTCATGTTGAAAGACTGTTTCCTCTTCCATGATCCCAATTGTTGAAGTTTCATTCGAATTCACTCTTGCAAAATGTTGTCTATCATATTAGAGTTCTGTCAGTGATCTGTGATGCAGGCAATTCAGCCTGTCAGCTTACCTTCTTGACCCAGTGAAACTGAACACTTGAGAAGCTAAGCTGGAGTGATGCCTTCTTTGGAACTGTTCATTTTGGGACAGACCTAGAAGATGCTACACTCTGTTACATTTCCTTTTTCTCTACTGTCTCAATTGACACAGACAAGGAAACAGACCTGAATATCAAAGAAATCCACAAATGCTAACACTTAGGACTCAGCTGTCTGGAATTGTATTCATCAATCATATCAAAGTTCAAATATGTTACACAGAACTTAATATAATTGCTCAAAGTTAGGTTTGCAAAAGACTTTAAGTCTTAAATATAATTTTGTCACAGTTTATCAGATATATATGTATATATATATATATGTTTATATATATACAAATATGTATATGTATTGTTTGTTTTAATTTTCTTTATAGTTTTGCATGCACTCTAAAAACCTAGTGTTATGGCAAAACACATAGTCACCTTCAGTTCCAGGATGACCTAAGTTTATGTTCAGTCTCTGACATATATTGTCTATATGACCCCAGGCAAGTCATTAAATGTCTTAGTTCTGCAGACAATACTTTAAGATTTTAAGTTGCAGAAAAGATGCTAACCTGCACTGGTAGAAGTGGTGTCCTTACTTAGTTTCTTACAGTAATGAAATCGCTCATTCAGTTCCTATCCTGCAAAAAGCACACTTTCTAAAATCAACAAAATGGAAAGAGACTATAAAATTTGGAGATAAAGTTATTACAATAAACTTTGTTCATTCAACCTTAGGCCTAAATTGAGCTTGTGATTGTCCATCTTGCAAATATTAATTCATATCTGAGACTATATTATTTTCCTTAATTATTTATACATGAAATCCTGTCAAGTCCCTTTCAACACTATCAAATATTTTACAATTGCCCAGTAATTGTTTTGTGTTGTGAAACTCATTCTTTATATGGGGTACATAATACAATGGAGAGAACTCTTGGCTAGGAGTGGAGTCTTGAAAGTGAGGTCCAGCTCTGTCAGTAACCCTGACCATGGATAAGTCACTTAGTCACTGCTTTTCATGTGTGAAGTGCGTGGGTTAGACTGGAGAATTAAAAAAAAAAACTATTCCCACTTCAAATATATAACAATCGATTCTCAGAGTGAAGTAATATGCAGTACCACTTTTTTTTTTTTTTTTTTTACAGTTAAGTCAATCTCCCATGACTGCCTTCCAATATTTTTTAAGACTTTCAACTACTGGAATGTAAATTCTTTGAGTCTATTTTTTTTTCTGTTTGTCTTTATATCTATCCTCAGAACATAAAACAATATCTAACACATTTTATGCTCTTGATAGTCATTTATTTGATTATCAAATTATGACTCAATAAACAAGTACTGCTGCTCCCAGATGTTCTGAAGAACATGATGCATCACTTATGCTGTGTCAGCAGATCTATTTATGAAAACATTGAGACAAACCAATGCCGATTTCCTTCCTCTTGGAACTTGATTGAGAATTACCCATAGCAGTTTAGGGCCCCTTACAATAATCTTGCTGTACTCCCCTTGCTTAGACCATAGTCAGAGAAGACTAAAGAGAGGGTCTAACCTGTACAATTTTAAAACAATGGATTGTGAAGATTTCCAAGGAAGAAAACAAATCCTAAAACTCTCCAACACCATTATTCCTCAAAATTCATTCCAATTAAAAGTAAAATACATATTTTATAGTGAAACACTTACATAAAAACTTGAGTTTTCAAAGTGCTGTGCATATCATCTCACTTGGTCTTCTCAACAATCTTATGTGATAGGTGCTATTAATAACCCCATTTTTCAACTATGGAAACTGAGGCAAATATAAATTAAGTGACTTGCCTAAATTCACAGCTAGTAAGTGTCTGAGGCCAATTTTAAACTCAGTTCTTCTAGACTACAAGTTCAGCATTGTAGTTGTGCCTCCTAACTGAAATACAGAGATTAGTGAAGCTCTCAGTGGCAAAGCATGTAAATAAATAAGTTGCTATAATAAATGTATTAATAATATTCACATGTAATAAAATAACATTATCTGAACATGTTAATGTGTCAATATGCAATGAGTTTAAAAATATTCTATAAACAAATCTATATACAAAATCAAATCCTTTTACAGCCCAGCCTTGAAAACAATACTTAGTATTATCTCCCCCTACAGCACTATATAGGATTTCTCCTTTTATGGCACTGGTGTTGAGAGAGAGTACTAATGGTATAGTGGATAGAAAGTAGATTGAGAAGCTGAAAGATTTCGGTTCAACTCTTGTCTCAAATACTAATTAGCTATGTGACCATGGGCCAATTTTACTGTCCTTAGTTTCCTCATCTTTAAATGAAGGAGCTTGAACTTAATAGATTTGAAATCTTTTCTAACCCTAGTTCTATGATCCAGTAATATAAATAGTGTCATTATATGGCAGCATTAATGAAAAGACTTACCAAAGTCAGAAGGATGGAATATGTGTTATTACCATAATTAATTAATATTCTCTGAAATGCAACATAGTACTTAGCATTTACAAGCCTGAACATATCCATTCTTATTTTTAATGATTTTCTGGGAACATTTAAGTACATTTTATCTGCCATTAAAATGTAAGCTCCTTGAGGGCAGGGACTATATTTTGCTTATTTTTGTATCCTGGGGGTTAGCACAGTATCTGACACATAGATGATGTTTAATAAATATTTATTGATTAATTAATTGATTACCTGATTTGCATAGCAAAGGACAACAAGGATGAATTATTTCTCTGCATTATTTTCTAAATATTTACTCAACTCTGAAATTGTTTTCTCCCTTTATTCTCCCATTTAAGCAAGGGGAAGGAGTTACAGTACTCTGTTCTCTTTTCCAGGGAGGTTGCACTTGGCAAGAAGAGAGCCTTACCTGATACTCATGCGAATTGAAGGCATGGCAATAAACATTTATTAAATGCCCACTCTTTGCCAAGTACTATCGTAAGCATTGGGGATACAAATTAAAAATCTACAATTAATTAACAAGTAAAGAGGTGAAGGAGAAATCTCAATCAAAATGAGAATTTCTAGGTCATGATTCACAATTCATCTCAGTAGTTAGGTAAGCCAGAGGAGATCAAGAGTAGTAGTAAAAGGTAGTTTTGTTATTATAGGTATATTTTAGTTTAAAGACAGTTCCGTATATATCAGGGTAGAAAAAAATCACCCAAACTTGAATGAGAGTAGAAGTTTTTGGTTCAGACAGGAAAAAGGCATCATCCAAGGTTATAATCAAAGTATTCAGAAAATCAGAGCTGGCATGAAGGTCAAGAGATTAGATTTCAATCTAATGAAAGAGACAATATGCAAAAAATGTATGTACAAACAAGTGATATATATATGTGTGTGTGTGTGTGTATCTATATCTATATATATACATATTGTGTACATATATATGTGTGTGTATCCACACATATATGTCTCTATTCATGTGTGTGTGTTTGAATGGTATAATCTGAGGGGGTGGGCACTGTCATTAAGGAGAACCAGAAAAGAATTTTTGCAGAATGTGAGATTTTAGCTGACATATGAAACAAGTCAGGGAAGCCAGAAGGCAGAGGAATGGAGGGAATGAATTTCAGGCATGGGAAATAACCAGTGAAAATTCACAAATATAGAAGTGGAAGTTTTGATGTGAGGAAGAGTGAAGATATTGGTTTCAGTGTTTTAAAGAATATATAGATGTAAATAAATTATAAGAATATTGAAAAGGTAGAAAGGGACATAGTTTGGCTTTGCTCACTGATTCAATTAGAAGATAGTTGTACTTGCCAGGGAAAAATGAAACAAACAAACATGTCAATGAAATTAAGAATGGATGAACTGCTCCCTAGTAACTCTTCTTTTTTCCATTCCTCTTTTGCGGTGGCTTGTGTTATTGTTAATAAGGCATTGCTCAGGACATTCAGGAGAACTGGGACAACATCTAATACTGCAGAGCTGTCCTTTGCAGGAGACCAAAAAAAATAGCCTTAGGGTTAAATAAATTCTTAATCACATCTCCAAGGAAGCAAAAATAATATTTCAGATTCCTATTGATCATAAATTCAACATGTGATCTTCAACATGGCTCTTTTATGGGTCTTAGACTTTAATTCATGCACACTTAAAGGAATACCTATGATATGAAAAATAGTTATTCATCCTCAGTTACAAAGAAAATGTATCTTCATCACTTCTGTTATTTTATTAGGGATATCAGGTAGAGAAACCAAAAGAGGCCTTCTGGGATGGAAACAACATATTGGCTCCAATTAGGATTTCACTGAATCTAAGATTCATTACCCTCAAGTCAAGAAGATAAAAGCTTCTGAATTGTTGACTTCAGTATCATGAACCATCCTGTAGATTTGTTTTTCAGATCTCAGATAAATGTGCTCTAGCCTGAAGCTTGTTGCTATTAGCGTTGTATTTCATCAAAGTGTACTCTGATTTACTAAATGAAGTACATTTCCCCCCATATGTTTATTAAAATTTCCATGCCTTTGGAAAAACATTTTAAAAAAATATTCAACCTCAGACACAATTGAGAATGATTCACATTTCTTTAGGATTATTTGGTTATAAGGGACTTCATGTAAATTATCTTATTACATCCTACTAGCAACCTTTTGAAATATTCAATAAAAATATCATTATCACCTTTCTAGATGAATAGATAAAGAGAAAAAATGACTTGGCCAAAGTCTCAAAAATAATTGATATGCCCAGGTCATGCTGTCTTATATATGTGTGGTTTTTTTTTCAAATATGCCACAAAGATTTTAGTCATAATAAAATTAGTGTGCAGTAAATCTACCCTTCTTCATATCATTCCTCTCTGCTTTGGGCTTCTTCTCTTTTTAGAGATGTCCCCTCCTTCCAAAACATTGTGCTTTTCTAGGACCTTATTTGAAAAGCTTTCTCATTTTTGGTCTTTCATTCCACTTTTGCCACCTTATTAAATTTATCCTTTACTTCTCTATTTTTCTCATTTCTTATTTGATACTCACTATTAGTATCATAATTCCTATTAACTTCTCTGAAAATCAAAGCTATAGGAATATGAAATAGAAGTGGGGAAAAGGGCTTCTCCAAGGTTTTAGAGATAGTGCTTCTTGATGCTCAGCATGAATAATTAGTCACTTTTATGGGGTGAATTTCAGTGATAAGTTTTGTGATTTAGAAATTATTTTGGAACCAACATTCTGTCAGTCTCAATCTGATCAAGCAAAGATAAGCATCAAGATAAAATTAGTAAAGATGAGTAGAGCCTTCTTCATATAGTGTCTTTTTATTTTTTTCAATTAAAACTTTTTTGTCACTCAACCCTTCCTTCATTAAAAATATTAAGAGGAGGCAGAGCCAAGATAGTGGAGTTAAAGCAGAGACTCACCTGAGTTCTCCCTCAATCCCCTTCAAACCTTTAAAAAGTAATTCTGAACAAATTCTAGAGTGGCCAAATCCACAAAGAGACAGAATAAAGCAGATTTACAGCAAAGGACAACCTAGAAGGTCAACAGGAAGTGTCTTTTGCATGTGGCTGGAAGAAGAGTGCAGTCTAGTGCACAGGCTGTGCCAGAGCAGACCTGACTCCAGCAAAGCTGGAGAAGAACTCAGGGATCTTCCACTCTTCTCAGTCCACAGATGGCACAAGAAACTGGGTGAGGGAGAAGCACAGTCCATCACAGGATGTGGGGCAGTGGCATTGGCAGAGGCTGCTCCTGGAGCTATCAACCCACAGACCAAAGGTTTGAAAGTCACCTATTTCAACTTCAGGGAGCAAAGATGGTGGCATAAACAGTAAGTAACTCTCATCCTTCCTTATAGACCTTGAAAAACCCAGAGAATATTGCCCCGGGAAAAATCCAGGAATAGTAGAGATAGCAGAAAACATGGTACAACAGTCTTTCAGCTCAGGAAGCTAGGGGAAATTAAAGGAAAGGTCCCTCTTGCTGTGGCTGAAGGAAATCTGTACCAGTCAGGAGGCATCCCAGAAATCTCCACCTCACCAGACCAGTGGGAGATCCTGAGCACCAGGGTGGAGGAACAGGAAAGCGCCAATACCAGGCACACACCAGGCAAAAACACCAGCTCCAACCCAGAACAAGGTAGAACACCAGAATACTATAACTTTGATCTGAAGCCACAGAACACAAAACCAACAATCAGGCCCCTAACTCCCAGCATGAGAAGTATCGTTTCTGAGCCCCAGAAACAGAGATCAAACTTAAAAGCCAGAAAAAAGGCAAGCAACAAGAATAAAAAGCAACAACAAAGACCTCAAACAACAATGACCAAAGAAAAGTATCTTGATGATAGGGAAGGTCAAAACACAAATTCAGGAGAGGACAACATTGTCAATATAGCCCCATTTGAAGGCTCAAGGGAAATATGAACTGGTATCAAGCCCAAAAAGTCTTCTTTGGAAGAACTCAAGAATTTTAAAAGTCAAATAAAACCAGTAAAAGAAAAATTTAACTATTCCTTTAAAAATAAAATTGACAAATTTAGGGAGGAAGGAAGGAAATACACTGAAGACAACTCCTCATAAAGCAGAATTGGCTAAATGGAAAAGGAGGTACAAAAGTTAACTGAAGAAAACAATTCCTTAAAAATTAGAATTGGGCAAGCGGAAGCTAATGATTCTATGAGACATCCAGAATGAGTCAAACAAAATCAAAAGAATGAAAAAAAAATAGAAGAAAATATAAAATACTTCATTGGAAAAACACCTGACCAGGAAAATAGACCTAGGAGAGATAATTAAAAATTATTGATCTACCTGAGAACCATAATCAAAAAAGGGCCTGCACAGCATTTTTAAAGGAATTATCAGGGAAAACTTTCTAAGGTTCTAAAACCAGAGTCAACAAAAATTCCACTGATAACCTCCTGAAAGAGATCCTGAATTGAAAATGCTGAAGAATATTGTAGCCAAATTCCAGATTTATCAGACCAAGGAGAAAATACTGCCATCAGTCAAAAAGAAACAATTGAAATATAGTGGAACCACATTCAGGGTTATGAAGATCCTAGAAGCCTCTACATTAAAAGATTGGAAGGCTTAGGATATGATATTCCATAAGACAGAGGAGCTTGGACTACAATCAAGAATCAACTACCCAGCAAAGTTGTGTATACTCTTTCAGGGAAAGAGATACATGAAGATTAAATGAAATAGAGGTCTTCTAGACTTTCCTGATGAAAAGACCAGAGCTCAACCAAAAAAACAAGGTAAAGAAAAAGAAAAACAACATGTTTTTCAATAAGGACATACTGTTTACATCCCTACATTGGATGATGATACTTCTAACTCTTGTGAACTTGATCTTTTTTACCTCTTCTGGAAGGGAAATACATAGACAGAGGAGGTGGGTTTAAAATGACTTTGATATGATGATAAAAACTTAAGTGATGCAAAAGGATTGAAAAGGATATAAGGAGGCAGAAAAGGGTAAACTGCATCACATGAAGAGGCACAGAGAAATATTACAGAAGAAGGAAAGAAGACAGGGAGATGAGCATTGTTTGAACTTTGCTGTCATCAGATTTGGCTCAAGGAGGATATAATATACTCAGGAATATAAATCTAACTTGCCCTATAGGAATTTGGTGGTGAAAAGGGAGAGAAAAGAGAGGAAGGGGTACAAGAGAAGGAAGAACTAATAAAGAAAAGGGAAAGTAAAGGGAGAGGGGCTGAAAGAAGAGAAGGCACATTGTGTGGGTATGGTCAAAAGCAAACTCTACTGAGGAGAAAAAGGGAAAAAGATGAAAGAAAAGTGCAACCTGGGGCAGACGGGAGGACAGAGAAAATAGGACGGCAAAAAAGACGGCTAATAATCTTAACTGTGAATATGAATGGGATGTACTCTCCTATAAAAAAAGAAGTGGATAGCAGAATGGATTAAAAATCATAATTCTACAATATGTTGTCTAAGGAAACACACTTGAAGCAAAGAGGTGCAAACGGGGAAAAATGAAAAGACTGGAGTAGAATATATTATGCTTCGGCTGAAGTAAAAAATCAAGAGTAGCAGTTCTGATTTCAGAGAAATTGAAAGCAAAAATAGATCTAATTAAAAGAGATTGGGAAGGAAACTATATCCTGTTAAAAGACACCAGAGACAATTAAATAGTATCATTTCTAAACATATGTGTTCCAAGTGATATAGCATCCAAATACTTAGAGAAGTTAAGGGAGTTACAGGAAGAAATAGAGAGCAAAACTATATAAGTGGGGGACCTTAACTTCTCCCTCTCTGAATCCCAAAATAAATAATAAAGGAGTTAAGAAGGTGAATAGAATTTTAGAAAAATTAGATATGGTAGACCTCTGGTGAAAACTGAATGGGAATAGAAACAAATATCTTTTTTCTCAGTGGTACATGGCACCTACACAAAAACTGCTCATGTACTAGGGCATACAAATATCACAATCCAAAGCAGAAAGGCATCCTTTTCAGATCATGATGCAATAAAATTTATATGTAATAAAGGGCATTGAAAAGACAAACTGAAAATTCATTGGAAACTAAATAATCTAATTCCAAAAAATGAGTGAGTCAATCATAAAATCAATCATAAAAACAATAAGTTCACCCAAGAGAATGACAATATTGAGAAAACATACTGAAGCTTTATGGGATTCAGAGAAAATAGTTCTTAGGGAAGTTTTATATCTTTAAATGCTTACATGAATAAAACAGAGAAAGCAGAAATCAATGCATTGGACATGCATCAAAAAAAGCTAGAAAAATACATAAAAATTCCAAATTAAACTCTAAATTAGAAATTTTGAAAATCAAAGGACAAAGGAATAAAATTAAAATTAAGAAAAATATTGAACTAAGAACTGGTTTTATGAAAAACAAAACAACAAAATAGATACACTTTTGGTTAGTTTAATGTATAAAAGAAAATCAAATTGCCAGTATCAAAAATGAAAAGGGTGAATTCACTGATGATGAAGAAGAAATTCAAATGATAACTAGGAAATATTTTGCCCAACTTTATGCCAATAAACTTGACAATCTTAGTGAAATGGATGTATATTTACAAAAAATATAATTTTCCTAGATCAACACAAGAGGAAATAAAATCCTCAGATAATCCTATATAAAAACAAAACAAAACAAAACAAAGAAATTGAACAAGCCATTCATGAACTCCCTAGGAAAAAATCTCCAGGGGCAGAGGATTTACAAATGAATTCTATCAAACATTTAAAGAACAATTAAATCCAATACTATATAGACTATTTGGGGAAACAGGTGAAAAGGAGTCCTACCAATACTTTTTTGTGATATAAAGATTATACTGATACCTACACTGGGAAGAGTCAAAACAGAGAAACAAAATTACAAACCAATTTCCCTAATGAATATAGATGTTAAAAAATTTGAATAAAATATCAGCAAAAAGATTGAAGCAACTTATCACAAGAATAATACACAGGTAGGAGTTATACCTGGAAAGCAAGGCTGGTCAATATTAGGAAAATTAGCAACATAACTGATTATATCAACAACAAAACTAATAGAAACCATATGATTATCTTAATAGATGCAGAAAAAGGTTTGACAAAACACATTGCCCATTCCTATTAAAAACACCACATATCATAGAAATAAATGGAGTCTTTCTTCATATGGTAAGTAGCATCTACCTAAAACCATCAGCAAGTATTATATATAATAGGGATAAGCTAGAAGTATTTCCAATAAGAACAGAGGAGAAACCAAGATGCTCATTATCACCCTGTTATTCAATATGATATTAGAAATGTTAGCTTTAGTAATAAGAGAAGAAAAAGAAATTGAAGAAATTAGAACAGGCAAAGAGAAACAAAACTATCACTCTTTGCATATGATACAATAACATATGCAGAGAATCCTAGAGAATCATCTAAAAATTCTTCCAACAATAAAGAATTTTAACAAAATTATAATTTAACAAAAAAAAATTATAGCACATACAACCCCCATAAATCATGAGCATTTCCATTTATTACTAATAAAGCACAACAGTAAGAGATAGGGTTATTGCAGACATTATAAAATATCTGGGAGTCTACCTGTCAAAACAAAACCAGAAACTATGCGGACAAAATTATGAAACACTTTTCACGCAAATAAAGTCAGATCTAAGTAACTGGGAAAACATCAATTGCCCATAGGTAGGTTGAGTTAATATAGAATAATGACAATTCTGCCTAAATTAATTTATTCATTCAATACCATACCAATCACAATACCAAAAATCTTTTCTATAGAGCTAGAAAAATTAATATGAAAATTCATCTGGAAGACAAAAAAAAGACCTAGAATATCAAGGGGATTAATGAAAAGAAATACTAGGCAAGGTGACTTAGCCATACAGGATATTAAATTCCATAAGGAATCAGCAATTACATAAGGAAGCTACTTGGTACTGACTAAAAAATGGAGTAGTGGATCATTGGAATAATTAAAAAAGACACGGTAGTCAATGATTATAGCAATCTACTGCTTGATAAACTCAAAGACGCCAGCTTCAGGGATAAAAACATACTATTTGACAAAAACTACTGAGAAATCTGGAAAATAGTATGGCAGAAACTAGGTATAGAATATCTTACACTGTATACCAAAATAAAATGAAAATAGGTAAACAATTTAAATATAAAAGCTGATAATATAAGCAAACTTGGAGAGCAAGGAATAGTTTACCTGCCAGACTTATGGAGAATGGAAAAATTTATAACCGAACAAGAGATAGAGAACATTATATGATATCCAAATGAAAATATGTAATTGTATCAAATTGAAAGTTTTTGCACAAACAAAGGCAATGTAAGCAAGATTAGGTGAGAAGCAGAAAACTGGGAAAGAATTGTATAAGCAGTGTCTCTGATAAAGGCCTCATTTCTAAAATATATAGAGAACTATGATAAATTTATAGATTTATAAATCATTCCCCAATTAATACATGATCAAAGGCAGTTTTCAGAGGAAGAAATTAAAGCATTCTATAGTCATATGAAAAATTATCTAAATCACTATTATTAGAGAAATGGAAATCAAAACAACTCCAAAGTACCCCATCACTCCTATCAGATTAGTTAATATGACAAAACTGTAAAATGATATATGTTGTAGATGTGGGAAAATTGGAAAGCTAATGCTTTGTTCGTGGAGTTTTGAAGTGATTCAACCATTCTAAAGAGCAATTTAGAACTACGCCAAAGAACTATAAAATTGTGCACAACCTTTGAACCCAGCAATTCTACTTCTAGGTCTGTATCACAAAGAGATCATTAAAATAGGAAAAAAGATCCATATATGCAAAAATTTTTTATAGTAGTTGTTTTTGTGGTGGCTAAGAACTGGAAATTGAGGGAGGAGGATGGAGGGAAATAGAGTTTGTAATCATAACTATGGGTAAAAAAAACAGTAAGGTTCTCTTATAAAGGTCTCATTTCTCAAACATTTAGAGAACTGATCCAAATTGATAAAAATAAGAGCTATTCCATAAATGATAGTTAAAAATATGAACAGTTTTCAAATGAAGTAATCGAAGCCATCTATCATCATATAAAAATGCTCTAAATCACTATTGAATAGAGAAATGCAAAATAAAACAATTCCGAGCTACCACTCCACATCTATCAGATTGACTAGTTTGATAGAAAAGGAAAATGACCAATGTTGGAAGGGATGTGGGGAAATTGAGACACTAATGTTGTGTTGGTAAAGTTGTAAACTGATTCAACCATACCACAGAACAATTTGGAATGATAGCTATGGTATATTTGGAACTATGCATACCTTTTGACTCAGCAATAGCACTATTAGGTCTATACCCTGAAGAGACAAGAAATAGTAAGGAAAATGGCCCATATACACAAAAATATTTATAGTAGCAATTTTTTGGCACCAAAGAATTGGAAATTCATGAGATAGTCCATTAATTGGGGAGTGACTGAAAAAAAATATAGGATACAATTGTCATGGAATACTACTGTGCTATAATAAATGATGAGCAAGATGCTCTTAGGAAAACTTGGAAAGATTTACATGAACTTTTGCAAAATAAAATGAGTAGAATCAGGAGAACATCATATATAATAATAACAATACTGTACGATGATCAGCTGTAAAAAATAAAATAGCTGTCCTTACAGTGATCCAAGACAATTCTGAAGGACTTATGATGAAGAATTCTATCTATCCCTATAGAAAGAACTGATGGAATCTGAATGCAGATCAATGCATACTCTTTTTTTAAAATTTACTTTATTTTTCTTGTTTTTGTTGGTGGTAGATTATTTTTTCCTCTGGGAAGAGGGTGGTATCTGTGTTTTCTTTCACAATATGACGAATATGGAAACATCAAATTGCTTGACTTCTCAATGAGAGTGGAAGAGAACCAAAATTAAAATTGACTCAAAATTAAAGAAAACAAAATGTTAAAAATTGTTTTACTCATAATTGGGAAAAATAAAATACTAAATAAAAAATTAAATTAAATGATTGTGATAGGCAATTATAAGACCAATCTATTCAAATGATATATGTCTCTTTGAGAGAGACATTAATTACAAATGGATATGGAGCTGGCCCCAAAACCGAATAGGAGGAATATGAGATATATCTGGGAAACCACACCATGATTTTAATAATCACCCAGCACAAACATATATGTCTTTAACACGTATTCTCCCAGTTGTTGAAAACTTTGTATGCCATTGTATTTGAGCAATCAAAATATCAGATGATCAGAAGGAAGACAAAGGAGACTATGTAGGACAAAACTAATCTTTTAATTATTTCCAATGAAACAGATGTTAAACAAGTGGAGTAAGAAGCAGAATATTATCTAGGAAGTCCATGAAAGGATATAGGAATAGTGGTTGAAGTACTTGAGTACTGCCTGGTATTGATGAAACAGAAAAGATTTGGAGGAGCCTTCAGCACATTGTCCGTATCCTACATTTTGGGCTCTATGGATGGAGACTCTGTATTGTGTTAGTGACTATTTACTACTTCTGTCTCTGGAGGAAAAAGTCTGTATGGGCACAGTAGGCGATAGATTTGTGGTGACAATAAAGAACATGATGAAGAAGTATTTATGAAAGGGAGTCATGAATGTTTTCAAATTAATAATAATATCAGAAATTTAAATTTTGGGACACTATATTAGGCAGAACTAAAGTTTAAACAGTAGAAGAATGAAGATTTGAACTGGAGGAGGAAAGACTTAAGGAGAAAAAAATGAGGGAGAAAGGAAGGATAAAAAAAGAGGGGAAATGACGGAACCGAAAAAGTGATTAAGCTAAATGACTGGATAATGAGTATAAGAATAGAAAAGATAACCAAGGGAAAGTGAGTTGATAAGGTAAGATAAAGTAAAAGAACGCTGCAAGATAAAGCAGAAGCTTAGGAAAAACAATTCAAATGGATTGTGGCAGTCACTGTGCTCATAAGGAGAAGCAGATTGTTCTGTCCTCAGACTTGAAGCCTTTCTCCTCCCTTAGTTTATCATACAAATCCTTGAAAAGAGTTAGTATATTAATAGCAAAGAACTAAGCATTTCACTTCCTGAAAGAATCAAAAGGAGAGAAAATATTGCAGTGACTCAATGGAAACACTCTATTTGTGTTTCTACAATGGACATAAACATAACTATCATCTGTGCTCAAAGTGCAGGCTAATTTATCTTCTAGAAAAATAATAAATGCCTCTCCAATTAACAAGTTAATTTGGAAGAAATGTTTCTTTTAAAGTGTGGCAAAGGGCAATAGTTAGTCTTAAAGTAAGAGAAGGAGTATGTAATCTTAACCATTAGAGCAATTCAAAAGAAGAATGCACTGCCTTTAGAGATGCAGATTCCTTTTAACGACTCTTCCATGGGATCAGTTGATCATTTGTCTTGAAAGTTGTAACTGGCATTCATATTTGAGTATAGGTTATGAAATTTAAGAAGCATGTAAGGTGAGTGAAAAAAGTTTAAGAAGCCTGGGAGACTAGAGGATATTTTATCTCCCTTTCTAGGATTCTATGAGCACAATACTTGATACATAGTATACGTTTAAGATATGGTTGTTGATTGACTGATCATGGAAAACAAACTTGTAGAATCTAAAGTGCTTTGTTGATTAGAGCACAGATCTACTGAAACATTAATCTAAATATGTATTTTTTAATCAGATGAGACTTTTCCCATCATGTAGATGCCCCGATATTTAACCTACTCTATATAAAGTCAAGCATGACCAAGAAATAAAATTTAAATATAAGCCAAGATACAATTTGTTTATTAAAATAAATAAGCTTTACAAGTTTGTGATCTTCCTCCAAATTATTCCTGTAACAGCAGAAATTAATCTTCCTGAAGGCAAGTTTCAATGAATTGCTGGCATTCAGCAGTATATAGGTGACTTGTGCTTCCAGTGTCTATTTTATAATCTTGCTGTGAATCACCATTGACAGAAGTCACAATGTAATCTGGTAGATGTGAACACGTTTGAGATAGGTTGAAGGAACATCCATTAACCTAGGGAATGCTCCAATTCTGCTCCCCTGAAAAGATTTATACTGCACCAACAATGATTCACTACCTCCTTTTGTTACATGGTAGCTACATGGCAAGGTAGCTCCATAAAAGTTAGGACACACACGTTTAGAATTTTCACCTACAGAAACAGAAGAATATGCAATACTAGTGAGATTTGATTCAATGGTAGAAATGGTTGGGTAGGTTTTGTAAACTTTCCCTTTTCTCATTTAAGTTGATTCTGTAAAGGAATGCAGATTTCAGGAACTCCATAATACTTCTCCATGTATACTTAGTTTTGCTTTATTTAATAATAATCTCAGTAAACAACCAAACTATATTATGCCTTCTCAAGGTTTACTTTTGATAAGGGGAACAGAAAAACGTGTAGTTGTTTTAACAAGGTTGTTTATTTCTAAAGTGATGTCCCTTGGTAATCATCTGAACTCTCATTTAAGATAACATAAACATATTCAATGCAGACAGTATTTCCAAAATTATCATATTTGTAATGCATCTCTGCCTCCAAAACCGACATTCCCAAGAACAGAGTATGTCAATCAGAGGACAGTGTGTGTGCTCCTACAGACAGTGATCATAACTATAAATCATGCCCAATGCTGAGGCGCTGTGCAGTGAGGAACATAATTGGACCTTGTGATTCACACTTCTGATGAATTTCAAATCAATGGAATTACCCAAAGGCCACTTTATATACAGAACCAAACACAAATAATCCTGGTTCTGACAGAACTATTATTTTAACCTAATAAAAACAACCTTACATGAGGATTTTTCAAATATAATTAGGGTCTGCGTGTGCTCACAAAGCATTTCTCAGTTGTTATTTCATTCAGTCATCCACTCATCTAAATCTTATAGCTGAATTGCATGTTCACATTGACATGCCTTTCATAGCAAGATGATTTTATGCCCAAAGAAAAATAATATAAAAAACCATCAATTTTCTTCTTATTATTAGTATATGAATATTATATGTGTATGTACATGTGTAGATAGGAAGTTTAAAAGTTCTAGCATGAAATATTCACATTGGAAGATCATAAACTATTTGGTTCTCTCCATTTAGGCTATGTATGAAAATAGCTATGAGAGCTCAAGAAACCATTTTATCTTTTATATGAAGTGGCACCCACAACATGACAAGAGTTTTCTGTGTTCTATTGTCATGAAATAAAAAAAAAAAACACCACAAAATATTTCAGAAAGAGCATGCCTTTAGATAGAAACAAAGGAAAAAGGTATCTGAATCAAAGGCCCTGAACCATCTTCACTGATTTCAATGAACAGTACAGATTACTGCTTGTTACATGACAGTCATCTAAAGTAGCTAATTATCTAATAGTCTGTAGTTTCATATTTTTCTATCTGTTCTCAAGGCTTTCAACAATAGCTTATACATAAAATTTCCTTAGGTGATGTATGTTGAGTGGAAGTGAATTGAATATTTTTACTATCTACAACTATTTTCATATTTTAGTTCTTAAAAATGAAACTTTTTTACATATGGCTGATATTAAGACAGTCTTTTACTTTAAATTTGTTGAGATGATGACTTGCATGCAAGTCATGTCATCATCTTGATGCCATGGTCCTCTTCAAGAATGAAGAATGAACACAACCTGTGAATGAGCAATTCCTCTCCTCCTGTCCCCTACCCTTGCCTCTCTTTTCCTCCTCTCCTGGGGTGCTCTACCCAGAGGAAGGTACATTTCTATGGCCAAAAGCTACCTTTTCCTTTTGGGTTTACTGCCAGATTTGTACAGACTGGACAACAGGACCCCACTCACTTAGCACAGAGTGAATGTAAATACTAAACAGTAACTGTTTTTCTTTTACCCAGGAACCCTGAGAGTCTTCTCTTCCCAGTTAGATTATTTTTTCTTTTATTAAAAGGGCCATCCTTTTTGTAAGTACTTAGAGATGCCTATTCATTGAATGGGTGTATCTCAGTCAAAGACCTTAGCCTAAAAGGGCCAGGGCCTCCCATTGCATCCTGGGCCATCTCTAGTCTTTTTGATGAATATCAGGCCACCAGACACAGATGACTCAGGAGAAGAAAGTGAAACTGGTGACCTTGCACAGCCCTCCCTCCCTCAAATCAAAGTCAACTGCAAGTGATGTCTTCATCTTGATGTCATGGCCCTCTTCAACAACAAAGGACAAACAAAACAACCTGTAGAGATGATTCTATGTAAAGTAAGTATTCATTTTGTGCACATATATGAAACTATGTAAGAAGAGAGGACAATCCCTCTGTGAAATATGACTGCTAAATCAATTTATTACCTACTCTTTCTATTACTATGCCTACACTTGTGTACATATATCCATGCCACTTCATAAAAAAAAATGAAGTTTGCTTTATTCAGGAAGAATCTTACATCTTATACTTTTCTTTCAAAGGACAAAATTGAAATTTTGTTACTTCCTCTCCTTCTAATGCCATGTTTCTGAAGGATGATAAGTTTCCGTTCCATCCCTAATTGTGACAATCTGGGTGAACTTCTTCCTAGACAAACCTCACCTTACTTGCTCCTTCATTGGCAGCTTCTTGGTCTTGTTGTGTCCTAGAGTAGGCCTTAATGGAAACAAATGTCCTGGGTGTCTGTCTTTTCCAAGATTAATAATTGTTTCCCAAGGTCTTCTACCCATATACCTAATTGTCGTGACTTTGGAAAATGGACTTGCAGCTGAAAGTTTTGTTGCTTGTCCATATGTGGTAACTGTCTTAGGCATATAATGGTGAGTTATGACAATGTATGGAAAATGAAAGCAATACCAGGTAATTTAGAATGAACAAAAAAGAGTGGTACTATCCTGTAAGAAAAGAAGTCTAAAGATCAGGGAAAAACAAAACAGTCTCTGTGAGTGCTAAAGATAAAGATAATGTAGGTATTTTAGTTATGTTGGGAACAATATGATACCATATGTATTTTCTTTTGTTACACTTGAGAAGGCTGAGCTACTTAAGACTGATTTTACTTATTTTCTTTACCATGAAAAATGATATTGAAACGGAGGAGGATTTATGACAAGGCTTGTTAATAGGGAATTGAAGGTGAAGGGGCTGTTACAATAGTACTTAAATTACATCAACGAGTTCAAGTCATCAGGACCAAGTGAAATACACTCTGCTGAAAGAAATGATTGATGTTACTTATGAGCTCTAAATAGTGTTTTTTTTCAAGATAGATGTATAGATAGATTATAGACAGATAGATACACAGAGACTAAAAGGTAAAGATATCACATGATTGTTAAAAGATATATTTTTTAAAATGAAGAAAAGAGATTCCTTGAACTATATATTGTAGGTTTGACTGGTTACTGGTAAAATTCTAAAGGAGAAGACTTTTGATTATATAGATATAGTATTAGAATTCACAGTAGAGACAAAATAATATGGTGGATAGGCAGCTAGTGTTTAATACAGAAAGACTTGGATTCAAGTGCTGCCTTTGCTATAGATTGATCTTCGGCAAATAATTTTTAACATCTCATTGCTCTAGACATCTTTTGAAGAGTATAAGTTGCAAAAAAATCTGAAAGGACATGCCCACTTCCTAGTCTTTTCCCCAATAGGTGGTCACCATTAGCCAGCAAGAATTGATTTGTAATTGTAGTCATGCTAACCTCATATTTTTCTTTTTGATAAGATTACTATCAATAGGTAATCATCACATTTAGTTATTTTTGTTTCTTTTAATTTCAATAAGGCTTATGACAAGAGCTCTCATGCTATTGTCTTGGACAAAATGGAGTGATGTACTCTAGTTGGTAACACAACAAGATGAATTGAGGATGTAGTGATTGTATATTTATCAGTCAATTACTCAATAAACATTTATTTAGCCCCAGCTATGTCCCATTCAAGTACCATCCTAAAGTCAGTATAATAACAACGTAATAAAATTTGAGTTTCAGTAACTTTCATAGACTATATGCTAAATTTTACAAGATTCACAATTTGCCTTGGTAGAAGTAAATATTATGATGAAATCATGATCCCCAACCACTCCTTGGACTGGTTCTATTTACTTGTGTTCTTGGATTAAGGAGGTGATCCAGTAAAAAATTAAATTAAATTAAAATTAAATTTAAAAAACTTATCTTGGATAATGTTTATAGTATTTACTCTTTTTTGCAAGTCTAGTAAGGGGATAAAGTATCTATAGGAGAAAAACTTCTCTAAAGTTCAGGTCATAACTCATATTATAAAAAGTTCATTCTGAATGCAAAGCTTTCAGGAAAAACACGGAATTCAGTTTGCTTGATACTCTCATGTCTTCTTTTTTTTCAGAACGGGCAAAAGACTTATAGGAAATACAACTTTATTGCCTACTGATCTTGAACTAACCACATAGAGTAGGGTGAATACTTAAATGAAATATTCAGAAACTCCAGATTTGGGGTACAATTTGTCTTTAGAGGATAGAAATAGTCTGAGTTGCTAGAATGGGGACCCAGGTGGCCAGTTCTAGTTGGACAACTCCTCTCTTTTCTTCTCCTCTTCTCTCGTCTTCTCTCCTCTCCTCTCCTCCCCTGGTGTTCTGGCAAAAGGAAGTTAAATTTTGATGGCCAAAATCTACCTAGTTAACTTGGGGTTTATTGGCTAGATTTCTTTCTCAAAGACCAAGCCTTAACCCCAATTCACTCTGGATCATCTGGATTGGACAATAACAGGTCCTTGCTGAAGCACCACTTAATGGTTATTTTTTGGGCCATACTGGCTTAGTAAATGGCAACTGTTTCTCCTTTGACAAGCAATCCTGGGGGGCTTCTCCTCCCAGTTTGATTTTTTTGAGGGGGATGGTAAAGGAGTCATCCCTGGACTCACTTCTTAGAGAGGACTGTTCACTGATGGGCATTGCCTCATTCAAAAGTGAGAATATGAAAAGACTTTAGTTTAAACAGGTAATGTTTTCCCACTGCTTCCTGGGTAATCTCCAGTCATCCTGATGAATATCTGCCTACTGGCCCCAGATGGTTCTGGAAGAAAAAGTGAGGCTGGTGACTTTGCACAGCCCTCCCTCCCTCGAATCAGTCAACTGCAAGTCATATCATCATCTCCCTAATGTCATGTTCCTCTTCAAGAATGAAGGAAAAACCCCACAATAGGATAGAAACCTGTATTTGTATGATGGTATTAAAGGGTCATAGATATAAATCTGGAGGGGATAGTGACCTATATTCCATTTTATCCAATATATAGTCCACTTTATCCAATCCTCTAATTTTATAGATAGAAAAGTGAGAATAAGAAACTTTAAGTTCCTTGTCCAATGACACACAGAAAAAAATAAATAACAGAAATTTGGATTTGAATCCTGAACCTGTTTATCCAAATCTATCACTTTTTCCTCTAGATAGACATTTGTAGCACTGCTGTTTTTCTTTTTGCTTTCCAGTCACTATCATAGTTGTTTTACTCTTTCTCAGCATTACTTACGCGATGTAGAGAATATCAAAGCTATATCTAGAACGGAACAAAATTCTGCTTTCCTGTGTCTGACCTCAAAACTTCTAATGACTAAGAATTAGGCCATATTCTCTCTTTTTCCTTTGTATCCCTTCAGCTTTCTGAATTTACAGATAGGGCTGATTTATGATAGAACTGCAAGTTTCAGATGGGCATAGCTAATGGATATCCTTTTACATCTAAATGGAGAAAATAATAAACACCTCAGAGAGAACAATTATCATGATACAAAATTAAGCAATTTACAAGGCAGTACTCAAAGCTAGGTCTTTCCTAACTTCATGTCTAATACTATTTCCACTAATCCAGAATGGTTCCATATTAGCTAGCCCTTCAAATTATTTTCTTGAAAATTGGTTAAATATCCAGTCTGTATTATTTATCAAAATCATTGAGAGGGGAAAAACTTGTGGAATAGCAGTGGACTAAGGGCATATCCTTGGAAAGAAATAGATCCTGTCCCCCTCTCTTCCCCTCCCAAAAAAAACAAAAAAAAAACCCTAGAGTTCCCTTCCTGATTTTGAATTCAGTCACTTTACTTATCTAACAGTACCTCTCACACATCTTCATCTTGTCCATAAAAACAAACTGAGTTTTAAATACTTTAACAAAATTAAGTTATGGTATATTCCTTGTACTAATAGACTATTTACCTCATCAAAAAAAAATTGGTCTGAAATTACCTGCTGTCCATGAACCTGTGATAACTCTGAGTGTTCACTACTTCACATATTAAACTTAAAAAAAAAAATCTTTCAATATCTACAACAACCTAGTGATTATCCTTTCTTCCTTTCTTCCATTTAATTGCTTGTGTCCATTCATACTTATGTTTCTGGTTATATTTTCCATATTATAATCATGTATACATATGGGATGTTCATTTCTGCTTTTTTTCTCTTTTGTCTTTTCATACATTTCTTACATTTTAAGCTTCTCATATTTGAAAGTTAACTTTATTATAGTAATCCATTATATTCTAGCCCTCCTGTTCACTAAGTTATTGCCCATTTGCTGGTCATCTAAGATATTTCCAGTTGGTTTTACTGAAATGTTACTAGAAATACTGTTGAATAGGTAGCTCTTTTTCTTTTCTTTTGATAATGTTTATAGATTATGGTACCAATAATAGGATGACTGAGTCACAACATATTATCTTTTATAAGTCTTACAGGAGACCTACTGTATTGACATGCAAAGAGTGCAAATGCTTCCATAATCTCTTTAATGGAACTAACCCAGAGAAGCACAGCAGTAACAACAGCCTGGCATTTGACGGTCAGCTTTTCACTGCTTATTTACTATTACGAAACACCAAAAAAAAGCTAAGGGTTAAGTGTATCTTTTGTACTTCCACTTAACACTTCCTCTTTCAATTTCCTTCCTTCACTTCATTTTTTTTTTTAATATTGTATCTTTCTCTCTGCAGTTTTTCTCAAGCTGTTAAAATAGAGGTCAGAGGCAGACACATAATATGTCACTATCCTGGTCCAATTAAGAAAATGTTGACTCTAATAATATTCTTCCCCAGTTCCTTGTCTTTTAAAAGTAAAGTAGCTGTAGCTTACTTTGAAAAAATTAAACATTAACCATTCACTGAGTCTATTAAGTTCCAACTTACTCTAAAACTGTTGTTGAAAGGGTTAATGCCCATTTTACACTTTTTTCTAATTTATTTACTTATTTTTAGTTTTCAACATTTATTTCCACAAGATTATGAGTTTCAAATATTCTCCCCACCTTTCCCCTCCACCCACCCCAAGACAATATGCATTCTAATTACACCATCCTCCAATCTGCCCTCTTTTCTACCATATCCCCTCCCTTCCCTTATCCCCATCCCCTCTATTTTCTTGGAGGACAAGATAGATTTCTATACCCTATTGTCTGTATATCTTATTTCCCAGTTGCATGTGAAATGATTTTTAACATTCGTTTGTAAAACTTTGAGTCCAGCTTCTCTCTCTTTCTCCCCACTCACCCCCATTGAAAAGGCAATAAGTCATAAATGTGTAGTTATGCAAAAGACTTTCATAAAAGTCATGTTGTGGAAGACTATATTTCCCTCCATCGTATCCTGCCCCCCATTTTATTCTATTCTCTCTTTTCACCCTATCTCTCCTCAAAAGTATTTACTTCTAATTACACCATCCTCCCATCTGTCCTTCCTTCTATCACCCATTCATGCCATGATTATCACCTTCCCCCTATTTTACTGTAGGGTAAGAAAGAGTTTCATAGCAAATTTAGGATGTATGTTATTTTCTCCTTTAGCCAAATGCGGTGAGAACAAGGTTCACTTTTTCCCTCTTACCTCCCCTCTCTTTTCTTCCATTAAAAAAAGCTTTTTCTTGCTTCTTTTATGTAAGAGATAATTTAACCCTTTCTATTTCTTCCTTTCTCCTCCCAATATATTCCTCTCTAACCCTTTAATTTTTTTAGATATCATCCCTTCCTATTCAACTCACCCTGTGCCCTCTGTCCATATCTATATAATCCCTCCAACTACCCTAGAACTGAGAAAAGTTTCAAGAGTCAAGATTCAGTCCTCTAAAGCAGTGACTAAGAAAGACAACGCACTGTTCAGAAGTAAGAAAGAGGTAAATCCACTGCTGGGGATACAGAGAGTCTATCGAAAGCTATATTCCATGTAGGAATGTAAAGAGTTTAACTTTATTAAGTCCCTTATGATTTCTTCTTACTGTTTCCCTTTTCATGCTTCTCTTGATTCTTGTATTTGAAAATCAAATTTTCTATTCAACTTTGGTCTTTTCATCAAGAATGCCTGAAAGTCCTCTATGTCATTGAATGACTATTTTTTCCCCTAAAGTATTATACTCAGTTTTGCTGGGTAGCTCATTCTTGGATTTAATCCTAGTTCTTTGGACTTCTGGAATATCATTTCCAAATCCTTTGATCCCCTAATGTAGAAGCTGCTAGATTTTGTGTTATCCTGATTGTATATCTGTAATACTCAAATTGTTTCTTTCTGGCTGCTTGCAATATTTTTTCCTTGACCTGGGAACTCTGGAAATTGGCTACAATAATCCTAGAAGTTTTCCTTTTAGGATCCTTTCAGGAGGTGATCAGTGGATTCTTTCAATATTTATTTTACCCTCTGGTTCTAGAAGATCATGGCTTTTGATCATGGCTTTCAGGTAGTCCCATAATTTTTTAAATTCTCCTCTCCTGGTCCATTTTCAAGGTCAGTTGTTTTTCCAGTGAGATATTCCACATTACCTTCCATTTTTTCATTCTTTTGATTTTGTTTTATAATTTCTTGATTTTTCCTAAAGTCATTAGATTCCATCTGCTCCATTCTAATCTTTAAGGAATTATTTTCTTCAGTGAGTTTTTGGACCTCCTTTTCTATCTGATCAATTCTGCTTTTTAGGGCATTCTTCTTTTCAATGGTTTTTTGGATCTTTTTTGTCATTTGGGTTAGTCAATTTTTTATGGTATTTTCTTCAGCATTTTGGGGGGTCTCCTTTAGAAAGCAGTTAACTCATTTTTCATGATATTCTTGCATCACTCTCATTTCTCTTCCCATTTTTTCCTCTACTTATCTTACTTGATTTTCAAAATCCTTTTTCAGCTCTTTCATTGCATGAGATCAATTAATATTTTTCTTGGAGACTTTGGATGGAGGAACTTTGACTTTGTTGTCTTCTGTTTGCATGTTTTCTACTTCCTTCTCACCAAACATTCTATATAGTCTGTTTCTTTTTTCACTTTTTGCTCGTTTCCCCAGCCATTTAGTAGACTTTTGAGCTCTTTATCAAGGTAGATCTCTGCTTCCAGTGGGGATAGGAGGTGTATTGTCAGCCTCTCAACACTCCCACATTCTGTGGGCCTAGAGCTCCAGAAACAGCCATTGTCTCTGCTCCTGTTGCTGCTGCTGTGGCTGCTGTAGGTTCCTCAGTCTCATTCCGCCTCTGATTCCCTGGGGTCAGACCACTCCACTTTCCCACACTGGTCCCACAGGCTGGTTCCACTGACCTTTCAATTTGTTCTCAGCATTTTGGCATCCTAAAGTCTGGAAACTGCCACAGGTATGAGAGATTCATTCTCCCCAAGGCCTGCTCAGCTCTTATCTGTGCTGGCGTGTCCCACACTGAACTTTGCCCTGCCCCCTATGTGGTGTGATAGACACTTCCTGGAGACCTTTCAGTCTGTCTTGCGCTGGAGATTTGCTTCCCTCTGTCATTCTGTGGGTTCTGCGGCTCCAAAATTTGTTTAGAGTCATTTTTTATATATTTTTATATGTATTTTTTATTATTTGGCTGGGCTTAGGGGTAGCATTGTAGAAAGTGCATGCTATTACTCCACCATCTTGGACCATCTTGGACTTTTAGACTTTTTGAACATTTTAAGACACATTTAAAAGGAACACATTGCTAAATAGAGATAGACAATGGTTGTCAAGACAGTCATCATTGGGAAGTTTCTACTTTGTGTATGTGTGAGAGTACGGTGTGGAGAGAATATGTTGTCTGATAGGCAGCAGTATATCTCTAAGATACACCTGGTTGGTGTCATCCTGGAACAGTGAACACAAGAGTGAGAGACAGAATGCCCTTCTCAACATTCAATCCTCTAAAGCAGTGACTAAGAAAGACAACACAGTGTTCAGAAGTAAGAAAGAGATAAATCCACTGCTGGGGATACAGAGAGTCTATCGAAAGCTGAATGTCCAAATAATTACACTTGCTAAATTAAATTCAATAGTATTTGAATCCCTATCATGTAAAAAGTGCTGTGCCAGGCACTGTGGGGGCTACAAAAATGAATGAAAGGGTGTTTCTGTGTTGTTATCTAATAGAAGAGATCAAGTGAACACTAATTACTGTAATCAGATCAGGATAGGATGAGTGCTATAGAAGAGACACACATGAAGTGCCAAAGTATCATAGAGGATGGAAATATTGCTAATGGATGGAGAAATGCACAGTAAACCTAACAAGAGAAAATAAATTCAGGATTTATGCTGTTGGTAATGAGGAGCCACTGGAGTATTATCTTGTTAAGGACTAATTACATGTGTGTCTTTGGTCTATATAAAGAAATTGCAAAAGACAAAGGAGAACATGATAGAGTAAAAACAACAAAGAAATGCACAACTATTCAGCTATTTGTAAAAATCATTTTAAAATTTTAAAATGGCAAATAGTCAATGTGATGTAAGATTTGGAGTCTTATTGCTTAACTTAATGAATACTGAGTAATTTCTCAACTTTCAGGGAAGATCCTTCAAAGAATGTCCATATAATTTTCAAGATAGACTAGGTAATGAAATAATAGGAAGTAGCAGAATTACTTGATTCAAGTAGTGTTAATTATTGAATGATATCATTATAGAAAATATATCTCTAATATTGTGAAAAATGGTCCTGTCTTTAACTCTGTTCCATTCCAAAAAAATTTTTTTTTATCAATACCAGATAAGGACAGAGATATGTTGAAATATTTTCATGGCACAAACATAGGAGGCTTATATAAAATTTTTGGATAACAAAACTGGTGTAAAACAGGCTAACAGGCTAGAATGGTGAACTGAATATAAGGTAGAATTTCATAGGCATAAATGTGATTAGACAGCACTTAATAAAAAAAACAATTAACTTTACAAGGACAAAATAGGGTAGTTATGGGGATCAACATTTTGTGAAAAGGCACTTATTTTTTGTTTGGTTAAAGTTTGCTACAAGTCAGGAGTCTGACATAGCAGTCAAATAAACTAATAGAAAGTTAAGCTGTCATAATACAAAATAGTCTCTATATCAAAGAAAGTAGTACTTTTTTAGTCTTTCCAAGTCAGTTGATATTTAACATAATATACTCAGTACTGGGGGCCACATTTTAGGGTGGACGGAGAAAATCTGGGATGAACAATCTAAATGGTAAGGAGAATTTAAAACATAGCAAAAGCACAGTTGAAGGAATTGGGAATGTTTAATCTGAACAACAAAAGTTTGGGGGTCTTTGTGACTCTACTTAATATAATCTTTAGTGTGTATGAGTGTGTGTGTGTGTGTGTGTGTATTTTACAAAATTATAATTCCATTGTCTTCTGAATGTTTGACTTTGGTGTAAAGGAGAGGTGTTCGGTTCCTAGGCTCAAAAACTGTCAAAACAGCCCCATCCTCTCCCCACTACTTCTTTTGTTCTTTAAAATATATCTGGAGAAACTCAGGTACAATCTGTGCTGTGGCTCCTATCAGTCTAAACAACTAGAATAATTAGTTACAATTCAGTGTTTGCAAACCTATCTGTACTCATATCATGTTTTATTGATATACCTGAGGCCAGAAGCCAGCAGTATGATGCTTGATTACAGTGACACAACCTGCAAAGATTGAATAGATCCCTCTCACTTTTATATGACCTTTTTCCAAATTCCATGAGAAACCAGGGTCAGTTTCTCTATTTAGTTATCGAATCATACTCATCCTCCATCCTTTCTTTTTGCAGTTTCATTGTGCTTCGCAGTGCCTAAGCATTGTAATTATTTATATTCCCGTTAACATTCAAAGACCATAAAGTTTCTCATTGACTTCCCTTATTCCCTGGATGATACCTTAACCTAGATGCTAATTTCATGTTTCCTGGAGTGACTCCTGTGGGAAAGGATCATTGGTCTCTGTTCTTACGTACTTACTTGTGCCTTGAAGCAGGCAGGAAGTTTAAATGGAGAGGAAGGGGACCCTTTTTCCCCTCACTTTACTACCTGAACCCTAGTGAGGCTTTTATTGCAGTTCACCATCCATAGATTACACAACCTATATGTAGACCTTTCCTATTAAGAAAGAAGGAATCCGGAAATGCACCACTTGGGCTTGGTGGTCCTAATTACTACTAAATATTCAAAGAGAGGATCACAAGAAAAATAAAAATTTGTCAGTGTTGAGGAAACTCCCACTCCTCCCCCTTAAAATAGTTCCTTTAAAACTTTCCAGCAAGAGTTTGCCTAATTAGGGTTATGGGCTGTTACCTTTGGATCTGTAGCAGGGAATTAAGAAAGAGGTTCCAGAATTATGAAGAGCCTAATTGCAAATACACTGTTTGCATTTTAAATATGACTATTAGTCTGAATCATGGTTTTAACAGGGCCAGCATGGAATACAATCGTAGTCAACTAAGGCTGCCTCTACATAGCATAGCTACTGAAAAATTCCTTACCCCAGCAGGCAGCTGCTGCTTCTGTTCCTGCAGTACCCCATCTTTTCTGTAGCACCAGTTTTTTAAGAGTTCAAAAAGCCAGTCAGTGATTGGTTCTGTTTTGCATAGGAAGATTATTCCTAACAGCTGTGGATAGAAATGTCAGGTGACTGAAATTCTGCTGAGTCAGCCATAACATCCCTGGCCACAACAAATGGGAGCTGTTTTTGGAGACTTCAAGTATAAAAGAAATATGGTTCAGCCACTTAGTTTTTTGGGGGTCAAACAAGGGAAATAAGTTCCTATAAATTAAAGGAGCTAAGGCCACAGAGTGATGTTTTAAGGCATGTTAAAGGAAATCGGTTTTCAAAGGAGAGATAAAATCAAAAGTGTCTTTTTCAAGGAAGAACATGATACATAAGGATTATCAAGAGCTCAGTAAGAGAATAACAATGAGTTCAGAAAGATTATTTTAAATATATAATCTTTCTCAATAAAGACAGATGGGAAAGAGTATGGTGAGCCAATCAATAAGTTCATCAATAAGCATTTATTAAATTCCTACACTGTGCCAAGTCCCAGGTTACAAATTCAAAAGTTAGCCTCTAGGACTGGAAAATCTGTGTTCAAGAATCACTTCTGATACATACTATCTGTGTAACCTTGATTAAGTCAAGTTCCCTTTCAGTCTCCCAGATTCTAATACTCTAATAACTTTTTTTTTTAATGTGTTCTGGACCTTTTGGTGTGCTAGTGAAGTCTATGGATCCCTTCTAAAGAAAAGAAGCTTTTAAAAATTTGAAGGAAATGCTAACTTTCAATAATAAATATGTGGATAGACAGATACATGGATAGATACATAAATGCATATATAGATATAGATAGGTTGAGAGATAGAGATAGAAAGATAGACAGATAGCTAGCTAGATGTATATATACACATATGTTTTTGCCACATCAAATTTTATGTAACTTGGAAGTCTTTTTCGTGGATCCCTTCGGGGAATGGGTTGCTTTAGGTTATGAATCTCAACTACAAGTTATGGAATAGGTGTCAATTTGTGTTGCTAAAGAGAGTTTCTTTATTAGATCCCTATAACAATGAAATTACAGCTCTAATCTAATAAATACAGGAGGAGGAAAAAGAAAAACAAGAAGCACTGTTGTTGTTAAATTGTTTTTTAGTCATGTTCCACTCTAGAGGGTTTGCCATTTCCTTCTCCAGATAATTTTAAAGATGAAGAAAGTGAGGCAAACAGGGCTAGGTGACTTGCCCAGGATTACACAGCTAGTAAGTGTCTGAGATCAGATTTGATCCCAGGTCTTTCTGACTCCAAATGGCTCTCTGTTTACTATGTCACCTATTTCCATCCCTTTCACGAACTTTATAATTCTCTTCCTTTCTCCTCTTCTGTTTTTCCTTTTCCTTTAGCTTTTCTTTTTCCTTCCATGATTGGGTCTCCCAAATTTGCTAATCTGGAGGTTTAAGGGCTACTACTGGATGACCTTACAACTGATTAATGAGAGGAACCTTTCTCTACCTCTTCCATTTCGTGTCTGATTGTGACTATCCTTAGGCAACTTGGATCTATCCTTGACTCTCACCCCATTATTCCTCAGGGGCTCACCCTAAGGATGACAAATTTTGTATAGATATCTAATCAGCCTAGTTCACTGCAGCTCAGAATCCCTAGGTCCAAGAGATGCTCGAGTCTCAGCCTTCCTACTGTAAGAAATTTACAAGATCCAGAAATAGTTGCTACAACCAAGGTTACCCCTCCATCTTCCATGACATTCCTGAGAAGAATATATCTGAAGATTCCTACACAAACCTAGTGCTTACCTGGCTGCTGTAGGCGTGTATGTGTGTGTGTGTGTGCGTATACAGAATCTCTGAACCCAAAGTTGATTCCATATTCTCTGTAATCCCAGACTGTCATTCCATTCGTCTAGCAATGCTCTCTTTGCCAGTTTTACATGACACCAGTCCCTGGATAATTGTCTCTGGTGGTCTTCACCTAACTTTACCTATTTCACCTGCTCTAAAGCAGTCAATCATTTCTGGATTACTCACCCTCCAATCTTATCACTTTCTCCAGTTTTATGCTCCAAAATTTTCTCCCACACCTGTTTTCGATTATTTAATCCATCCAATGGACTATATTCAAAGACTTTGGTGAGGAAGGAAGAAGGCAGTAGTGAAGCCCTCAGAATAAAAATGAATGTTTGCTGGTCCTAATATTTAGCTAAGAAAGCATTTAAATTATAGAAATGATTAAGGTGTTTTCTATTTCTCACTACATTTTCCCTATTATATTGCAAATCTGATAGTGGTGTCTTCCCACTTTATAATTACAGGTTACTCAGAAATCACATCAGACAGCTAGGTAATGCAATTTATAGAGCAACTGGCCCAGAGTTAGGAAGATTTGAGTTTAAATCCAATCTCAGACACTTACTAGCTGTATAACCCTGGGCAAGTCACCTCAGTTTCCTCATCTGTAAAATGAGTTGGAGAAGGAAATGGCAAGTCACTCCAGTATCTTTGCCAAGAGAGCCCCAAATGGGGTAACAAAGTCAGACAAGACTAAAAATGAAACAACAAAAAACAGAAGTGACAACGAAGCAGGCAGCTGCTTCTCCTCATTTGTCCTGAGCACCTCTTTCCTGAGTCTTCTGCAAGCTCCAGAGGTATAAAATAGGACAGATCAAGAAAGTGTAACATAATGGATAGAAACCCAGTTTCAGAATCAGGAAAACCTGGGCTCAACTCTTACCTAGGCATCATCCTGGGAAGATGGCCCTGGGCAAGGTGTTAAAGCTCTCAGGGCTCCAGGCACTCTCTAAGAAGGTAACTTGCTGGGCAGTAGCTGATCCCCTTTGGGTTTGGGAATTTGCTCATTGGAAATTTCTTTAATCAATTAAATCACAGGTCCATAAACAAAACAAATAAACTTGGTTTCAGACTGAGCACTCAGACCTACACAAACCCCTTATAGTCTACACTTAATTCTCATTTTAATTTTAGCTATTCCTAAACAGTAAAAATATGAAATCGCTAAAATCTATCCAATGTCATAAGGTTTCTTTGGGTTTTTGTTTGTTTCTGCTGTGTTTTTTGGGGGGAGGGGATGGTTTTGTTTGTTTATTTTTGTTTTGTCTTTTTTTCCCTAAGAAGAAGAAAAAACACAAATATCAAAATCACAACAATTAAAAATAAGTTGCTTGTCTGTCCATTCTCTGGTCATATCTTTGTTGCTGTTTTTTTTTTGGTTGTTATGTTTGTTTCTCCTATCCTACTCCTTTCTATGAAGTGCAAAGTTAAATGTGTAGTCCTTTTACAAGTATTAGGATTTGTTTATCATCCTCCTCTCCAGGTAATGACTGTTAGACACCTGGTTGCAGCTGACAGCAACGATTTCAGACTCTCCACTTTTTTCCTTTAAGATCACAACATAATTTAAACTATTTCAACCAACCACCTATAATTGTGACCTTAGCCCACCTTAGAGATGTATGATCCAAAGGCTGTATATTCACACCAGAACAATCCCCTTGAGCAAAGCCTCTATTATAACCATCAAATTCCCTGGCACCCCAAAGCTTTCTTCTACTAGGTACCTTTCCTGTAGCGATATATTCAAACCCACTGAAATTGGCCACTGATCTTTCCTGCTGTGTTTACCTGCCTCGTTGCTCCTTGTGAGATCTTTCCAATAACTCCTTTGCTACTTCTCTTTTCACCTTTTCTCCTGATGCTACAGTTTTCAAACCCCTCTTTCTAAGCAGTCTTTATGGTAGAGGATAGATGTTTAGAGGACAGTAGTGTAGTTCATCCCCATTCCTTCTAGAATCCAATATTCTTTCTGATAGCAGCAGGTATAATTCTTCCTTGCCAATTTTCCTGACTCCTTTTTCCTAAATTCAAGTAAAACCCTCTCATTTCCTGGTCATTCTACTTAAAAAACAATAACAGCAACAAAAAACAATAATCTAATCTTAATGATGTTACCTTATGAGTTTCCTCAAAAGGAATGAAAAAATAAAAAACAGGCTTCCCATTTCTCTTAAATCACCAGGTACCTCATGAAAATTTCTTAGCTCTGACCTTATTCTTGCCTCCTTAACCACTTAATGAACATAACCTACATACCCTCTCAACAATATTTAAAGATGAGCAGAGTGGATCTCCTAAGAATTGAACACTGGGAGACCTTAAGGATTGTTGACTATTTGGAATAATTGTTTTAAGTTAGCTGATAAAGAAACATTAAACCTAGATAATCCAGGTAACACAACTGCATATACTGATATGGGGCAGAAGAATAAAGAACTTTGGAAAACAACAAAGATCATAATTTATGTTTGGATGAAATTGACTGATCCTGTCAGAGCTAAAACATAAGCAAATAATTATCTAAAACAGTTTGTGACCTAGAAACAAAACAGAGCAACAAAATGAATTGGTTGATACTGAAATCAAAAAGCTCATTACTTTTTTTTTTTAGATGAAGGCAGTATCTTATTCAAACGTTGTGATGTGATATATTGAATTAAAATACAACTACCTTTACCTTTACTACATTCTCAAGGGCCTTTATTACATTATGACAATCTCCTGATCAAGCAATATAACTTTCAGGTTACCTTTCCTGGCATATGCTCCTACAACAGCTGGAGGCCTGTACAAAGAATACTCGCTGTAGGAAAGTTACTATTCTTTCTTTTAATGTGCTCTGTAGGCTCTCAACATTAAAAACCACCACTCTTTCTTGCTTGAAGAATCTAATTAAATTACCCTATACTGTCTGAACAATAAACTTGTAAAACACACCTATACACAGTCACCATCTCTTCATAGCCTTACTAAAGGTATATGGTCAATTTGGTAAAATAGCATATGGATCATTCTATTGAAAAAACAAAATTGAATAGGAAGATAGAATTCCTTTATTTTCCCTCCCTGGTTTTAAACAAAATGGAACTAAAAGTAAAATATACCTTTGCTTAAAAATTTCAAAAGGTATGAAGTAAGGTTTTGAGGAATTTGAAAAGGCTATTCCCTTCACTAAGTGACTAATTCAAATTGGGAAAAAAATGAAAATAGAGGTTTTTCCAGAATAAGAGGGGGGAAAAACTATTTGATACGTTATTTGCATTTTGCTTTTGTATTTGCTATTTAATTTGGTTCAAAATGACAAAGAAAGGGAGACAGAAAACTGGGAGAGAGGAGGAAGAGGGAGATAAAAAGAGAGGGAGAATATTTATTAATCTCTTACTAAGGGCCAGGAACTATGTTAACTTCTGGCGCTCTGGACCCTAGAAGGTGGACAAGTAATCCTTAGCTCTCACTGCCAATATGTTTGCTCAGGATCATGATTGCATCTGTTGTTAGCCAGACATCTTAGAATAGTAAATGTTGAAAAAATAGACCCTCCTTTCTTTTAAAAAATGCAGTTATAGATTTAGAGCAGGAAGGAGGCTTAAGAGAGCAATTAGTTCAGTCATCTAATTTTTAAAATGAGGGCAATCAAACCCAGAGAGGTTAAATGTTTTGCCTAAAGTAGTAAGTGGCAAACATGTATTTCAAACCCAGATCCCTGTATTCTAAACCCAGTCATGTTTCCACTACACTAATTACCTTTTTATGCTGTGATTAATTTTGATGCAGATGATTTTTGATTATCCACTCTATTCTATTTTGAATGGTGCTGTTGTCCTCTGGTAGCTGAGTCACTAAAAAGGAAAATCAGCTAGAACACTTCATGGTGTAGACCAGGGCACGAAAGGCCACTTGTGGTCATCTGTAACATAAAGTTTAAGTTCACAGGGCTGAACCTTAGGACCTAGAGGGTCACATGTGGCCTAGAGTTGGAAGATTTCCCACCCCTAGTGTAGCCATTTAAGAATGTGATATTCTCTAGTCATTATAGAGCCTTAGAGGAAGAAGCAAGTTCCCATTCCAAGCCCTATGAAACTTGATTCATTTTTGCATAAGTCTACATGCCATTTAATGCCACCCCTAAGAACATACAGGTTGACATACTATTTCCTTTGCCTTCCCCTTTTTAGTAGCCTTCCCTCTTTATCCACTTTCCTCACTGGGTCCTTGGGGCCAAATTCTTTTGTAAATATGCAGTTAACAACCAATTAACACAAACTTTATATACTTAATCCATATGATTAGTCAGTCAGTGAAAAATCATTTATGAAATCTTCAGTATGTGCCAGGCACTGTGCTAAGTACTGGAGATACAAATCCAGATCTAAAGACAGTTCCTGCTTTGAAGGAGATCATGGCCCAATGGGGGAGAGAATGTTTCTGTAAACCAGCAGTGGTGACAATTAAAATATGTCCTTATATATTACCTCATATAACATAGCTCTCATTGAAAACTCCCTATGTGTCTCAGGCTCTTTAGTCTGTGACCAACAAATTTACACTTTCTATGACGATCCAGTTTCAAACACTGAATAACAAAACAATAGAAAGCACAACTGCTCTAGAAGTAGAAGATATAGGTATGAATCCTGGCTCTGCTATGTACCTATCTATGTGACCTTACAAAAGTCAATTTGCTCTTTTGGCCCTTAGTTTCTGTACCAATAAAATAAGCTTCTTTGATTTAATAATCTCTAAAAGCCTTCTAGCTCTAAAACCAATTACCAGTATTAATATTAATTATATTATAAAATTATATATATATAAGCTATTGAGGTATATTGGACAGGTTTATCCTATACTAAATAACTTTAAGCTGCCCTCTTTTATGATATTTTAGGACATCTTTTAATATTTTTGTCTCATCTCTTGTTAGAATGTTTCGACTAGCCTTCCTTGCTGCTATTGATATACCCATTGCTCTCTGAATGTTTCCTTCTTTTCTCCTTTGACATTAAAAATAAAATAATCAAACTTGAAAAAACTGGATCTAAAACAAGAGAAAATGGATTCTCAGCAAGGAAGCAAGTGTACTTTCATGTAAAAAAAATACATCTGTGTAGAGACTTGGTGATATTGTTTTTAGCTTCTTCAATTTTGATTTTTGCTTTGTGCCAAATTTGGTGCCAAATTTCTTTGTAAATATGCAGTTAACAACCAATTAGCACAAACTGTTTATTGCCTTTGCTCTAGTTATGTGAGGTTGCTCAAGACCAATGCTGTATAAGGGGAAATGCTGGAGGCTGGAGTTGGAGTCAGAAGAGAAAGATGTTGAGTCCACTGTGTAATCCTAGGCCAGTTGCTGAATCTCAGTTTTATCTAAGTTAAATACGAATGAGAGAATTAAGTTTACAGATTTGAAGGGACTTGTTCATGACTGCCTAGTTAGATCTAGTAAAGGACAAACAGCAGCCTCTGAGTAGAGAAGAAGCTGCCGACTGGGAACAATACTTCTACTTGGGCAACCCTTCCTTTCTTCATTTCTGTTGAAGTCTGTGAACCATATGAGGGTCAGGGAGCTCAGGACCCCAAAACACTGACACGCCAGGTCCCGCTGAATGCATTCGACTCAAGACTTCTTCCAGCCATAGTAAAACAAAGTTTATTAAAGGTCTGCCATATTGAGTTGACTCTTAAGGAGCCTTGTCATTTGTGATACTTGTATTAACAAGCAGGCCAGATAGAATCCCAGCTAGACAGCATCTGACCTGGATTGAACCTCGGCACCTTCATGGAGGTGAGATGGAATTTATATGCAGAAACTCTGTGGGAAAGATCTAAAGGTGGTCTAGTAGTCTGGGAGGGGGGTATCTAAGGAGGATCTTGATGTGACTGTGGTAACTAGTGATGTAATCAAGGTGGATTGGGAGGTGTCAGGCAATGCAGGGTTTGGGTGGGAAGCAAGTGGGACAGTCAAGAGGTAACAGACAATGAAGTGCCAGGCTAGGTTAAGGGTAACAGATTAGAGTAGGAAAGGTCAAATTAAGTGGCAAGATTCAAGAGGAGTTCAAGGAGGTTCCCAGAGTCTGAATCCCATCACTTCCTTCCTTTCTTCCTGCCTGCCTGCCTTCCTTCCTTCCTTCCTTCCTTTCTTGCTTGCTTTCTTCTTTGTCTGTACAGAGTATCACACTGCTAGAAACATTTGATACTGAAGGGTATCAAGTAAAATTTATTACAGCAGAGTTCAGAGGAATTGAATGCTTTGGCCAAAGTGAACCCCACTCCTCTTTTTGGAGGTGGGAGCCCTAGCTACAGAAGAGAGGGCATTCTTATAATCTTAGTCCAGGACAGATCCTCCCATCAGAGGACCTTCTGGTCACAAGCTCTTTGACATGTCCACTACATATCACTCTTTGTTTTACTTCTCCCTCCCAAACATGTTTCATGATCAGAAAATTGAGTGATAATTTTATTCAGGGTGTGTCTGCTTATATTCAAATTTCTGACCTTTTTACCCGACTGTGTTAGATCACAACTCTGATTTACTGTCATCACTCAAAGCTGGGAGTTTTGACCCTGAGGAAGCATAACTCCTTTGTTTCCTACATCTTACCTATAGGTGCTCTGTCCAAAGGGAAGGTAAATTTTAATTCTGAAACTTTGCTTTTTGTTTTTCTCTTAAAGACCAGCCTTAACCTCAACTAACTCTAGTTCTCATTGATTGACTAACTATAGTTCGCAGGCTGAACCCTGCTTAATCATTGTTTGGACCCAGGTTGACTCAGAGTGAATGTAAATGAGAATCATTTCTGTTTTGGCCAGAAACCTCTGAAGGTCTTCCTTCCCCTCTCAGATCTATTTTTTTTTTTAAAACAGGCCATTCTTTACCTCATTTCTTATTAAAGCTTAATCACTGAATAGTTGCTGAAGCTGTTAAACTGAGACCTTTTAAAGACCTTAGCTTGAAAAGGCCGAGGTCCGCCACTGCATCCTGGGCCATCTCAGATTGTACTGATCCGATTATCTGGCCACTGGACCCCGAGGGCTCTAGAGGAGAAAGTGAGGCTGGTGACTTTGCATAGCCCTCCCTCACTTAAATCTAATTCACTTGCATGACATGGTATCACCTCATTGATGTCATGGTCCTCTTCAAGAGCAAAGGCAAAACATCATTATCTTGCATAGTGCTCTGGAGGATATAAAATAAACCAGGTCTCTGTTGCCCCCACTCTGAATCTTCTGCTCAAATTCCAAAGGGATCTATCCTCCCCAACTTTCCTACCAATGCCCCTTCCCCTTGATCTTTTCCAGTTATATCCCCTTCCTCTCTGCCCACTCAAGTATACTCATTCTACTTTGACCCTAGTAGTTGTGGGCCACAGGCCCCTTTATCTCATAGTAGGGGATACATGACTGGTCATTCTGATTTGAAAAGAAAGGTGACACAAGTTATTATCTGTTCAGAAAGGTAATACTAAGCCTTTCTACTACTGAACACTACTATATGCATATAATGTTGCCTCCATTAGAATATGAGTTCTTCAAAAGCTGGGATGGCCTTACTTTTCCATTTTTAATCTTAACTGTGATCACAGTGGTTGATACAAAGTGCTTAATATATACATGCATATGTTTGTGTGTGTATTACACGTACATGCATGTGAAATGCATAATGGAGGACATGTAACAAGCTGGGAAAGATAGACTATAGTCAAGCCATGAATGACTTTAAAACTGAAGAGGGGAATTATAATTCATCTAAGTAGCAAGAGGGAACCAATGGAGTTTCTTGAAAGAGGAGAGCAACACCATCAAACTTATTCTTTTACAAATATGAAATTATCAGCTCTCTATAAGATATATTTGGGGGTAGCCAGGTGACACAGTGGATAAAGCTTCAGGCCTGGAGTCAGGCAGACGGGTTCAAATTTGGCCTCAGACATTTACTAGCTATGTGAACCTGGACAAGTCACTTAAACCTGTTTTTCTCTGTTTCCTCATCTGTAAAATGAGATGGAGAAGGAAATGGTCAACTACTCTTGTATCTTTGCTGAGAAAACCCCAAATGGGGACACAAAGAGTCAGATAGAACTGAAGAAAACTTAACAACGACAGTAACACCATAGATTAGAGAATAAAGTGACTAAAGGGAAAGAGATCATTTAGGGGAGGTGTATTAAAATTGTAATTTTTCTATTCCCCTTGACAACACCCTGCTTTCTAATCCATGAATCAGTGTACTAAGTAAATTGATAAATAGCCAGCATAAAATAACAATAGCAGAAAATAAAATTGCAAAGGAGACCCTGGAAGTCACTGTCCCAAATATCCAAGGAGTATAATTTGCAAACTGTCATATATTAACCAAAAATCATAGGCTTTTAATATGTGCTGATTCAGGGGAAGCCCCTAGGCTTTGCTGTTGGGCCCTTTTGGTCCTATGATATATAAATATCAGGTAAGTTCTGGGCATAAAACAAGGAGAACACAAATTGGTGCTGATAACTTTGAGATGAACTTTAAAATCTTACTGAAACTTTGATATGGTATGGATATGTTAATGAACTAACTCCAAGGTATGATGAATAAGAGTTAGTCTGACCCCATTAAAAAATTAAAAAAACTATAGGATGAAACTTCAAACTCCTGCCCCTTCCTCCCAACCACTCTTCCATCTCGATCAGGCCCGTGCTGCCTAGTGCTCCCAACTGTAATCCATGGATGATTCTCTATGCCTTTACCCCTCCCCATCCTCTTCCCACAATGCCTACCTTCACTCTATCTCTGACCCCATTCATTTACCTCTGTAAGCCCTTTCTGCCACTTGTTTCTCTACTTTCTTGGCTTTTTGTTCCTACACTCTCTGTATCTTATTAAAGTGTGATTGCAGGCTCATTTCCTACCATCACTATGGTCTTTTCCAGTAAGTACCTAAAGAACTCAGCATGCCTTCTCCATTTCATAATTTTAGAAATTAATTAGCCATTTAGGAGATGGTTACAAAATCCAGGTCAGAGGATATGATGGCTAGGTAAGTAGAGATAAAGATCCAGATATGAGATTATATTGTAATTGTGAGACTGACCTGACTTGGCAGCTAATTGGATGTGAGGGATGAGGGGAACTGAAGAGTTGAGAATTACACTAAGCAAGGAATTCTGTATAATAAGAGAAGAAAGTGGCAATTCTCAACTGAAACAGTAAGAGACAAGAGTCCAGGGAAAACGATAATGAATTCTGTTCTAGACGTGTTGAGTTCAAGAAGCCTACAGGATAGCCAGATGATGATGATTTAGAAACCTGAACTGCCCTGCCCATGTGTTGCTCATTCCCATAATTAATACAGAAAGAATAATTTTATGAAGATTCTGTTTAATTTTGCATTCCTTCTCTTCTTAACTACAATATCTTGACTTTCCTCTGAATGTCTTTTTGTCCACTATTCAAATAGCCAAAGAGTGAATTATACTGTATTTATTTATCATGGCAGATTTGTGATAAAATAACAGCTGTATGAGTAGTTACAATATGATAATACACCTTTGAAGGAATTTATTGAGAATATTTTCCCTAAAACCTATTTTTTCTTTCTTACCTAGTTCATAGGTCACTTGAAAGACATGGATAACAGAAATATCCAAAGGGATGTGATTTCATTAACATGAAGCACATATCCTCAAGGTTGAAGCAGCATTATGAAAGCAAATTCAGTAAAGTGTAAATTAAGAGGAACCAGGCTTCTAAGTGGAATGTGTTTATGTGCACCACGATCAGGACAGCTTTTTCTGTTTTTGTTTTGTTTTTGCAAAGACTGAAGTTGTACTTTCTAAAAACAGAGTATAGTATAAAGGCAACATGGTGCCAAGGAAAGAGCCCTGGAACTGGGGTCAGAGTAAAGCCTTGCTTGGGACTTCATTCTGCTACTTCCTTGCTGTGTGACCTTGAGCTAGTTACTTCAATTCTCTGGGCTAAGCTTAGTTTTCTACATAATAAAGAGAAGGGGTTATACTAAATGACCTTTGAGCTTCTGCTCAGTTCTAAATTCTAGAATTATATGAAGTCTCACTAGAAATGCTGGCAGTAGAAAGCAGAAAGAGATGATTGCCAACAATTTTCAAGTAAATTTGGGGGCATGCTAAAAAACAAAATGATATATATGACCTCAAGAGGAAGAAAAAAAAAGAGAAAGTTATGCAAATAAAGAGTTCTCAGAGTATCTTGACAGCATCAAAAGGCATAACAATATTTTTAGTTGCTGTGAGGAATAACACCATGTGCCAAGAGATGACTACACCAGATTGCCAGAGCCAGTTCTAGAAAAATGGCAGTTCAGCAGTTCTTTAGCTCAAGATAGATTGTGATCATTTTCTGCTCTGGTGAGATCTCTCATTTAGTGAGATAAAAGTACCTTTGTCATCTTGGATCATACAATATATATGTGTATATACACATATTTACATGTGTATGTTGTATTATCCAACATGATGGAGGTATATTTCTCACACTAAATGAGAGCTCAGATAAGAGGTTAAAACTATGGTAATCAGTATAAAAACTCTCTCTCTCTTTCTCTCCTTCTCTATACATATAGCAGTAGTAGTAGTAGTAGTAGTAGTAGTAGTAGTAGTAGTAGTTGTAGTAATAGTAGTGGTAGTAGTATGTACTCTATAGTATATACCATTAGTATATTAAAACACTATTAGTAGTGCTATTATGTAAGTCTGTGTGTGTGTATATGTGTGTGTATATATATACATATAACATTATATAAAAATTATATATGCAGAATGCAGTGTACATATCCACTATAGGTTTCTATACATATGTATATACATATATATTTATGAGGCATGGTACTAGACACTGGAGATAGAATCACAAAGAATGAAACACTTCTTGCTTGCAATGGTGAGCTCTCATTCTTTCAATTTCCATGCTATTACCATTTCTATGCTATAAAGTATCTTTATAGTTATAGCTACACATATATATGTAAGGAACATGGTAAACATTTGTACTAATTCTACTAATCTCTCAAATAAATAGATTCATTTAGCTGGAAAATACCTTTAATGTCAGATAGTTCATTCTGCCCCCTCATTTTACAGATGAGAAAACTGAGTCCAAGAAAAGGAAGGGACTTGTTTTTCTACTGTAATTTATTTCTTTTGATTAGAGCTTCTAAAAATGAAATATGCCTAAAAAGACATTACGGGAAAAAGGTTATTTGAAGCTAAACTCCTAAAATTTATTTTATATTATAGCTAATTGATCAGAGCATAAACATAAATAAAAATGTTTCTATAGGACAAGCAAACATTTTAGACAATGCTAAACAAATATTGAGTTTCTATAGAACTATTTTTAATCATTTTTTTCATTGATTCTATCCCTCCAGCTCCAATTCCTGTCCTAAGGTGGTGAGCTTTCCAAATTGTCTATCAAGAGGTCATGTTCTTACTTTACCTTTCATTGTCTCTACTTATCTCTTTAGATCAATAGCACAGATTGAGGGGAGAATGTTTTGGAGTCAAACAAAAATATTCAACTTTACAATTCTGTGTTTTTCTGCCCAAGAAATGTTTCATATACCTAGAAATTTCACTTAGGGTTGAGCCAATTATTTTGTTTCTACGGTTTTCTCACTGGCTGTGATAAGGGCTGGAAAAGGGGGTGTGAGACCCATCCCCATACAGAACAGGGTACCATAGGCAGGTCGTCTGGAGAAGAATTCACGAACTCAGGCATTGTTGAAATCAAGGAAAAGATTTATTAAGCTTTTCAGCGGGCAAGACTTCTTAGGGAACCTGAAACCTTAAAGGGGTACAAGGAAAGTTTATATAGGATATTCTATACTATCACTTGTGCCAAATATGCCAACTAGGTGTTTTGGGATAGGATTAGGGAATGGTTAAGGAGTGGTCAGTTCTTAAAGGAACATGCACTTTTGGTATCTACTGTGCAGGTATTTTACCAAAAATTCTTCGGGAAATAGCCCAAGGTGGGGCTACCTTGAAGTGTGGTTTTAGGCCTGAAATGTCACTAAGTCAACCAATAGTCACTACTGGCCAGGAAAACCAGGCTTCTCTCATCCATGTTTTGTTAGACAAGATTAATTTAAGGGAATATAGGTATATCTAAGTCTAGGATACATATGATTGGTCAGCGAGTAGTAAATATCAATATGACCCAGTACACAACTGTTAAAACCTAGTGAGTTCTATAGGTGCAGCTGACTACTATAGCAGGAAGGGAGATAATGGTTATTGCTAGCGCAAGCTGTGTCCTTGAGGGAGAAACTTCTTGAGATAATATTTCTCTAGGGAGAAATGTGATTTTTAAAAGAAATGTGATTTTAGAATTGGGGCCCAAGTACAGGCACCCAAGCACCCTATCAGCTGGAAATAGACATTACACAATAAAGGATTCTTAGCAGAAAACAATTTCTGACCTGAGTAACCATGAAAAAAAAATAGTTCAGGGATTAATTAGGAAGTTGGATGGATGGAGTTATAGGGGGTATCTGTGAGCAGATAAAATTGTTTATGTGCTCAGACACTATAAATATGTTGGGAACTTTACTATTAGAACATAAACTCTCTGGGTAGGGACTGTTTGGTTTTGTTTTGTTTTTTTTCTGTCTTTGCATCCCCACTGCTTAATACAAAGCCTTTTATGTATTTGTCTTTGATGGCATTGATGGTGGTTCTCTCTCAAAATCATAAACAATCTGAAGCTCAACTGGTGTTTTAATTAACAAGAACTTAGAGTCTCCTACTACTCACTGATTTCCTGACAGTATCTCTCATAAGAATTACCCTCTTTCCCAATACATTGCTTTAGGTTCCAACAATTTCATTATCTTTGGGGATAGTAATTGTAATTCTCAATCAATCAATCAAGACTTATTAAGTAGCTCTCATATGCTAGATACTGTGCTAGGCACTAGAGAAAAAGAAACAAAAAATATAGTTTAAGAAAGTTACAACCTAAAGAGGGAGACCAAAACATTCAAACAATGCTTTATCTATAGATATGTACACATGCATGCTCTCTCTCTCTCTCTCTCTCTCTCTCTCTCTCTCTCTCTCTCTCTCTATATATATATATATATATATATATATACATACATATATATATAATAAAAAGGAAATAAGAGAGGGAAGATACTACACTTAAGAGGGGTTAATTATGATACGGAGCCATGGAAATGAGAAATAGGAATGATATTAGAAGTCATCTCACCAGTTTTTCTGTTTTGTAGATGAGGAGACTCAGATTGACAGAGATGGAGTGACTTGTCCCAAGTCAAGCATATAGTCAATAACAGGGCCAGAATTTAAACCTAGGTGTTCTTACCTTCAAATTCTTTTCACTATTTGCAAAACCAGTTTTTGTTACATTAAAGTAGGGCATATTATTAAATTATGAGAATTTCTTATAAATATGTGGTCTATACTCTTGTTATTTTCTCAGATCCATGAATTTTCTGGCTTTTTTTTTTCTTTTCATCATATTCTTTTAAAAGGTGAAATAAAAGAGATGAACCTAGCAGAAATGATACAATAGATGAAATCTATTCAAAGTAGAAATTATTGGTTAAGATATACTCTAATAACAAATACAATTCTTTTTTTTTTTTGAGGATGGAGTTTCAGTTGCTATAATGCCTAACCGTGTTATGAAAATAATACTCTGGGTCTCAGAGGTAATACGTGCCACAGGTGATGCAGAAACTGTTGTGGTTTCAGGGATTTCTATTGCTTTTAGTGAATGCAAACTTGGACCTGATCTTTGAACCTTAAGTTGGGTGTGCAGCAGCTTCCTACATGTCATTTTTCTTGGCCATTTCTGAAGGCAACAGTTTTCTTATTATAATAATTCCATCAATTTTCCAGCTAACTGAATGTTCCCCCCTATGAAGGACTAATTAATGACATGGAGACATACAATTTGGACTTGAGGCAAAGTTTTTAAGCAAAGAAGAATAAGAAATCTGGTTCTTGTCCTTATGCCAGGGAATGTTTTCTGAGTACTCCCTCCCCTACTCAGGAAGCTGAGTCTACAATGCAATTTGGAAGCAGGATCCCTTTTCTGCAGACAGCAAGTATCCTAAATTTAGTTATGGACTTAAACGTTTCTCCCTATGCTGCTAAGATAGCATAAAGAAATAATACAGTAGATGGGAAAAGGTCATTGCCTTATACACTGTGAATTTTATATGACCCATGAGAAGGAGATAAAAAAAATATGTAGAATGGTTTTTGTTCAAGTGGGAGACAATGTTTTGCTATTTCTCTGCCCTGCGTTAAACTTGTGGAGAATCTGTTTCCTTTTGTTTCCATTGCCAAGTCTCTGACATATAAAGAGGGAAATCAGGTAGAGGAGCAACAAGAGATTAAAAGAAGCAGAGCTGGCTTCAGCAAGAATCAGGGGCCTCATAGATATGTCCTCATAAACGTGGTCAATCCTTTCAAGGACCCTGCCTTGAAAAGCGATCAGTTTGGCTTCTACTCCTCTGCCCTTTAGACTAATCTGTTCCCAAATGTCACTGAAATTTTCTTATGGTTCTATTAATAGTACTATATTAGGTCTTTCCTTTTTTTTCCTTTTTTTGCCTTTTAGAAACAGTTTATATTTTGTATAAGTATAAATAAATGATGCATTACCTATGAATTCATCATTGGCATTATCACTGAATTTGAGATGATCATGTTGAATTTATAATGCTTAATTTAATATGCTGGCAGTTTTCCTTCTCCTTGTTATGAGAATTATTACAGTACATAAAGTATTCTGCCTTTCACCCTCCCTTAAACAATACTTGACATTCACAAGGAATGTATTTTAGCTACTATAATTGCATACATTTTCAATATAATTTGAGGAAAATATAATTCAAACAAGAACAAAAATTAACATAAAATGAAATTTAGTTTGCAAAAATAATATTCTGGCCTCTTTTCTATATGTGCATTTCCTCAGATTCCTATGAGTTTTTACCTAACAAAGGAGAGTGAAATGTGTTTTAAGTGTTCCTTGTTGCTGCTTTGTTTTCGGCTTCATGGAAAATTGCTTCATTGTATCTTATCATATTGGAGTGAAAACACTGAGTTCAATTTGAACAAAACTGTTTTTGTTTCAATAAATCACAACTAACAAAGTTCCAAGGCTTTGATAATCATAGTAGATGGGTAGAGGAATTGACCAACCCTAAAAGTCATTCTCGATGTTTTGTGTATTTGAATTGTAGTTAATTTTGGTTTCATAGACTGATATTTAAATTTTAAAAAATAAATTAGATCTGTCTTAATCAGGAAACCTAAGATAATTTTTCATAGAATGTGAATGAAACTATCACTGGCATGTGATCTTGTGAAGAAATAGACTAGATAGATAGATAGACAGATAGATAGATAGATCTGTAAATATGTGTATGTATATGTATGTATGTAAATTCCCTTTGAATTTCCTCAGATTCTCAAAAAATCACAGTACCTTGTTGGAATTAGTGGTTGACGTTATACTGGATGATCATAGACAATGCTAGAAAAACTTTAGAAGTCATCTTGAGAATTCCCTCAGTTAACTAATGAAGAAACTGTGACCAAGTTATAATAAAAAGAAATCAAAGTGGGTATCTAGCAATGACATCTCAGCTCTCAGAAATGACACTTAATGTGAATATCAATCAGTTAAATCCAAACAAGTTTGAAATGTAAGCTTGGATTACTTTGCAATGAATCCACATGTTATTTCATAGACTAAATTAATTTAACCCCTGTGGATAGCAATATACTCATTGAAGGCATTTTTCATTATAATTGACAATAATGATATTTTATGTTCTGTCTTCAGCTTTTTCTTTCAATATACTTTTATCCCTCTTTGGCAATCTCATTTATTAGTTAAAAATCATCCAAAATATCATGGTGTAGATTTAAGTCATCAAGTTTTATTCCTTTATTTTACAGATGAAAAGACTGAGGCTTCAGAGGACAAAAGGCTTATCCAGTGTACCATGGTTTCTGGTAAGTATCTGGGACATGATTCAAACCAAGGACTTTGTAGCTCCACTATATCACACTGTCTCTTCCCCGTCATAGTAATTTCAAAATCTATATTTTCATTTTTTAACTCTTTTCTGAATTGAAATACCACATTTTAAAATGCTTATAGGATATTTCTGATGAATGTGTGTGTGTGTGTGTGTGTGTGTGTGTGTGTGTGTGTGTGTGTAACTCTTTTCAGTTGTGTCTGACTTCTCATTACCTCTTTTGAGATTTTCTTGGCAAAGATACTGGAGTGGTTTGACAATTCCTTCTCCAACTCATTTTACAGAGGAAATTGGGGTAAACAGGGTTAAGTGATTTGCCAAGGGTAATATAAATAATAAATGTCTGATGCTGGATTTGAATTCAGGTCTTTCTGACTCCAGGCCTCATATTTTATCCACTGCATCATCTGTTTATATACATATTATGTGTGTGCATGTATGGATATGTATATATGTATATGTATGTATATTGATATAGATAGAGAGAGAGAAAAAGAGAGAGAAAGGGGGGGTAAAGGGGGGAGAGATTTGGGGAGGAGTCATTGATGTGATGTCATATTGGGAAAGGATAGCCCATAGAGTGGACCTAAATATAGTAACTCATTTCACTTAAGTTTTACATCTTACATTAGAATGATTTTCAAAGGCATATTTCTTGATAGTAAAATATATTTCCACAACATTTTGAAGTTTTCAGTGTATGCTGTAAAGTTGCATATGATTTTATTAATTTTTCCCAACATCTATGTATGATAGGGACTGTAGTATTTATAACTATCCTCATTTTGAAGGTAATGAAAATGAGGCATAAAAAAGAAAGAGAGAAAATAAGCGCTTTATTGAGTACTAACATATGCCAGGCACCGTGCTAAGTATTTTACACATACTGTCTCATTTCAACTTCACAGCATTTCTGGGAGTTGGATGCTGTTACTGTCCTCATTTTACGGTTAAGCAAAGGGAGGAAAAGTGACTTGTCCAGGGTTAAAAAGCTTGTAAGTATCTGAGTCTGGATTTGAAGCTAGATCTTCTTGACTAGTTCTAGTGCTCTATCCAATGCACTCTAGAGCTCCCTCAATATAAGTGACTTGTCCATAATTACAAAGGTGAGAAAATGTCAGAGGTAGGATTCAAACCCAGATTTTATGTAATTCCAGGTCCAGTGTTCTTGCTTTTTTACTGCCTGAGAATGCAGCTTTTTGCTTCCAAAGGACTATATACTACACCTATATTTGTTTTCTTATTGGCCCTGAACCCTCATCAAATTTGATCAGGTCATAGATTTGCACTTGAAGTCAAATACTATTATCTAGCTAAGACACTGTCTTTGCAGGGAAATTCTTTGCTTGAGGGCTAGAAGCTATTTGGCAAAGATGGGTTTCTACTTAATATTTCCTTGCACTATAGAATTGGCCATAGCTGACCTGTGTAAGGAATTCTATAATTACAACGTATTTTAATACTTTTACCACCACAGGCAAAACAAGTCATGATTATGGGGAAATATGACACAATCTAGAGGCATTAACTGAAAAATAAAAATAGCTCTAACAAATTGTTACAGCTATTGCTATGTAGCAGAGTGAATGAAAGCTGAAATTGTTGAGATATGAATTCAAATTCCACTTCCGACATAGACTATTTGTGTAACTCTCAGTAGTTACTTTATTTATGTTTTAATTTTCATACATGAAAAATAGGCATCCCCCTCAAAATATCATGTAATCCACAAATTATATAATCTATGGCATAAATATTTCTATGTATGTGTGCATGTATGTATATATATTATATATACGTATACACATATGTATGTATGTAGGTATATTTTTGGTTTAAGTCTTAAGGTCTCTCTCTAAATCTCTGTCTTTGACTCCAACCCTAATGCAATATTTCCCCTAAGACCATCAGAGTCTCTCTCAAACCTAGGTCCCTAAAAAGGATCAAGTCTGATACAAACACTGAGAGAAAGAAAACATGATGCAAGACTTGGTCTATTTATGCAATAGACATATAGAAGCACAAAGAATTTAAGCCCTAAACAGTCAAAACAACTCTCTTTTTTCTATTCAATGAGCCTGATCTCCCTTAGGGAATCTGTGTGGACCTACAATTCTATAATATTACTATACTATAAGCGGTATTACCTGTCTTGTTATATGGTCATATTACCAGTCTGTGGCTCTCCCCCTTGCCTTTTCTCAATTCTAGCTTATTCCTGGTCCAGGTACTCCTCCACATGGTTCATTAACCTGATATTGTCTGTGAGCTCCTCTTCTTTGTAGAAGAAGGTTGATGCAGCAATTCTCTATGCTCCACTTCTGCTACTAGCTGCTTCTATCCTTGGGGGCCTCTGGACTGTGAAGGCTTCCATTGATGAAACCACCGCTATGCACATTGCACATGGTGCCCTCTTTCTTTCACAGTTCTTTTTTTCTTTTATTTTTTTTTCCTCTATGTTGTCCAGATATATGCTGTTGTTTCCAAAGGTCAAACCTAAGGATGTTGCTCTAAAATATCTTAAATATTTGAAGTTAGGGAGGCAACATGATACACTGGAAACAGGTTTGTGGTTGGAGTACCTAGGTTTAAGTCTTAACTTTGCCTATTTGAGCAAGGACAAGCCACTAAATTTAAATGAAACTCAGTTTCTTCATCTGTAATATGAAGAGGTGGACTTTTAAGTCCTATACAGTCCTAATTCCATAGTTCGAACTGCTTCCTTTTTATCTTTCCTCCCCGGAAGCTCAACACAGTTGTTTTTTTTTTTTTTTTGCCTCTTTTTGTATCTCCAGTACTTATCACAGTGACTAATAGATAGTAGGAATTTAATAAATGATTATTGACTGTTTAATAAATTGACTTAGTTGAATTTGACTAAAGTGAACTCTAGCAATAAACTCAAACACAATTGAGACAACAAGTCCTAAATATGGTGGTAGTTGGGGACTTTGATAGTCTACACTAGGAAATAACCTCATCAAAGATACCTTTCAATGATTATTTATCTTAACCTTAATTTTGTTTCTCCTGATTACAACTTCATCAAGGGATGGAGTCAGCTTGGGCTCAGGGGATAGAGTGATGGGCCAGAGTCAGGAAGACCTGACTCACTAATTGTATGACCCTGGGCAAGTCACTTAACATCTGTTTTCCTAGACTGCTGGAGAAGAAAGTGGCAAACCACTCTTTTATCTTAGCCTAGAATACACCAAAAGGGTTCACAAAGAGTTGGACTTCACTGAACAACAAGATATAATGATATTATCATTAAAATCCTTACAGGACTACAAGTATCTTGAAGAAGATGCTTTTGCAAACCTTAAAATGTTATTGAGATATTAGTCATTAATATAGTCCAATTTCTTCATTTAAAACTTTTCTAGTTTAGATATAATATGTGTCTTCTATATGTCAGGCACTGTGGTAAGTGCTGTGGATAAAAAGAAAGGCATGAAAAGAAAAATAAGCCTATGATTTATTGATTTTCTTGAAGTCATATAGTTAGCAACCCAACTCTTGTGTCTCCAAACTATCCTCCAGATAAAATAATAAAATTCCTGCCATTTCCTCACCATAGACACAAACTAATTCAAAGCAATGATAGTGGCCTAAAGGTAGGCTATTGAAGTTTGAAGTGCTATTGAAATTAGAGCTCCATTCCATGCAAACCTAACCATTTAAAGTGGTCTGAATAATCCTACTCATTTACTTGAGAAGAATAATTTGGTGAACAATGCCAGGTCATTTTCCCCAGAGGATTAGGTGAATTCCTACCTTAATTTGGACACATAGAATGACCAATGTTTTTTCCTTCAGCCTATATGAATGGTTTATTTTTTAATTTGTAACCGTCTTTATGACATAATCACAATAAGACATTGATCCAGAGTATGTCTCTCTGTGGAGGTAATAGTGGCTTTAGGAAGAAATTCTTGTTCTGATATTCCATGTTTGGAACACAGATGCAGTAATGGGAAAGATATAGTTCCCACCAGCGCAGGACAGCTCTTAAGGAACCTTATTAATAATTTGTCTGTAGGTTTTTTTTATTGTTTGTTGTGTGTGTGTATGTGCATGTGAAGAGGGGGGTGAAGAGAGAAAAAGAGGGAGGGGGAAAGACAGACATACAAAGAGGGATGGAAAGGGAGACAGCACTTAAGGATAAGGAATGATTGAGTTTGGAGAAATAGCATTTTTGTTTGTGTGTATTGTGTATGTTGCAGGGGTTGGGGACAATTCAATGTACTGTATGAAAGTTAGAGGTAAAAATAAGAGAAACTGAGAGGAGGAAGTGAGAAAAGGTAAAAGCAGGACTGAAAGACAATTTTGATGGCAGACTTCAACCAGAGAAGCTCTCACGGGCACCATGCTAGAAAATTTGACTCTGGAATTTTTGAGACTATGCGTTATTCATCTGCGTGTTTTTGTTTTAATATGATTGTTATTTTGTCCCCTTTCTTCCAATAAATCTACTTGTTTAAGGAATGTTTGGGCTCCCTTAGCACCTCTGCTGTGAGAGTTGACTGAGTCCTTTACAGGGTTGCTCATGTACTTTTGGCATTAACAGGATTCACCCAACCCTCATTTGTGGCTCCAAGAAGAACATAGAGTGGCCATACCCAGCAAACCATCTTGGAAGATGGGCTAAACAGATAGAGGTAACTGACTCAAACCTGTCAGTGAATTAGGAGGATGTCAGCACCAAGCATGTGAAGATTTTATCCAGTGGAATGGGAAGATGAAGAGAATTTTTTCCAGTGGCCACAAAGGTAGCTGAAACAGGTACTGTGGAGTGCTTAGAGTTTGCTCAGGCATCAAAGATGCCAAGGTCATTCACTGCATCCTGAGGCATTGACAGTAGTCTCCACTTCTGTCTCATCACTAGACTTCCATGACTCAGGAAGAAAGAGTGAAGCTAATGACTTTGTGCAACTCTGCCTCACTTAAATCTGATTTATGTGCAAGTCAAGACATCACTCTGTGATATCATTGCTTCTCTTCAAATATTAAAAACAAAGACACAAAAAAAAACTCAACATTTGTAAGAATTTGGAGAGTGTGCTTATGTTTGTGGATTTGATAGCAATACAGTGACCTCTCAAAATGAGAGAATTTTAATGGATTTTAAAGGAGATAACTTACTGCAGAGAAGGGGAAGAATTTCCCCTTGTTCCTTCTGACCCACCTCCCCAAAATATTGGTTGCTTTGTGTCTGGAGAAATTTCTGGCATTTGGAATAGAAAAGAAATATATGTCTGTCAGAATTCCTTGAGGATGTTCAACTTGCAGTTCACCTAAATTATGCTAAATATATATAACTCAATGAATCTGCTATCTAGTCAATGTGGATGCTTTCAACAATGATATGAGTCCAAGTTCATTCATTCCTGGCCCATCCGGAATGCTTCTTGTCAGTATCTTCTTAGTTTATCTTATAGATTCCAGCCAATGCTTTTTCCTATCAAATCAAAGATATCAGTGGAGCTTTCATACCATCCACAGGTTATTGCTCATCCTTTCCATGTGGGCATTTATTTATGTTCTTTTTTAAAGCTCCTCATTGGTCAGATCTTGTTCAGTGCCAGCAGGTGCTTTCCCATTGCCCTTTATGTCATAATCATTTTCAAATCCTCTTAGACTGTGGTGTTCCATGTATCACAGTCAAATAGAAGCCCTGGTAGGATATTGCTATAAAAATAAAGTATTTTATTTCTGAGAAAAGTTTGGATCTTTAAACTTTGCAAATTCCTGAAGGTAATCCAACTCATTTATGGCCATCATGGAAATATACCAATTTTTAATCATGAAAAGTGCACAGTGCTTTCACAGACAATGCTAAAAATCTGTTCTGTTAGGAAGATGGATACATTATGAATTTTGAATTTATATAACATTTGATTCCTGTGTTATGAGCACTTCAGCCACAACTCTCAAGCAAGTGAAGTCCATTAATTTTACAGCCTAATACAAGAAGCTTATGGTGTGGGTAGAATATATGTTCAGCATATAAATATAAATAAAATAACTTATTTTTCATATCTCTTGCTTCTTTTGAGGCTATGACTTATGCATACTAATTAATTAGGTAAACAATGTTTGATCTGGGGGTCTAGGTTTTATGTGACACTGTTCATCAAATTTATGCTAACATCCAATAAAGCAGTTACACTGTGGGCTGCTTGGAAGTGAATTGATGTTCTTCCTCCACACCCCCAGCAGTCTGCAGTGACCCTGGATCTCTCTTTTTTCTTTCCTGTGAAGAGAAGAGAAGGGAGAGTGACAGAGAGAGCAGGTGCTGTGGTAAATTTACAACCTTTTATTCCATTTTTAGTGGGAAGAAAAAAAAAGTGCTGTCCTTACAGGAGCAGAAGCAGCCTGAAATGTACTTCATCATTCCAGCTGAAACTCTGATAAGTCCAGATGTGTGATGGCCTTCAGCCCTAAATCAGGCCTTGTACTTTAAACATGACCTTCCTTTAGGCACTACAATAATATCACTTGCCTAGGCTTCCTGTACACAAATTGAAGCAGGGTACTTTAGACACATCTTCCCTAGCAACTCTACATATTGTGAGAATAATGAACATCTAAAATTGTTCCCCCCGCTCCCCCAGTTTGTGGCTTGCCCACTTCTCAGCTTGGATTGTAATGGTGATGATATATTCATTCTCTAGACCTGAACAAAGAAAAGATTGAAGTACAGCTGGTAGGAGGGGAAATCTCTGTGCATTCCATGCCTCATACACAAATAAATAACAGGGAAGCTTCAGTAACTTTTACAAAACATATATATTTCTGATATCATTCGGGATGCAGAATAAAGACAACCTATCAGGGCCCCTCAGTCACCCCAGAAGCCTCCTGTATTGTTTAAAACTCCAGTTTCTTGGTATTCATTATAGAATTCTTCAGACATAGTCTGAAGCACCTGTTTGTATCTGAAGTGCCACTTAACAAAGGACTTTTTGAAAAATCACAAATAGGTTTAAAAGTTGCTAACAGGGTGGATGTGACTGGAATAATCAGGAGTAGGAGAGATTTGAACACTTAATTATAAATTTTAGCTTCCGTCCTTATTTCATACAATGCTAACTCCATGTTTTTCATGCTTCAGGTTCTACCTCTTGAGTTGCGTTTTGTAAACACCAATCACTTGAACTTCAATATCCTGAAGATTAGCCATTTCAAGAGCCATATGGCCTTACCTACCGAAACATGATAATAGAGTATGTTCCGAAGGCTAGGCATCTCCCCCCTCCCCACTTTTCCATTCAAGGCAAATGCCACCACCAAATACTGAAATATTACACTGGATATATTTTATGTATATTGCAAATATTAAAAGTGTGATTTAGTTGGATTTTTCTTCAGCTCTTAGATTGCTTCTGAAAATCGCCTGAGTCTAGCACACATTCGTGACAGATTTATTAAAGACAAGTGATGTATTAAATCCTGGGAAGTTATATTTTACATTAAAGGTAAATTAAAACTATAAATTTAATGTGTTCACAGATGAGCCCAGTCTTCAAAAGTGGTAATCAGTTGCTGTTTAATTTTCCTAGTCTGGATTGCTTCATCAAGACCTACTAAGCCTCTCTGGCTGTCTTGCCTACCCTCATATGCTTGACATTTGGTTCATTAAGAATCAGTTTTCCTGATCATCACAAAAGAAGATGCCCAGCTTTATTAAGAGGAAATAATGGCGTTGCCTTTTTCATAATTGAATCTAGAAGATATATGTCGTTCTTCAGAATGACATATTTGAGAAGTGAAATAATTAACCTCAAAGCAATGGCTTCCTCTGCCTAAGTAAACTGGGAGTCTCAGTACTTCAAAAGCACTTTTTATAATCGATAAAAAAATGGAAGATTCCTTTTTTTCCTTTTTCCTTAGCAAGTTATCCTGACTGATAAATAACTGTTGTTTGTTTTTTATTTATTGTTTTTATTCAATGGGGCTGCGATGGGAGGAGGAAAAACAAATGCTTGTTAAATGAAAACAAAAATGGATGATTTTCTTGAATAAACTGCTCTGCCTGACAAAGGATTATGTCATATAGATTTTTTCGTTTTGAAAAAGAATTTTGAAAATAAAGTTTAAGTCATTAATGTCATAATAAATCATAAAGTAACCACTGATATTTTTTATGCAAAGTATTAAACATTAACTTTTTTGCTTTTTCTTAAAGCATTGTCTAAGAAAAAGATTCCTTGTATTTAATATTGTATGGAAGTAGGTTTTTTTGCAATAATTAGTAGATATAATTCTCTAAAGAAGTAGAGAATAAATGAATAATTTATTTGTTTATTCAACAAATATTTATCAAATTTCTTCTGTGTCTAATGTTTGAGGGGAAGCTGTGCTTAAGTAATAACTTCCCTTTTGGTTCAAGAGCAACAATCTATTTTTAAGGAAAATGACTGTGGTTTAACTTAGATTATTTCAGTTTGTTACCTGTGTTCATCGGTTACTTGAGAAATCACTCGTTTCTCCCATTCATTTATTTATTGTAGCGCCAGTCCCTAACAGGATAGTTTTCATGAAGTAAGCATTTCATGTTTCTTGGAGGAGTTTTCCCTCCTCCTCTAATCCTTTGCCCCAGAGATTGCCTTTTATTCATACTGTTTATCTTTTATTTGGAGATAGTAATCAGCAATTGGTCTCCTCATTAAAATACAAATTCCTTGAGGAAAGGGACTTTGTTTTGTTTTCTTTTAATCCCCAGGGTTTAATATAATAAGAGGCAAATATCTCACATTTGTAGAGCTCCTTGAAGTTTGCTAAATAGTTTACAAATATTGTGTTTTTGCATTTTCATGCCATTGCTGAGAAGTGCTATTTTTACCCCAATTTTACAGATAAACAAAAGAAAACACTCAATGCATTAAATGTCTAAGATATGATTTGAACTTAGGTTTTCTTAACTTCATGTTTACTGCTGTATCTATCCACTCTATTACCTAGTTGTAATAAGTACTTAGTAAATGTTTGAGTGATCGATTGACTCAATCATATCAAGTTTTATTTTTGTGGATAGGAATGAATAGCATTAGTTATTTTAATTATTCCCTGCTAGAAATAAAAAAAAAAAAAACACTAAACTCCTACTGTATTAAGTCCTGATATTTCTATTTACCCTTTCTCCCTCTTTTTTTGTCTTTTTTCCTTTTTTTTGGTAATAAGGAGACTAACAGAAATAGCTTGACAGAGTTTGCTATCAGATTGTGATTCCACCTGGCCTGCTTTTTTGGAGGTAGTCAAATACTATTTCAGCATAACAGAAACAAATAAAAACCAAAATGTTACAGTCAAGATTTCTAAAACAGAAGGGCATAGAGGAAGCACTAAAAAAAAAAATCATAGGTCAATTCATAGTATTTTTTGAACTTTGAAAGGTTAAGTATTGACAATTGTAATTAAAATCCTTTGTCTCTGAATTTTTTGCCTCACCTGCAAAAAAAATTGCATTATAAGTATTAATGGTTAATAAGTTCTCTTAATGTTAACTTTAGAAGTATAATAACATTTCTTAAGACTGTCTATACAAATAGTTGCAGCATTATGCTCTTAAAAGAAGAGATGGCTCATAAATTTTCATTTGGGGGTTAACTTTAGTATATTTTTCAGTTCAAAGGTCTCTTTTAAAATGTCTTTTAAAATGGCATTTTGTGATATGATTGATTTTGGGTTGTCATAATTTCTCATGAAATCATAGACTTTAAATCTACTATGAATCATGTAGTCCAACCTCATCATTTCATAGATAAGGACTGATGCCACAGTGACTTAACAAACATCATCATATATGTAGTAGAGCATAAACTAGAAATTGGATTACCTGACCACCAGTTTACATTTTCCCCAATTAAGTCGTGTCATCTCTAATATAAAAAGCAACATTGAAGATATTAGTACACAAACTCCAGTTGGTTATACACATTCTCTTGATACAAAACAAAAATTGACAAGACATTTTGATCATAACTGTACAGCTAGAGTTTGTCTATGAATATTTTCATTATCTCCCCCTCACAGTTTGATTTTTTTAAAGGGGATCATTTCTTAAAGAGGTCCATTCACTGAATGGGCATTGCTTCAATCAAATTGAGAACTTAAAAAAAAAACAAACTTGAAAAGGACAAGGTCTCCCACTGTATCCTGGGCCATCTGCAGTTGTCCTGGTCAATATCTAGCCACTAGACCTGGATGTGTCTAAAGGAGAAAGTAAGGTTGGTGACTTTGCATTGCCCTCCCTCCCTCAAGTCCAGTTCAGTTGCAAATCATGTCACCATCTCCCTGATGCCATGGTCCTCTTTGAGAACAAAGGAGGAGCCACAAGCACAACAGCTGATGTATTAGAGACAGGGCATATATCCAGGTCTTTATGCCCCTGTAGTTACCTCTCTATCCATATTGCCATATTTAAATATGCATTTTAAACTCAATACCACTAAAGCTGCTTAGACTTTCTCAATCTAAAGTTGTATTTTAGTTTCTGTCAGAAAATTACTTTTGACTTCTATTTTTCTACCAGTGGTAGCTAGCCTTGGTCCATCTGAATCACCTTGATATCAAGATGGAGGACAACTAGCTGAGACTAGTGAAACTGTCAACCTTTGCTCTATTTTCTCCTAGCAACCAAATTGCATTGTGGAGTTAGCAAACTTTATCCTTCTCCCTAAGCCATTATAGTCCCTATGATAAAATAGAATGTAGTGAGCACTAACTTTGCTTTCCCAGAAAAAAAAAAAAAAAGGTTTCAACTCCCCTTCCGAGTTAATAAGAAGAGTTGAGATATTCCTTCTCTAACACTATTGGCTAGAATCCCCATTCTAATGTGTTTCCTTCAATGTAAACTTTTTACCTTTAATGTACACTTAGACTATACACTCAAATATATCCTGCAGGGGATGAAGGGAGAGAAGGAAGTAAAGGTGTGGCTTTGTGTTTGTTTTGTTTTGTAAATAAAAGGGTTAGTAAATGGATCCTTTCTGAATTACTGTCTTGGTGTTTCAGAACAAAATATTTTGCCTTTGAACTAATTTTTTGATGGATTCTTTTATCATTACTTTATAATAATGTATGAAGAGGCACCTGGAAGGCAGCTACAGCCCTCATTTAACCTCAACCCTGAGCCCTCACATCGAATTAGAATACACTTGTCAGAATGCAGGAAGCTAAAGGTTCCCTATCTTGTAGTTTTCCCTTTTCATGTAACTTTCTATGCTACCTCATTTTAATATTTTCCTCTTTTACTTGCACTATTCTCCATTTTCTTTTTACCTTTGCTGTTTTCTGACTTCTCTGTCAGCACCTGATATTACCCTGCTACACCTATAAAAAAAGCTTTTTTTTTTTAAATTGAGGTATCATCTCTATTAAAAACACTTTAGAATTATAGAGAATTGCCTAGAATACTCAACTGTTAAGTGACTTGCCTAGAGTCACATAATGAGAATGTAGTTCAAGGTAGAACTTGAATCCAGGTCTTCCTGACTCCAAGACCAATTTTCTAGCCTTTATACCACTCTGTATTTAAAAAAAAAACGAATAGGTACTGTAACAGATTACATTGTTATAAACAATTTTCAGATAAGGAAACTCCTACCAATGAAGGCTAAACCTTCTATGGAGTCTATAGTCTCAAAGAGTTTCATAGATCTCTAGTGGATTAAAGCAGCTTGGCCAAGGTCACAAAAGAAGTATGTGTCAGAGATAGCACTAGAACCTGGAATTTCCTGGGCCAAGTCCAGCTTTCTATCTAGGATACCACACTGTATAGATACAAAAAGAAATAAATTAAATAATTCAAAATTTTTAAATAAGATTCACTATCAGTCAAATTTAATTGTATAGAAAATCAAAGAACTCTGGATTTAGTGCGGGGAGACTTGGATTTAAATTCTGCCACTGAAACTCATTAACCACTTAATGTTAGGCAAGGTTCTTTTTAAGCTTCGATTTCCTCTTCTTTAACTGTGAATAATAATACGTGTTCTATCTGTATAAAAGTATTGGGAGATTCACATGAAATAAGGCACTTTCTTAGAACTTACATCAATGTCAATTATTACTGACCCATATTAAGTTTCTAATTTCAGCATTGCTAATAGTAAATGGGCTACTTACTTCATTCCAAAACCATAGCAGGATTCAGATATTTGATTAATTTAACAATAAAAGCCTAGAGCTAGTAAACTATAAGCACAGAGTAATAAAGCTTTCCTGTTTTCTGATGCACAGTAATCAATGGCAATTCTATCATTTCCTGATTCAGAGCATTCTTCCTTCTGCTAATGAAAATATTCAATTAAAAAAATTATCATATGTAATATCAAACATTAGTAAAATAAACTTACTTTACAACTATCTACATTTTAAAAAATTAAATTCATCCCTAAAATATCCTGGTTTTTTCATTCACTCTCTTTCATTCCATAGATAGACCTGGAACCCAAAGAGAGACTGAGTTTGTTTTTCCATCCAAATAAATGCCCTTTAATGATAAAAATGAAAAGGTCACTGGTGTACCAAGCCTGGTAGTTTCATTTGCTTGGAAGCTAAAAATAAATGGAAAAGAAATGAATAGCCCATTGGATTCATTCACAAAACACATTCTGCCCGTAAGAAAATATTTGATCTTTCCTGCAGGTGTTAACTAGAAACTAGTCCCCACCATAGCTAACCTGGTGACAAGAAGATAAATGGAACACCCGAATTCACACAATAGCTTGGATGTAACTAATAAATAAATGCCACAAATTCCAGAAGCTTCAGCACAAGTGTAACCTTCCCACAAAAGATTTTTTCTGATAGTGCCCAGAATATAGTTTTCGAATATGACACAGAGGTGTTAAATAAAACCCATATGCTGATACACTGAGCTCAGGAAGCAGGTTTATAACTTTTCAATCAGTCAGGATACTTGCTACCTGCTGGTTAAGTAAGTTACTTTTGAAGATACATAAACCATCGCACTAAGGAAAAAGAGTATCTAAAGGAATACTTTCTGCACCCACAGTCCTTCTTTCCCCAGCAAACCTATGCACACAATATTTGCTCTTTCAGCTGTGCAAATTACCATGTAACCAAATAATTCGGAAGCAAAACAAAACCAAGATTGGCCTAAAGGGAATAAAAGTGAGACTTAAAAAAAAAAAAAGGAAAGGGAGACCCTGAGCAACTTCTTTCTATTTCCTTCCTCTGATTTTCAAGGGAAGGGGTTTGGGGCAGAAAGGAGACTGATTTCTTTTATGTATCTAGGTTTACTTTTAATTACATTTATAGGAAGAGCTATGGCCCTGCCTAAGTAGATGTTCCAAAGAAGACATATTACTGCCCAGTGAGGTAGGAACCAACAACGATTTAGTGAGATTATGATCCACAAGAATCGTTAAAATAACCTATTAGCTAATATCAGTCAAAGGTACACTATACAAGTACCTTGCCATAGTTACTACTATTTATCTTATGGCATATATAAAATTATCATGTGTACTATTTGTAAATGGCCATACTCCATATTAGATAATGCTGGATTCCAAAGGAGAGGTGACTCTAAATATCTCATAAACCCTAGGGTAGGAGAGAAAGAATTAAGGTAATAAAGAAAAATCCAATGTTCTAACGTTCTCTGAATATTATTGAAGACTATATGTATATATATATGTATATATATATGTATTTATATACATATAATGCATATATGCATATATATTTATAGAGAGAGAAAGTGAGACAAAGAGAAAGACACAGAGACAGAGAGAGGCAGACAGAGATATACAAAGAGAGACAAAGAGAGAGGAGTCTTCACCACAACATTAAACATTCTTAACATTCTTCGATAAGCCCATAGTTAGAAAGTAAATTTGTTACTATAATATTTTGTGGTTGTTTTCGTTGCTCACTTTTATGCCTTTGCTATTATTCATTTAATTCCTCTTACCGTGTGGATAGAATGGTAAACCACATTGTTTATGAGTTAGCATTGCACCTGACAGAGGTGTTCAGTTTCATTTGTACACATCTCTTTCAGAAGAAAAAAAAAAAAGAAACCAAAACAATCAATAGAAAGTCATTATGGGAAAGGTGAAAAAGAAGGCAGAAAAAGAGAAAATGAATCAATCCTCCTAATGCTGATGTGCACATCTGTAGTTATGAGGATAACACACATATTTATGAGCAAGGGAACATGAGAAAACATGTTAGCAAAAGGGACTTCTTTGACTTCTAGGTAGAATTAGATTTTCATATGTATTTCATAACAAAAAAATAACTACCTAGTTAATTTCAGGGTTATGTTAACTACCTACACTATTTTGGAAAGTAGGGAAAATAAAAGCATTTCCGTAGGAAAAAAAAACTTTCATCAATATACCCCTAAGACAAATGTGCTATCTTGGTGATGCTAAGGGGTCATAAATCACAGAATTCCAAGATGAGTAAGTGAATGAAGAAAGTAATAGATGAACAAATTACAAAGAAAATAAAAGATAAAAATTTATTTTGTGCCAAGCTTTATACTAGGGATGTTAACACACAAAAAAAGAAAAGCCCTGTGAGATATAGAAGGTTATAGGTGTTTGATCTAGTCAGGATAGCACAGCTCAGGGGTTGTGATTCAAAAAAAAGTGAATGAATTAAGTCACATAGAGAATGGCCTCAAGGAGATTCAGAGGAAAGAAGACTTTGTCAGGATGTCAAGAAGATGGCAAGAGAGGATGGCTGGATAGGATGTATATGGTGGTGATGAAATGATCGAATTTCTCAATGACCCAAATGACAATGATGTGTTAAGCTATTACCATCAATGATTTGTTTTTGAGAAAGGGCATAAAAGCCATTATCAATTCCAATGGTAACTAGAAAAAGAGGTTGGCTAAACCTGCCAGAACCTGAGTTCTAATAATACAGTTTTGTAAAACTTAGGATCAACTCCACATTACCATGAGAAAATGAAATAGGAATTTTGGGCCACACAAGAAACAAGTTGCCAACTTCAGTAACTTGTTTTTTCACATGGGTAGTCACTCCCATAGGGGAGAAAATGAATTCATTTTAAGGTGGTCCTCTCTTTTCTCCTATACAAAGTCAAGTCAGAAGGATTGGATCATCACCAAAGTTCTCCTGCAATCAGTTCCATAAGAAGACCTAATGATAGGAAATGTCTAAAACTAAACTAAAGCTGCCTAGTGATGAAGTGAGTTCCTTATCAGTGGATGTTTACAAATGGAAACTGTAAAAACTCACCAGGGATGTTTAAGAAGAGTTCTATCCATCATACATAGTGTTAGAATAAAGAGCCACTAAAGTACATGTAACTTACATCCTTTGATTATATGTCTTTCTTTGAGCTATAAATCCCTAATAGATATGTATTTACAAGGTCCAATGCTACAGCAAAGTGGTGCTATATAATAGAAAAGGGGAACAAGAAATAACTCCCATTTATGTTCTTTCTCTTCTCCACGCATATTTAAGAATGTTCATCATGTTTTAATGCACCTGGATGCAAGTCCACTCCCCCTGTGTGTGGGAGATAGCATACAGATCAAATCCGTATAAATTTTCCAAGTTTTGTTTCTTAATAACATATGTCCCATCTGCTCTTTACCTTGTTCACAAAGCCGCCATCCTGGTTTAGACCTTCATCAATGCTTTAACTGTATTACTAAAATTACCCTTTAATAGGTTTTTCTGCCTCCTATCCCTTTCCTTTCCAATCTTTTTCTCACCCAGCTACCAAACTGACATTCCCAAACCACAGATTTGACAATGTCACTCAAACTTTTGACAGATCTATTGGCTAGCACTGGTCCCTAGAGTAAAATGAAAACTTTGCTATTTGGCTTTGAGTATCCTTCTCAGTCTGACCATTTCTGCCATTCCAAGTTTATTGCTAAATACTCTCCCTCCAATAGTCATATTACATCCAAACTGGCTTGATTATAATTACCAAGATATGACCTTCCATCTTTTCTCTTTGTGCTGGTTATTCCCCATGTCAGAAATGGATAGAATACTCCTTCCTCATCTCCATCTTCAAAAATCAGAAGTTTATCCTAATCCCCTCATTATTTTGTGACCACCCTCTGACAATGTATTGTTATGTGAATGTGCATATGTGTATTTTTTCCCTTCCACTCTCAATAGACAATATGATCCTTGAGGTCAAGAATTATTTTATTTTTGTATTTGTGTCTCTAGGGCCTATCACAACGACTTGGCACACAGTAGTTACCTAATAAATATCTGC
>CM053771.1:467397384-467433424 GCA_028658325.1 Potorous gilbertii | reverse complement strand
TATTTCACCAAGTAATTATGTGCCAAACACTATAGGAGGTGTGGTGAAATACAAAAGAAATATTTCATTTACATAAATGAAATAACCCCTGACCTCAAGGACCTTACATTTCAAAGGAATGTGGGAATGAAAATGAACTAGAACAGCTAAGTCAGTCTAAAGTTTATAGTAATATTTTTGGAAAACTACATAAGCTATAATTTTTAAAGGAAAACAGAAAACTTTAAACTCTGTTATATTAAAGGATTAGTTTTTAGAACCAATTTTTCACAGGCTTTCAAATATTTCTCTAATAATACACCTTGTTAATCAGTTAAAAAAAACTAATAAGAACAAATTTCAATATTAACTCACTTAAACTATAATAAGAGTACAAATTGATTTCCCTGCTTTCCATTTTTACCCTCTCCAGTCTTTTTTCCACAGAGCTTTTGAAATAATTATCCTTGGACATGTCTAATCATGTCATTTTTGTCTACCAAAACATATTCAATGATTATATATTGCATTTAAAATTTATAAAGCAAAAACAAAGAAAGAAGTAACAGGAACAGCAAAACCCTTTTCTTCCTTATTTCACTTCTGGCCAAATTTTAATAGCAGATATACTTCACACTCAACCTTTTATCTACTTTCTCTAGACATTGACATTATTTTTCCATTTTGAAATTTGTTTTCACCTCATCTTGAAGTGTCAAATATTTATCTTCAAAATGATCAATTCTTCCTTGAAACCTCTGAACTTCCAAGTGTTTATTTTTTCTACTTCTTCAAATTACTTCTTATTTAGCCATGTTGCATATATATATATACATATATATATATACATATGTATATATGTATATGTATAAATGTAATAGTAGGTATTGATAATTTTTTTCAAATTTTCTGATTTTTTTGTGATTTTATCTTGGTTATTTCCTATTTTGTTCACTTAATTTTCTGCCTCCTTTAAACCATATTGTCTAATGATGTATCAATTTCATTAGTCTTTTCAAAGAATCAAATTATATTTTAATTGATTATTCCTGCAGAGTTTTTAAGGGGAAGTAATATTTAACCTGATGATGGAGTGACTTGGAATCAAGAAGATATCTCTTTCTGAGTTTAAATGTGACCTCAGAAACTTACTAGCTCTGTGACAAGTCACAACTCTGTTTGCCTCAGTACCTCTTTTGTAAAATAAACTGGAGAAGCAAATTGCAAATCACGGTAGTATCTTTGCCAAGAAAACCCCTCAATGGATCACAAAGATTAAAAAATAATTGAGTAGTTTATTTTTTTCATTAATTTTTATATTTCTTCTTTTGGGCTTATTTAAAGTTTTTATATTTGCTGATTTTCTGATTTTTTTGACTCATATTCATTTGATACATCCTTTACTTTGTGTGTGTGTATATATGTGTGTGTGTGTGTGTGTGTGTGTGTGTGTGTGTGTGTGTATGTGTGTGTGCCTATACATACATAATTTTAAATCTCCATTTGTTTTCACAGGTTTTTAAAACTCTATTACTGTCACCATGTTTAATTTATTATGATCTGGAAAATGTATTTTACTATTTCAGACTTTTAACATTTTTTGCAATATCTTTGTGCACTGGTAGTGTGACCATTTAGGTAAAAGTCCCATATGATACAGAGAAATATGTATATGCTTTAACAGTACCTTTTAGAAGATGAGCTAAGTCTGAGTAATAGTGTCTCTAGGAATGTATTCAGTTCCATATTGTACTTTTTGTTTATCTTTCTGTTAGATTGTTCAGCACTGAAAATAAAACATTTAAATGTTCTGGCACAATTTTATGACAGTATACCTACTTTATTCTTTGTGAATTTAAGTGTTAAAGTATTTGGAGTATATAAATGTACATTTAATATTAATATTATTTGCTACCTATATTTCTTAAAGTATAATTTAATATACACATTAATTTCTTTTATGTTACGATTTTTTATTTTCTTCTTCTACTAACATGAACTCCTCTTTGTCTTTAACTACTCCAAGCTAAATATTGGTGTGGAATATTGTATATGATGTAAATTTAAGCTTCCACCTGTATGTCTGATTTTCTTTATGTTTTAAATGAAAGTATTTGCCATATGGGATGAGTATTTATAGAGGGCATATTGGGATACGTTAAAAAATACCTATAAAATATATTAACATGATGTTTAAGAAATAGTTCACTATTCAACTTCAAATAATACTTGGGAAACACAAGGCCATGTATGATTAAATCATGAAAAAAACACAGAGAAGACACAAGTTCATGACAGTTTGGGAAGTGGAAACTGAAACATTTTGAAAAAACAGACTATATTTTAAACAAGTAAGCACAAAAATGTTTTCTCTGAAGAATGGAAGGCTTCTAAGGGGCAAAAAGCTTATTGACGTTAGGAAATGCGGTCTAGTAGAGTTATGCAGTATTTTTTTAGTTTGTGTAGCTCAACAATGCATTTTTATTTATTTAAAAAAAGAAAAAAAATAACTTGCTTTGCCAAGAAGCAGAAAGGTGTTTGTAGATAAAATAAAGTATTTCTCCTCCCCTTCCCTCGCAAATTAATGGTTATGTTCAAAACTTAAAATATTAAGGAAGCAATTTTAGTTGAACAAGGAAAAGAAAGAAAGCATCTTGAGATGAATGAAAAGTTCAAGAGACAGAGTTTCTGGGTAATTAATAATCAGTTCCTTGATAACCAAGAAATTGAGGTCAATGGTTTCTCTCAGTAACCAGAGGAACATTGTGCCTGAGGAATGTTTAAATATCCTTGGAAAAGAGGTTGTCCCAGAAGGGTGGAAATCAGTTCTGATTGGTTAAAAATTCAAGAGAACGTGATTACTGTTGTGGGAGGTAGGTTTATTTTCAAGAAGGGTTCAGGAGCATGACATTGATCCTGTCAGTCTTGGACAAAGAGATTCATCTTTACCTAGACCAACCTTAGCTAGGATAGCCTTGACAAAGGGATCAACCTCTACCTGATCACTTAAGTAGTTGTAAGATAGGCCAGAATTCACCTAGATTAGATTTTCTTTGCTCTTTAATCAGAAATAAACTCTCCTAGTTGGATGGGATGCTACCCAAGATTGAGAAGTCAATTCAATTTCATCATGAGCCCTGTCCTTCAGAGATTGTCTTGACCTAATCTCTCTGTCTCTGTCTCTCTCTCTGTCTCTGTCTCTCTCTCTCTCATACATCTGTGCATGTGTGTGTGTGTGTGTGTGTGTGTAGTTTATGTCAGGGAAGAATATATGCAAATGTGAGACTCACCTTAGACCTAGTCATATAAACTTTCATTTATACTAACTCTCCAGTTCTTTTTGGGGCCTGAGACTTTGTATTTGGTAAAGGTAGCTAATCACTTCAGACCTTTGAAATTATCTGCATAATACAAGGAAGATAATTTCTAAGGTCTTCAGCTGTAACATTCTGTGATCTTCATACTTTTTAAGAGGTAACAGAGGAAGCTATTGAAACTTTATAGAGATAAAAACTTTGTAGGGCTTTTTAATAGCACATAAACCTTAAAAAAAACTGTTCAGATAAATTATGTTCATTAAATGGGATTTTAACTGATTAGATAGCATGTTTGATGATTTCATTATGCATAAATATTTTACTTTTAGGAATATTTTTAAAATTATTTTTAGCATTCTTTTTCTTAATTTTGAGTACTGAATTCTCTTTCTCTCTCCCACTCTACTATCAACCAGGGAAAAGGCAAGGAATCTGTTATCAATTATACATGTGAAATCATGCAAAACATATTTTCAACTTAGTCATGTTGACAGAAAAAAACCCAAGAAAAACAAAGTGAAGAAAATATGCCTTAATTTTCTCGGAGTTTTCTTCTGTGCTCTCTCTGGATCTAGATTGTATTTTTCATCAAAAATGTAAAGAATTTACAAAATTAATAGTTTAAATCATTATCGAAAACATTACGTCATTAATGATATTGTCTTACATTTTTATAGAAAGGGTCACACTCTGTTTATGTAACTAAAATTTGATTATTTGAAAATGTTAAACTGTATTTTGCTAGGTTGAAAATATTCTGTAGGATGTTTGATATCACATGTACATATGCTATTATTCATTAAAATATCCTGAGATTAAATGATAAGCAAATGGCAGATTAAATAAATATAACATTAAATTAAAGAAGAAGAGGGGGGATGGGAACTGTCTATTTTGAGAATGTTTTCCTGTCATCTGTAGACATCAATGTGTCCTAAGCTCATCCTTCCTGGAGGAGGAACAGAGAAGGCAGCCATGATTACCTGTTTGTATGTGTTATGTGAGTAAGGAATCAGATTTATCACACCAGTTCAGTCAAAGCCTCAGTCATAGCATCAGTTCCTATTCTGCTAATGATTTTATCTTCCTTCTCTAGTTATCTAAGGACAGTTTTACTTTTTGCCTCTTTATTTACATAATTTTCCAGGGACAAAAATAGGGGTGAGGGTTAGAAGGATAATGGTTAGTGTTTTAGATGGAGCTACTCTTTGGTTAGGATGAGCTGAATTTTGGTAATAATTGGTTTAATGAACTGGTTGTTTTTTTCATGTCTTTCTTACCTATTCCCAGTAGAAAATACCTTGACTTTGCCCCAAACTCCACAAACAAACACAATACATCTTGAAAAAAGTTAATGATATCTCATATTTATTTTTTGTAGAAAATCACTATAGCAGGTTGTTGCTTCTGCATATAAATCAAGTTACTAAACAATAGGTAGGTGCTTACATTGTGTCTGGAAATTAACAGGCTCTGAAACCCATGTGGGAAATTTAGGTGCTCCAGAAACGCTGTAAACCCTGTGATACCCAGTCAAGGGGGAAATAGGAGAAGGAAATAAGAATTGGGAATAGGGACTAAAAAATTGTGTATTTGTCTACATGGGTCTGCCTACTTGTTAGACATCTGCTCTTGCAAGAATGTTAATATAAGTCTGTTCTGATTCACTAATGGCTTCGTGTTCTTATGAACACATTTGTTTTTTACATTTTTGCTTTAACTTCATAGTGTTGTGTGGAGCAAATAGAGTAAATTAACTTTACCAGGGTCACATATCTAACAATTACTAGATCTGGAATTGAAACCTAAGGAATTCAAATTCCATTTCCATTACTCTATCACTATGGTGTTACACATACGCACCCACACACACACATGTATACACACATCTTGTTATTGTTATTAAAAAAAAGCAAATATAATAAGTGGCACTAAATTGTATGTATGGATTCCTGCAGGGTACATATTGACTTATACAATAAAATATTTACATTGTCTAGTTCTATAGTACTTTTTATATACTTTATTAAATATTTAATAATTACATTTCAATTTGATTGGGTTGCAATTGGGCATGTTGTGGGCTTCATGTGACATGTTTGATACTCCTGTACTATCCCATGTTTCTCTTTGTTTAAAAGGAAGCAGTATTTTAGCAACTACAACAGAAAATTTGAAATTTACTGTATTATCATACATTTTCTCAAGATGTGTGTCCAAGGACAAATACAAAAGAAAAGAAATTTGATTTATAAGTAGTGAAACAAATTTTTATTCCTCTTTTTGATATTTAAAACTTAGATATATTTAGATAAGTCCCTTTATTGAAGTTTTCAAAACATATGGGTTTAACGAATGATTTCTTTGTTTCTTTCTATCCATGAAATTCCTTAATATCTGAACAAATGAATGAACTCACACAAATAATGAGCAATTTAAGTTAGTCAATTAAGTCTGTGGAGTTGAGAGGTAGTGCCATGTAGTTATCAGAATTCCGGACTTTAAGGCAAAAGATTTACTCTGATACTTACTAGCTACATGTTTATATTCAAGTCACTGAATATTTTAGACCCCTAATTTCCTCAGCTATGAGAAGTCATGAATGCCATATCATCTAATGTCCAGACAACATTGAAGAGAGCACTTTGTAAATATTGAACTATCAATAAGGCACCTACTATGTGCCAGGTGCTCAATTTGTTATTGATGGTACAAGTACATAGAATAAAACAATCTTTACTTGAAATATTAAGTGATAATGAATAAGACAAAAATACATCTAAATATGTTGTTGTTCAGTCATTCAGTCACATCCTACTTTTGATGAACCCATGGACAATAACAGGTCATTCTGTCCTGCACTATCTCCTGAAATTGCTCATGCTTATGTTTGTTTTTCCATGGTCCTAACTCTCCCTCTCATCCTCTGCTGTCTCCTTCTTTTGTCTTTAATCTTTCCTAGCATCAGAGTCTTTTACAATGAGTCCTGTCTTCTCATTACGTGACCAAAGCATATTGCTATAAAGTTAAGAAACAAGCATATATACAAAATAGTTGGAAGTTATTTTGTGAGGGAGGTGACTTTCAGTGAAGAAGGATCGGCCAAAGCTCCATGCAGTAAAGGATGATCGAACTTCTCTTTAATGGAAGGCAGGGACTCTTTCAGGAGTAGTTAAGGAGGTCATATATTCCAACCATGGAGGATGTTCGATGCAAAGGCACAGAGATAGAAGGGTAAGCATGAAAAAGAACGCGAATTTGGCTACATAAAATACTATTGGAGGGATAATGATATTTAATGAAGATGAGATAAATTGAGGCCAGGTTTAAATGACAATTAATAAACCAAAGAGTTTTGTTGTTATTGCTGTTTTTAATCCTGGAGGCAAAATAAGAAGTCAGTTGATTAGGAGTTTCAAATGGTCATATCTCCACTTAGAAAAACAAACAAATCAAACCAAACCAAACCAAAAAAAAAAGCAACTAATATGACATTTGTCAGGGTAAATGAAATTGAGTGGTAAGATATTTGAGGAAAAGAGACTATAGGTAGCTGTCTCAATAATGTAGGCAAGGTAATAGTGTATCAGTAAAAAAAGGACCAGATATGAGAGATGTAGAAATAGAAATACAAACATTACATAATTATTGGAATTCACAGGATGATAGAGAAGGAAAAGGTCAGAATAATGAGCTTATAAACCTGAGACACTGGAAAAATACTGGTACCTCTAACAGAAATAGAGAAGTTTGGAAGCGGGGGAGAGGGTAGGAGGAAAGATAAGAGAAAGAGACAGCGAGAGAGAGAGAGAGAGACAGAGACAGACACAGACTGAAAGAGACAGAGGCAGGGAGAGACAGAGACAGAGAGAGACAGAGGGAGACAGACAGAGACAGAGAGAGACAGAGGGAGACAGACAGAGACAGAGAGAGACAGAGAGAGAGAAAGGGAGAGAGACAGAGGGAGACAGACAGAGACAGAGAGAGAGACAGAGAGAGAAGGAGAAGAAGGAAAAGGAGAAGGGGGAGAAGAAAGAGGAGGGGGAGGAGGAGGAAAAGAGGAAGAAAAGAGAGAGAGAAGAGGGACCTTGGGGCATATTACCAATTTAGGGAATGATGGGAATAATGAGCCTGAAAATTGCACTGAGAAGGAACAGTTGGGCAGGTATTCAGAAAGAGAGGTTAGCCATCAGTGTCAAACACAACCAAAAGATGGAGAAGCATTGAGAGAGAAAAAAGATTTATAAATCTTTGTCTGGAGAGTGCAGTTCCAGTTGAGCGATAATGCTGCACATCATCATCATCCTCGTAACGAACGTCTTTGTGGTGCTTACCATGTGCCAGGAACCATACTAAGCTTAGCATCATCACTACCTTATTTGAACTCTCCTATGTAGGTATTGCCATCACCATGATCTTCATTTTACAGATGAGACAACTGAGGAAAACAGAAGTCAAGCTACTTGCCTAGGGTCACAAGCTAGTATGTGTCTGAGACTGTATTTGAAGTCATTTATTGCTGATTCCACCCTCAACTCTTTATCTATTGCACTATGTCTCTGTCTCATATTATTCTCATTAAACACATATTTGGGTGGGACTTATTATTATTTTTATTAGATATAATGAGTGGCAGTGTTGCATAATGGGTAATGAACTGACATCAGAGTCATAAAGTTCTGGGGTCAGATTCCACTTAGGACAACTACTACCTGTGTTGCTTTGGACAAGTCTCTTAACTTCTCACCAATTATATAAGACTGTGAATTGCAGATCAGGTACTCATCTCCATCAGTGAAAGGAGTTTCACTCATCTAGGATTTCCTTGTACCAATGAAATTAAAATCCTTATCTTTATCTAATATACTACTATGCTAAAGTCCTCATTTGAAACACTCTCCATTTTCTCTCTATATGATATTTTATTAGTGAATTAAGTGCTTACTAGCATGGCTAAGAATATTAGGGATGAATCAGAAAAAGATAAATCATTGAAGAAGTGAAGCACTGAGGAGAGTTTTGAAGGACAATAAGGCTATCATTACATAAAGAGAAAGGTAGGATTTATCTATGGAAGAATTCAGTTGTACAAGCAAGTAAGTATAAGTACGCTTGCCTTATTGATACATGGATCCCTACAGCTAGATACAGAGAGAATAATTGATGCAGACACTTGAAGCCCAGGACTAGAAGATTTGATATGATTCACAAAGCAATAATTCAATAAAGATCTCGCTGCTGGTGAACATCAGTAATGAAAAGAAATACAGATTTAGTAATGTGGAGTGTATTTCTACTTGGTATTAAGCTTGCAAGCCTGTAACTAGATTCCTCTTAGGATTTTTTTGTTTGTTTCACAGACCCATGTTAACATACTCAGATGCTTGCTTCATTCATTCATTCATTAATTCTTTCTTTATTTATTTCAACAAGCAAGATGTAGTCACAACAACAACATTGAACAAGCAATTATAAACATCTGCTTTGGGTCAGGTACTGTGATAGGTGCTGCAGTTAACAAAAGGAAAATGAAAATTTTTCTCCCTACTTTTAAAGAGCTAGATATGTCCTATTCTGGGAAATCAACAGATCAACATATAATTGGGTCTAAAATACATAAAATTGGAGAAGACTAAGTGCCTGTGAGGACTGAGATAGGCCTAATGTGGGAAGTGGCAAATTAGCTGAGCCTTGAAATTCATAACTGCCTGTTTTAACCATCTTCAATAAAAAACAAACAATGAAATAATGACATTAGCTGAAGGATTCAAGACAGCTGGAAAAGACCTAAGTCAAAAGAGGAAACTGAGGAAAAGAGAGATTAGCTAACTTGCCCAGGGCATATGGGTAGTATAAGAAGAGTTCAGACTAGATCTTGGGTTTGTGAAGACCCTCTCCATTGTCATTTCTACTGTACTAAACTACTATCCCCTTTGGAACACCAATTTTGTCTTACAGAGTGCTTTATGTATCTACTTTTTATTTTCCACTTTGAATATTTTATTACTAAAGTGAAAGTGATGAGGGATTTTGAGATAATTAGCTTAGAAAGTGTTTTTTGCATTTGAATGTAAAGCTAATTGGATAGCATAGGGAATAACATCAAAGAATAAATGCATTTGAAATGTGTCATTTACACAGTAAGAGTTCACTTAACCAGTAAAGTCACAAGTCAAGATTAAAAAAAAAATGCTAGTATAGCTTTTATCTGAAACTATAATTGCCCGAACTAATAGAAGAGAGATGGAGATAATCAGAATTGCTGAGTAACTTTATTGGTCAAACTGGATTACTCCGTAATTGATTCAGACAAGGAATATTTTGACTGAAAGGGAAGTTAGAGATCATTTATTCCATCTCTTCTATCGTAGTTAGGAAGAAAAGGAAAACAGAAATCCATAAAGGCAAGTGACTTATCTAAGGTCACACAGTCATAGAGCAAAATAATTGAACCAATAACTCACATTTCTTGTCACTTTATCCAGTGCTCATTTCTCTATAAATTTTTCTTTCCATTAGTTGTAATCATGGATAGATCATGAAGAGTTTCTTGTACTAATTTTGCCATTATGTTGAAACTTTACATCACAACTTAGATTTACTGTAGTACTATATACAATCCTTTTGTGGGTAATTTTTTTTTGTTTGTTTGTTTTTGTTTTTGTTTTTAATCTGCAGTAAGATTTCAAATACCTGATTCTTAAGAACAGGAGAGAGAATGTCTTAGAATTAGTCATTAAATGTAGGAAGAGGAGCTCAGAACTGGGCTTGATAAATATGCTTATTTTTCCTTGGCTCTAAGGTACATCTGTTAACTCTGTCAATAAGCCAAGAGGAGTGATGGGGTCCTCCATAAAAGGATATAATAAGAGGTCTTCTAGACACCACAGGCATCCATATGTTTAATACAAGCAAGGGGAAGCCCTGAGCAGAGAAGAAGCATGAGGCTAAGATCAAGGTGCTTTCAACTATATGGTTCCGAATTTATATAGCCTCTAGTAGCTCTTTTTGTGGTGGCAAAGAATTGGAAATTGGGGAGATGCCTGTCACAAGTTGTGGTATATGAATGTAATGGAGTACTGTTTTGCTATAAGCAATGATGAACATGTGCATTTCATAAATGCCTGGAAAGACTTACATGAAGTGATGTTGAGAAAGGGGAGGAGAACCAGGAGAACGTTGTACACAGTTACAGGTACTTTGTGTGATAACTAACTTGGATAGACTTGGCTCTTCTCATCAACACAAGGTTCTAAGACAGCTCCAAAAGTCTCCTGAAGGAAAATGACATCCACATCCAGAGAAAGAATTGTAGAGTCTGAGTGAAGGTCAAAGCATACTATTTACTCTCTCTCTTTTGTGTTTTGTTCCTTCTGTCTTGTAGTTCATTGCAATGGTTATAATTCTTTGTTTCAACGTGACTCATGTGAAATTATGCTTAATATGAATGTATATGTAGAGCCTATATCAGATTGCACACAGCCTTGGGAGGGCTAGGAGAGGGAGGGAAGAAAATTTAAAACTCATAAGCTTGTGGAATTGAATACCATAAACTAAAAATAAATTAATTAATTAAAAAATGTTATATGGCCTTCACTGGAAGCAGCCTAGATGCCAGTCTAAAAGAAAAAAACAGTGAATCCAAGATCACCATAAATTATGGATTTTGATATCATATCTGATTAATGAATTTGCTTTAAGGAACACAATTGTAATGCAGAGAAAAATGATGATAGATAAAGAGAAACAGAAAGACTATGAGATAGAAAGGCAAGGAGAGAGAGTTAGCAAAGCGGGGTCTTTGATATCTTCCAAAAAGTATAGCCGATTGATTCTAGAGATCTTCATGGAGAGGGTAAAAGCCAGGGGAATACATTTTTGGAGGCTTAGGGAAGATTTTTCTCCTTCATGTCATTTTTTTGGGAGGAACAAGGAAAGTACTCTTATATATGCATGTTCTGTGAGTTTTGAAAGAGGAAAGGACTGAACTCGAGTAAAGACTTAGAGGTGTAGGGGAGCTATATGAGACAGATAAAGCTTGGACTTCTCACTAGGAGAGGTGGTTTGTGGAAAGTGATTCTCAATGGGCTTTAATATTTAATACCCAAAAAGAAAGTAGTCTGATGACCTCTCACCTTCCCCAGGTGAATCTCCTTAGGGAACAGTACTTAAGTCAGATAGAGCTTGTATTGTCTAACAGAATGGAAATTGAGTTTCTTCAGCCTTGTGAATGAAATCTAAATAGATATATAGAAATAAAAAATGTGTTTTAGTTTCCTGTAAATGATGTTTAAGTGACCTAAAATGAAGTACTTTTTGAACTCTACAATTTTTATAGTTTGTTCTAATTGGTCAAAAGTTCATTTTAATGAAAATTGGCCTGAGGTACTATTATTTTCTTTGGCAAGACAGATGTGCTGACTGATACCCTGAAGTAGATAATTCTGCCGGATAATTCTCAGGTGACTAATTCTCTCAGAAAAAAGGCACCAAATGTATTGCAGGAAATGAAATTCTGATGAAATTTATGTGTGTTTATTGCCAATAAAACAAACAGGGAAGCAATGATAAAATTAGACTACATATACAAACACAATTTCTTAAAAGAAAATTTAATCATTTTTGTTTTTGAGCATTGTTATGAAGTCTATAAATTAACAAAATTTTGCTGCCAGCCACAGCCTCTTTGCCCACATCTTGCACTGTGCACTTTGCATTGGTCTGTGCCCAGATGATTTTTGGATATATTCTATATACTATGAAAATAATTTTTTTAATAGAACTGTCAATAAAAAAATAGTTAAAATCTGACCTCAGACTCTTATTAGCTATATGGTCCTGGAAAAGTCATTTAGCCTCTGTTTGCCTCAGTTTCTTCATCTTTAAAATTTGGAAAACATAGGTACCTATATCCCAGTTCTGCTGTGAGGAACAATGGAGATAGTCATTGTGAAGTGCTATGGAGATACTAGCTATTATTTATTATTGGGACAGGTACTTGGCACAGTGGATAGAGTGCTGGCACTAGAGTCAGGAAGCTTCATCTTCATGAGCTTAAATCTACTTATTTGACCCTGGGCAAGTCACTTGACCCAGCTTGCCTCAGTTTTCTCTTCTGTAAAATAAATTGAAGAAGTAAATGGCAAACCACTCTAGTATCCCTGCCAAGAAAAGTCCAGGTCATGAAAGGTTGGACATGAATGAAAAAATGACTGAATACTTATCATCCTCACCCTCATCCTCATCATCAATGATGCACAGCAAAGCTGAACACATGTATTGTCAAAATTCTTTGGCAGAGGCAACATTGTTTTGTGAATAATTTTGGACTTCTGCAGTTAGAAAGACTTAAGTCCAAATCCCACTTCTGTGACTTGCTCTCTTAGTAGAGGAGCATGAGAGTTAGTTTTTTAACCTTTGTCACTCTCAGGAAACTCTGTGACCAGGGATGTGAAACCTGTGGCCTCTCTGCCAAATGTTGCCTTCGAGATCTTTGGGTGTGGCCTTTTAACTGACTCCAAGTTTTACAGAACAAATCATTTTATTAAGGGGATTTGTTTTGTGAAGTTTCAATTTAGTCAAAGGGCTACACTTGAGGACCTAGAGGGCCACATGTGTCCTGGAGGCTGCAGGTTCCCCACTCTTTCTCTCTATGTATTAATTACAGACTGATTGCTATCTGTATTACTGGATGGAGTCATCATGCCATCAAGATCAGATATTGACATTTGAAGAAAAAAGCATTTCTCAGCTATCTTTCAATAATAGATTAGCTCAGTCATGTTAAATTGATTATTTTATGCTCCTAGGTAGGGTGATACTAACCTAGCCAGCTTTTGAAAAGGCAAATAGATGTGAAAGATTACTAAATGTCTTCCCCCTCTCCACTAAGGCAACAGCACATGATTCTAGACAATATTCTAAGCATACAATATATTTATTTGGCCATCGCTCCAGAAATATTGGTATAGCAGTGAACATGACAATACCTAGGCCTCATACACATGTTCCCTTTGCCATCTTTTAAACCTTGATATTGTGCTAAAAGGAGGATTTCTAGGAGTTTAGATAAATACTAATGAGTGATAGAATCATAGAATTGGAGAGAAATAAACATACAAAAGAGAAGTAAATTTACCAGGTTTACAGAGCTTGTAAATAGCAGAACAATTACTTGAAGTGAAAATCAGATCTTCATATGAGTTCATCTTATCTAGTCACCTCCAGGGCCATAACACAGTTCAAGGTTCATCTTGCCATATTGCCATTTGTATCTCAACTAGTCCCTCCCATATTCCAGGGAAAATAAGGACTTTTTAAAAAACTTTAGCTGGAAAATTTACAACTTTAATGACAATGATTTTTAGTCAATGACATTTGTTAAGAACTGATTATGTGCCAGTCACTTAGCTAAGTGCTTGGAATACAAAAGAAAAAAAAAAAGTGTGCAAACCATTGCTTGCCGTCAAGGAGCTCAGTCAAATGGGAGCAGAGGCATAAAATACTATGCATAAACAAGATATATACAGAATAAATTGGATATATTATTTAGAAGGAAGGCACTTGTATTGGGGAATCAGAAAAGTCTTTAAACAAAAGATGGAATTTTAAGTGGGACTTAAAGTAACCTATGCAATCCAGGAGGTAAAAATGAGGAGAGTAGAAATTTCAGGCATGGAGAAAAGTTCTTAGTCTATACAGGTGGAGGAACAACAAGGAAACCACTGTCACTGCATCACAGAGTATGAGAAGGGTTGTGATGGGGAAGGTTAGAGCACATTATAGAAGTCTTTGAACACCAAAGGGGGAAGATTATATTTGATCCTGAAAGTGATAATAAGCCAGTGAAATTTATTGATAAAGAGGATGACATTGTCTTATCTTGTACTTTAGGATGATTAATTTGATAACTGAGTGAGATGGAGTGAAGAATGGAGAGATGTGGAAGGTAGACCAATCTGTATTCTATTGTAACTATTCAGTTGTTAGTTGATGAGGGGATTCACAGGAGTGGTGGCAATGTCAGAGAAGGGGACCTGTGCTTAAGATGTTATAAAGGTAAAAATTGATAGGACTTAGCAACAGATTGTTTAGAGGACTGAGGAAAGTAAGGAATTGAGGAAGACATCTAGGATATAAGCTTGGGTAACATAAAGGATGGTGGTGTCTTGAAATAAATAGGGAAATTCAAAAAAGAAGAAGCTCTGCCGGGGTGTGGGGGGAACAGAATGTTGGGTTCTACTTTAGACATGTTGGATTTAAGATGTCTGTGGGGCATTTAGTTTTAGATTTATAATATGGAGTTGTTAAAGTGAGTCTAGGGGTTAAGAAGTACGGATAAGAAGATCTGAAAATCATCTGCTTAGATATGATAACTGAATTCTTGGGAACTGATGAGATCAGCAATAAATTAGTGTAGAGGAAAAAGAGAAACCAAGATAGAGCTATGGAGGACAATCAATGTTAGTGAACTTATTTCTGAGTGGCCTCTCCCTCTAGAATTGAGAATTGGAAGGTGAAGAAGCCTCCTGAAGTCTTTCTTTATATAGGCCTCTGAAATTTCTGAACTTCACAGGCAACTCTACGGTTTCCTTCAGCAGATTTGTGTGGTCTGGGCTCCACAGAAATTCATGATCCCACTCTGTATACTCATAAGCTCCTTGAAGGTAGGCACAATCTCTCTTTTATCTTATTTGTATCACCAAAACTTAGCTGTGGGTGACATATAACAGATGCTTAAAAAATGACAATTAAATGGAATTGACCCGGACAAAGTTCTAACAAAGGAGAATGAGAAGGAGCGATTGGACAGATAAGAGGAAAACCAAGATGAAGTTGTGTCATGGAAACAAAGAGAAAATAGAAGATCAAGAAAATGATGGTTCATAGTGTCAGTGGTTATGGAAAGGTCAAGAAGGGTGAGGACAAGATCAGAATTAAGAGGGACCACTGGTAATTTTGAAGAGAACATATTTTTTTTGAATGAATGATAAGGATGGAAGTCTGATTATAAAAAGCTAAGGAAAAGATGAGAGGAATACAAGGGAGACAAAGATTTTAGATGACTTCCTTAAGGAATTTTAGCCACAAGAGAAAGGAGAAATGTGAGATTCTAACTGGGGGGATGGGTGGATAAAGTAAGGATTTTTTGAGTGTAGAGGAGACTTGCATATGTTTATGTGCAGTATGGGAGGAACCAGTGGACAAGGTATGATTGAAGTTAAATGAAAGAATTGGGATGTTAGAGGAGATGATTTTCTGAGCAAGACAAGATCATCATCTCAATTTAAGCTTCAGGCTTTTTTTTCTCTACCAAAGTCATTTTCCACCACATCTCACCTATTTCCACCATATTGTGGAACTCTCCATGTATTTTTAAGGGCTAATCAAGGAGTCTTTTAGTTTTATTGAGTTCTTAAATATGGACATTATGACAAACTATTTGCTGTTTGAGAACTAAACTTAATCAAATCCAGTTGAAGGTTATAAACCAGAAGATTTATGACCAAAAATATGTCACCAGGTGATTATTTTATTTCTGTGTGTATGTGTATCTATATGTCTGAATATTTTATGTGTTTATATTTTGACAATAACAGAATAGATGACATCCTAAATCAATTAAAATACTGAAGAAGCATATGAAACCGGCTTATTACATTTACACCATGCTTAATTTGATTCTCTCTTTCATATCTGTAAATATCTGTTTCATTGACTCAAAAGTTCTATGATATCTACACATAGACACACACATACACACATAAGTAAAATGAAAAGAATAAATGATAGCCTCTTTAGACTTCCCTTTTAATTTCATTTAAGCCCTTCCTAATTTAAATTGACAATAGTAACTTGGACATATGCTTTTCTTCAAAGCAATAGTACTAATGCTAAGAGTCCAAAACAGTACTCATGATCAGTAATGAACATTTTAAAGCAAAAACTAGGTTAATACATCTGGCTTTAGTCATGTTATGCCAATTTTTAACCATGCTTTTTTAAAACCAATTCAAGGAGCTAAAATTTCTAGGCTCTGATCTATTTCAAAACAAGTTAGAATGTTTTATAGAACATCTCTGGGCAGTGCCATGAATCACAGAGCAATCAAAGCTTTTAATGAGAGTTTGGGGTACAATTCATAGGATTTTGTTATTGAGTAGTTAAATAAACTTTGATAGATGTATTTATTTTGCTTTCATTACCTTTATATGTCACTGTAAATTTTTTTATATACATAGTCTCATTTGATCTTTGCAAAATCACTGTACCCAAAGTAGTGCAAACATAAAACTGCCATTTTGCAGATGAGGAAACTGAGGTTTAGCCAGATTAAATCACTTGCTCAAGGTCACAAAATGAGTTGAGATACCTGAAATTTGAATTCAGATATTATTTTTTTAAGCCAAGTGACTTTTCCTCAATGTCACACATCAAACCCTGTGGACTGCAAGTTTTAAGGTTTCTCCATGTAGAGTTTTTGATTCTCAAATATGTTATATATGTGGAGTGACTGTTGGACTATTGGACTGGGGAAAAGGGAGACCTAAGTCTAAATCCTACCGGTGATACTTTTGTGTCATTCACTTCAGAGGAAGGAGTTGATTGTGGGCAAGTCCTTAAACTTCTATGAGCCTCAGTTTCTTTATTTACTAAATGGTTGTAGTAATACCTTTAATAACTAAGAAGGCAGTTGTGAACCTTAAAAGAAATAATCGGGGTGCAGCACAGCATAGGCATGTAGCAGAACACAGCCCAGAAGAAGTGCAGAGCAGAGCCCAGCTCAGCGTGTTCCACCACAAGTAGAGGACTAGAGCAGTTTTCAAGGTACCATTGGCAGCAACTGTGGGTTCCAGATTCTTCAACTCACAAACACCAAGGACTACTTCAACAGTCAGTGAGAAAGCTCTTCCACTTGACTGAAAAGGGAACACATGGGTCTAGCCTTGGCCCCAGACAGTGGTAATTTTAATTATAGGAGCCCTAGCCTAAATCCCCTGGGGGAATTGAGCAGCTGATCTAAATCTCACCACTAAGTGGCTACCCAGGGATGAGGAGGAGTGCTGGGGTAGTGGAGCTGGTGGAGGCTCTGGAAAAGGAATTCTGCTCATAGAACAAAGCACAGGCCAGAAGAGGAATAAACTCCTCTCCCTTGATTTTGCCACCTTGGTGTAACTGAGAACTTACAGGTCCATGGAGTATACCCTCCCCTTGACAAAGAACCCAAAGGTCAAGTGACTGACTGGGAAGATGCACAAAAAAGGGGAAAAAGAATAAGGCAATAGAAAGTTACTTTCTTGGTGTGTAGAAACTTTCTTCCATTCTTTCAGATGAGGAGGAGCAATGCATTTCATCAGAGGAAGAACTAGGGGTCAGGGCTTCTGCATTCCAAACCTCCAAGGTGGATGTGGAGTGGTCTCAGGCCATGGAATGGCTGAAAAAAGGATTCTGAAAATCATTTAAGAGAGGTGGAGGAAAGGTAGGGAGGGAAAATGTGAAGCAATGCAAGAAAATCATGTAAAATGGGTCAATAGCTTGCTAAAGGAAACCAAAGGAAAAAAAATGCTGAAGAAATTAACATCTTTAAAAATAGACTAACTCAAATTGCAAAGGGGGCCCAAAAAGTCAAGGAGGAGAAGAATGCTTTAAGAATTAGAATTAACCAAATAGATAAGGAGGTTCAAAAGCTCCCCGAAAAAATAGTTCTTTAAAAATTAGAGTGGAGCAGATGGAAGCTAATGACTTTACGAGATACCAATAAATTACAAAATAAAACCAAAATAATGAAAAAAAATTAGAAGGGAATGGGAAATATCTAATTGGAAAAACAACTGACCTAGAAAATAGATTCAGGAGAGACAATTTAAAAATTACAAAACTACCTGAAAGCCATGATTAAAAAGAGCCTAGACATCATCTTTCATGACATTATCAAGGAAAACTGTCCTGATATTCTGGAACCAGAGGGTAAAATGAATATTGAAAGAATTCACTGATTGTCTCTTGAAAAATTCCTAATATTGTGGCCAAATTCCAGAGTTCCCAGGTCAAGGAGAAAATATTATGAGCAGCCAGAAAGAAACAATTCAAGTATTGTGGAAATATAATCAGGATAACACAGGATCTGTCAGTTTCTATATTAAAGGACTGAAGGGCTTGGAATATGATATTTGAGAAGTCAAAGGAACTAGGACTCAAACCAAGAATCGCCTACCCAGCAAAACTGAGTATGAAAAATACTTCATGGGAAAAATGGTCATTCAATGAAATAGAGGACTTTCAAGAATTCTTGATGAAAAGACCAGAGCTAAATAGAAAGTTTGACTTTCAAACATAAGATTCAAGAGAAGCATGAAAAGGTACTCAGGAAAGAGAAATAATAAAGGACTTACTAAAGTGGAACTGTTTATATTTTTACACGGAAAGATAATATTTGTAACTCTTGAAACTTTTCTCAGTATTTGGGTAGTTGGATGGATTACACACACATACACACACACACACACATACACATATAGACAGAAGGCACAGGGTTAGTTGAATAGGAAGGGATGATATCTAAATAAATAAAATAATAAAATTAAGCAATGAGAGAGAAATATATTGGGAGGAGAAAGGAAGAAATTAAATGGGGCAAATTATCTCTCATATAAAAGACAAGAAAAAGCTTTTTCAAAGGAGGGAAAAAGGAGGAGGTAAGTGGGAAAAACTGAAACTTACTCTCATCACATTTGGCCTAAGCAGGGAATAACATGCACACTCAATTTGGTATGAAAATCTATCTTACACTACAAGAAAGTAGCAGAGAAGCAGATAAGTGGGGTAGGGGATGATGGAAGGGAGGGCAAATGAGAGGAGGGGGATAATTAGAAGTAAACACTTTTGGGGAGGGATAAGGTCAAAAGAGAGAATAGAGCAAATGCGGGGCAGGATATAATGAGGGGAAATATAGATAATCTTTAACGACATGACTATTATGGAAGTCTTTAGCAAAACTATACATATGTAGCCTATATTGAATTGCTTGCCTTCTCAGTGGGGATGGGGAGTGGGGAGGAAGGGAGAGAAGTTAGAAATCAAAGTTTTAGGGATAAATGTTGAGAATTGTTTTTCCAAGTAACTGGGAAATAAGAAATACAGGTAATGGAGTAAAGAAATCTATCGTGTCCTACAAGAAAAAGAGAAGGTGGGAAAAAAGGAAGAGAGAGGTGTGATAGAAGGGAGGGTAGATTGGGGGAAGAGGTAATCAGAATGCATAGTGTTTAGGGGTGGGGGGGAGGGGAGAGATGGGGAGAAAATTTGAAACTCAAAATCTTGTGGAAATGAATGTTGAAAACTAAAAATAAACAAATAAATTAAAAAAAACATGAATTAGAAGCATGGTGCAATGGCAATCAAATTAGTATCTTTTGCTGTTTTTGTTTTACTGAAAGTGCCTCTGATTGAATAATGTAATTGGGGAGGATTCCTCCCACCCATTGATGGGTCTACCCATTGTAGGAAGCTTGATTAAGGAAGTTGTTTTATAGTGTGGTCCCAAATATCTGTTGTTCTTCCTATTAAGGCACTGAGTCAGAGGATTATGCCCTCTGGTTTTAAAAAAAGTGTATAAATCTCTGAGGGTGAGGTTTTATTTTGGGGCTTACTGATTGAAAGTGTTTCTTTGGCCAGAGGAGGATTCTGGGAAGGTGTTAAGGAGACCTGCTTTCTCCACTACCTGCTAAAACCCAGAAGATGATGTTTCCCTCTCTGGTAACTGTATATGTATGTAAAGATCAGACATGTGTTTGCATGTCATGGTCAAACAGTTTGGAAGCACTGTCTGTTGATTTCTTTTTGATTTCCCTGAAATTTTTATTTTTATTTTCTCTGATACCTATGCTTGATTGAAGTGATTGTAAATCCCTTGACAAAAATAAAAATATTTTTCTGATGCAAAAAAAGAAATAATCTAGTTAAAGCACTTTGCAAAAACCTAAAGCATCATATAAATGTCAATTTCATCATTAAAACAAAGAAAATATTCTGAAGAAGATATTTATGAAAAGAAGAAAAATCATCTCCAAAACATTTGTTTTTATATCATTCTGCTGAAATCACAAGCACATTATTGATTTTTTCCTAATAGTAGTCACCTTGGAATCCCTGATATAAAATAAGGATTGAATGTTTCTATTCATCAAGACAGGTTCATATATTTAGAGTTGGAAGGACCTTAGAGACCATGTAGTTCAAACTCCTCATTTTTAAGATGATAAAAAGGTCCAGAGAGAAGAAAGTGAGATTCCTTGATCTATGGAAATTAATTGACTTTACCAAGGTCACATAGATTAAAAAGTGACAGAATCAGTCTGTCCACAAGTATTTTTTAAGACCTTATTATGTTTCAAGTGCTGTTATTAATGGCTGAAGATATTTTTTAAAAAGTAAAAAAACATGGCCCCTGATTTCAAAGGGCTCATCTTCTTGTGAAAGAGACAACATGCCAATGCCTATGTACATGCAATATAATCTCATACACACATATGTATGTATATACATATAGATGTAGTAAAGGCAGAGATGACACAAGAGGGGCAGGGTGGGAGGAAGGGGCAAAAGGAAAACAATGATGGAATAGTTTAAATTTAAAATGAGTTCTATAGCAAGTCAAGGAAAATAATGGATGAAGGTAAGGAGCTGAAGCATTCAGAACATGGGAAGTATATGTATACAGGCACAAAGTATACAGTAAAAGTATACAGGCCTTCGAGTATAATATGTGTAAGAAACAGTAAACAGATCAGTGAAGCCCAATCCTGTACTGTGTAGCAGAGAGTAAGGTACAGGAAAACTGGAAAATTAGGAACAGTTCTATAATGAAGAGCTTTAAATGATGAATAAAGGATTTTATATTTGATCCTAGAGATAAGAAGGAGGAAATGAACTTGATTGCTTTGGGGAGCAGGGTAAAATTGAAAGACCTAAGTTTTAAGAAATTCACTCTGGCACCTGAGTAGAGCTCAGATTGCAGTGGGGAGAGATTTAAGACATGAAGAACTCTTAGAAAGCCATCACAATAATCAAGGTGAGAGATGATGGAAGTCTGCACCAAGGTAGCTGCTGCGTGAATGGAGAAAAAGGGACAACATGTATGAGAAACTTCGTCAAGGTAGAAATGATGAGATTTGACAACCGATTAGAGAAGTGCAATGAGTGTGAATTAGGAGTTGAGGTTGATGGTGATGTTGTGAACATGGGTGATTAGGAGGAGTGTCTTTAGTAGAAAAATTGAGAAGAGGGAAAAGGTCTTTTCGGAAAAATGATGAGTTCTGTTTTGATCATGCTGAGTTGAGATGTTTTGAGGACATTCAATTTGCATTAGGTGGCACAGTAGATAGAGTACATACCTTGGAGTTGGTGAAATTTGAGTTCAAATACTGCTTCAGAAGCTTACTACTCAAGTGACCTTAGATGAGTCACTTAACCTTTCTCAACCTCAGTTTCCATATCTCTGAAATGGGAAAAATAAAAGAGCTTACCTTATAGGGTTTCTGTGGAAATCAGTTAGTTAACATTGAAATTATTTGCAAACTTTCAAGTACGGATAATTATGATGTCCAAAAGGCGGTTGGTGATGCAGGACTGGAGATCAGAAGACAAGCATGATTTCAGCTGAGGTCCTTTGAGGCCAAGATACCTCCCCTTTTTTTTTCTTTTCTGGAGCACACATTTTCCTTATGGACCTCAGGGCAATATAGGTGCCTATATCAAAGGCAAAAATACATGAGCTGCTTTAAGTTTACTACTTACCCATAAAGTGGTCCTTGATTTTTGTGTGTGTTTAATAGGTTTCTCTGTAAATAAATATATGACAGTGCTAGTGAAGGGGAGAAAAACCTGGACAAGTTCGTCAGTCTGTGTTCCATTCTTTAGTTTCACTGTGTGACTATGGACAAGGTTTCTAACTTGTTTCATTTTCAGATTCTTCATTTATAAAAATAGTAAATCTTAACACCTGACTTCTTTCTCACCCCATTATGAGGCAATAAGTTAAATATGTGTTTGTGGAGATGACATATATAAAACTTACTAAATACATAGACATGTGCATACACATGTATGTATATGTGTATATATGTATTTATGTGTATATATGTATGAACACATATGTATATATGTATGGTATAAACTGCTATGACAAAACATCATGGTATTTTTTATTTAGAGATATAAAACCAATTAGATTTTCTTCAATTTTCATAAATTTGACTGCTGTGCATCCAAAGCACATCTAACCATAAATTGTGTCTGCTTTTACCCAATATTTCATGGCATTAGCAATTACTAGTCCAACACAAAAGATTGGTTTCTGAAGAGCTTTTTGGTGAAATCAATCACAGAGTAACTTATGAAACAATTTCATTTTGAACTAATTACTTGTATAGAAATTCTTGTTAGAACATTCTTTTTCAAAGTTGCTGTATCAAAACAAAACTTCCCCAAGTCAGACATATGTTACTAGATTGACAACTGAATCCAAATTATATCTAGAACAAATCTGGAGACTTAGACTTTAGTGCAGAGATTTGAAAACAGGCATATTCATACAATTTAAACCTTTCACTAGAACTGGTCTACTTTTTATCTAGTTTTCTAGAGTTTACAGTTGTCAGTGTTTGTGAGCATTCCTCTACCTTCCTTCTTTCTTTTTGTTTGTAGCAAATACCACAGCATCTGTGAAGCTCCCAACTGGGAGAGGTCTCAGAGGTCATCTACTGCAAACCATACCAGAGCACAAATCAGGTCTACAACATCCCTGATGAATGTTCATCCAGTCTTTGCTTTGAGACCACTAGTAATGGCTCCCCACTCCCAAAAGTATTTCCATAGCTCAAAACTTGGTTTCAAGAGGTAATTTGCTTCTGTAGTCTCTAACCTCTACACAACTGCCAACTCACATTTACACTTTTGCATGGCCTTTTAAGAATATCAAAAATGAAAGAGGGTAGGTTGTGGCCATGATTTTATTCTAGCAAGAGTTACTCGAGGTCACCCGTAGCCAGCTGTGAACTTGAAAAATATAATAAATCAGAGAATCCCTGTGAAGTTTTGTTTTACTATTGTTTAGTAAAGGGCATCTATTTACTCTATGCTCACAGAAAACTTTCCCTGATATTGTTAGGATATTATTAACAATCATAAAACTCCCTTAAATATCTCATTTCTCAACATTTAAAAACTTTGATTTAAAAGTATACCATTATAAACTGCAAATGAGAAAAAAAGTTCTCTTTGGGAAAAAAGCTATAATTGGGATAAGCCACAGATGATTTACTCTTAGAACGTCAAAATCAGAGCTGGAGACTGCTATTTTGCAGTCTGTTGTCCAGAGTTTTGTAACATAATGAGTGTCATACACTTAGTCTTACCACACCCAGTGATCCTACACCTTGCTCCCTTGCTCATTAGTGGTCCCATTGTCATGGAGCATATGTCCCTGGGCCTCCCTTTTCTTTTACCAAACCCCTTTGGGATAATTATGCACCTTCATATGAAATGAATGTTTGGATTATTCCTGTTGTTACCATATCTTTTCCCACCTCAAATCATATTCTGGGTCTGTGTCCCCAGATTTCAATCTCTCTTGCCTTTTCTATCATGACTGTCCTCCAACTCTCCTATTCATTACAGTTGAAGTTATTTCTAGCTAGACTTCCTATTCTAAATCTCAGCCCCCAGCTCCAGGATAAGAGAAATAGATTGAAGATATTTTTATATTTTACTTTCTATAACCTTCTATCTAGCATTTCATGTGGAGGCAGCCTAGTGTTCTGGATTTAACTTCAGAGAGGCAGCTTTGCCACTCTGACCCATATACCCTTTAGCCAGTCACTTTAAGATCTCTTGGACCCCTCTATAGAGCTACAGGGTTGGCCTGGATGACCTCTGAGGTCTTTTTGACTTAAAATCTTTTATCTCCTCTAAACAGAGAGCCTCAGTTTAACCATCATTAAAATGGTGATAAAGTCTTCTATTACCAAGTACATTTGAAGTGTTTGAAATTACTAAGACTGTGAGAGAAGATCAAGAGAATTTTCTTATAAATAATACTTTGGCATATTTTTTTAACTCAGATTCATACTTAACCTTCTGTTACTTTCTAATAGGGCTGATTCTTAGAATTAATAGGCTGGACTATATGTTTTATCTAGAGAACTGTCTATTATTAACCTGGGCTAGCTGTTATTTTAAAGTATCCAAGTTCTAATTGCCTGGAAAAGTTCTTTTATCTTAGTATAGGAGCTCTGATACTTGCATAAAATTGGATGAAACTCTTTTTCAGGGAAAGTCAAACTATCAAAATCAATGTCTGCTCCTCCTGACCACTGCAAGCATGGCTAGCTTCTTCCCCTTTGATGCTTTTCTCCTACCACTTCAATAATTTTTCTATCTGTTCTTAATTTGAAAACTACATCAAATGAACTCTTTTAACATCACAATAATTTTCCAATCACCCCTTCCTGCTATAGAAAGAGAAAAGTCTATGTACTTTGACCTGCTCTGTCTACCTTTTTTCTTTTTATTCTGTCAATATACAGCACCTGCCTTCCTAACATGTTAAGATACTCAACAGGGTGCCAAGTCTATATACTGCTTACTTGCCTATGATTCCCACTGACTTTAGCATGAGATACACTGGGGGTGTGACAGGCCTATGTACATTGAAATGGAACAAAAAGCTGGCTCTTTATTGAAGTCATATTAGATCACAATTTAAAATAGGATTGATGAAAATACAACAAAAATGATCAAAAGATAGTTATACCTGTTTGTTTACCTGCTGCATGATATCTAATTGCGACTTATCATTCCATTAATTACACTAAAAGCATCTTCAGTAGTGAAGATTCTGACATATTAGTGCTAAGTAATGGGAACCAGTAAGATGAGCTAATCCTGTTAAGTTGAAATTGAGTCAATTTCCTATCTTGAGAAAGGCTTAACTCCTGACTGCTTCGATTTTCTCTTAGGAATTATAGGAGACACTAAATAATAGCAAGGTAAATGTTGGTAGAAATTTGGTAGTGTTAAGTGAGACAGTTGAAGCTGGTACATAATATTCAGCCATTGGAGAAATAAGAAAAGGGGTTGATTTTTTACCTAAGCTAATTGTAAACCTCAAAAGATATTTATCTTTAATAGTAATGTTTGATAACATTGCAATGAATACTCCATTATTTAGCTAGTTTTGTTATTGCAGTAGATTTCTTCTGTGTTTTTTCTGGGAGGGAAAGAAAAGTGGCATCATGACATTCATGGGAGGGATTTGTATATTGCAGAAGCTTTAAAAATGAAAGCTCTATCTATCCACAAAAGGTATGGATATACAGAATTATTCACATAATTTATGTTGCAACACAGCTTTTCATTGAACTATTGGTATAACTGTCTCAATGTTACTCTCTGGATATTATATCTGGAAAGCAGATTAATGGTAGTCATTTTCCTTCTAAGTAGGAGGAATCAACAGTTAATAAAAATGTACCTATTGCAACTGGTAAATAATAAATTTTGGAAAGTAGTCAATTTTTTAAAAAAATTTGCACAATGGGCTAGAACCAATTAAATATTTTACACAATTATAAGCTCAAATAATGCAACTTTAAATACATGTGACCACTTCATAGGATTCATTATTTGCATTAATTGGAACTTAAATATATTAGAAAATAAATCAGCTAGTAATATTTTAAAACATATTCTATGTGCAGAGTCCTATGCTAGCAATAGGTTATATTTATTCAGGGTTTAGGGAGTGAGAGAGAGTTAATTTTATAAAAGGCGTTATCCCTGTCCTAGGGGAATTAATCATCTAGTAAGAGGACAAGGCAGAAATTTTGCATCTTGAGGTTTCAACTAATATCTTCATAGTTATGTCCAAAGCAATAGCAAAGTTGGCTCCATAATAGACCAGGGTCAGGGAACCTGCAGCCTCAAAGCCTCATGAGGCCCTCTGGGTCCTCAAGTGCAGCCTTTAGACTGAATCTGTTTGTCATTGAGGAACTAGAAGGCCACATGTGGCTTCAAGGTGGTAAGTTCCCTACCCCATACATAGACCTTTAAAATGTGATTCAAAAGATTTTACTATGGAGTTCTTGAAGAAAAAAAAATAAAAGAAAATATATCTCCCAAAGTAAACTAATGTAGTAAAGGCACAGTGGAAATCAAGGCAGATTTATAGTTAAAAGACCTTCCTTTAAAATCTCACTAATAAAACTTATGATTTGTATAACCTTGGGACTGTCAATTACTTAATCTCACTAGGTCTCATTTTTCTCCCCTGTAGAATGGGAGGGTTAGGTTAAATGAACTATAAAGTCCTTTTCAGTTCTAAATCTATCAATTGTTGTTGCTTTTGGGTTGTGTCCAACTCTTCATGACCCCATTCTGGAGTTTCTTGACAAAGATCCTATAGTGGCTTACCATTTCATTCTCCAGCTCATTTTGCAGATGTATAACTTAGACAGACAATGACTTTCCCAGAGTCACACAGCTAATAAATGTCTTAGGCTGAATTTGTACTTAGAAATATCAGTCTTCCTCATTCTAAGCCCAGTACCCTATTCATTACACCACCCAGCTGCCCTATTCTTTTGGGCAATGATGTTATAATAATGTAAATTTCATAGTTAAAAATAGTCATGTGTATTTGCCATCATCATTGTCAATATTTGTAGACTAATGGCATGGATGGGTTATATCATAACGCTGTTTGCTGCATTTAAATATAAAATATAGGATCTCAACTTTAAATAATCTTTGTATGGAAACACTATAAGTACACATGCACATAGGTATTTACATATACACACATATATACGTATGTATGTATATATATAAGTATGTATATATTTATTTATATACAGGTGATATATTCATATATATGACAGATAAGAGGATACTTTCATGAATGCATGGGCATGTTATATGGACATGTACTAGTATTTTTATATATGCATACATATATGTATATATACACATGTTTTCTATATACATATGCATGTATGTCAGATATGAGGATTTTCATGAATACATATACATATGTATTCATCTACATGTATATGTATATGTATACATATACATAGATAACATTATGTTAATCTCTGAGTATGTATTATATATATATATACACATATATGTATATATATATGCACATGTATTTACGAAAGTATCCTCTTATCTGGCATACTTCTTTCTAATATTTATTTTAGTAAGCATATTATAGTAAGCTGGCTTCCCCTCAAGCTGTAAGAGTCTTCAACAATAAAATTTAAATTTAATTTTCTTTAAAGACTTTTAAGGTATGAAATAATGTCTTTGTAAAAAATAAATATATAAATGATTTGAAGAGAAGAGAGATCAGGCCAATTGGAAGTCCTACCACTAAAGACAATTTAGATCATCTATATAGCAGAAATACAGAAATCAAAACCCAAATCCAGATTGTGAACTAGAATTAGATTTGAGTACTTTAGATGACAATAAAACAAAGATGTGGGGAGTATTTAAAGGAAGAGGGACATTCTTAAATCATGCTACTATCTGGGTTATGAATTCAAATTTGCACGTACATGCACAGACACACAGGATTTGTAGAAAACAAGAATGAGACTTTGGTGTGGGAGTATAATCATTTCATGGTATGGGGAGCAAATGTGCAAATTATAAGAAATAATTAAATATAAATAATACATTACAACATAACATACATCTAGAGAAAACTATTACTGTGAGCAAAATAAATTCTAATCTATCATCTCCTGAATTAAAAAAAATAAAATAAAATAAATAGCCCACATGATGGAGTCAAACCTGAGACAAACAATTGTTAAATATAATAGAACAAATACTCATTAAGTGAAAGAAAATTGTTTAATTGACTAATTGACTAATAATAGAAATAGAAATAATAGAAACTAAACACATGTTGACTGCAGGCTTATTTTAAAGATCATATTAAATAACTGTAATGCACTTAACACTATATAAGTGTTGTTGTTATTGTTTTCTGTCACATATAAATCTCAAGGAAAACATAGGAAGGTGCAAATTTGGATTATCACCTAATAGACTTAAGCCAAATTAACAATAAAAATCAGATGTGACAATAATTGTTTCTAACTAGGTAACAGTAAGCAATGAAGAAAACTAAGATCAAGAAACTGTCATCTGTAATTGTACCATAGAAAATGAAATCACATAAATGTTATTTACCCATGTGCTAAATGGCATATTAACTAAATGCTAGACCTAAGCTAAAATGCACAGAAAAAAGGTTTTAAAGAATTCAAAATTCCTATTTTGTTACTAAAAATAAATCTAGTGGAAGGAGACTAGATGTGAACAGAATATTTTGATCAATTTTTAAATTTTAATTTTAATTTAATTTTAATTTAAATTTAATTTAATTTAATTTTAATTTAATTTTTTTAATTTAATTTAAATTTAAATTTGAATTGTATTAATCTGTGTAGAATATTGAGGGAAGATATTAGAGAGTATATACATGGTGTGAGTTTTACATGGAATTTTAGAAAAAAAATGGTCATGCTGTTTAGCAAAAACAAACTCCATAATGTCCAAATAAATCTTAAGTATATTGTATATAAAAATGATTTTCAATAAAGATTATATGATGAGATGCATACCTAAAGAATACCTATACCATTATATAGATGTATGTATATTTAGTTATACTCCATTCATATATACATGTACATGATACAGATATAAATTATAGAAATAAATTATGGAATGGGTATAAATATGAATGTAGTTAATCAGAAAACACAAGTGTATTAATGTTCTCATACATGTTTAAATTAAGATTCCATATTTATATCTATTTCAAGGAAAATATTTTAAATATAATAGATAACCTCTAATACGTATATGTGCATACATATACACGTATATTCTAATTAATCAGAGGGTCGGTGAAAAATGGAATTTTGAATGACTTGTCCCAGGGTGATGGAGTTAATAAATATCTGCTGTTAGATGTAAGCCTGGATTTCCTAACTTTTATGTCACCGCAATCTGCTCTGTCCCACTGCCTCATCCATTTGGTAGGCATCTTAGAAGTCATCAAGTTCTAATCTCTCATTTTGTAGATGATAAATTTGAGGTACACAATGTTTAAGTGAGTTATCCTGGTTCACAAAGCTAGTAAGTACTTCACATGTCCTTTGTACTCATTTCCTCTTGGAGCAAAATCTGGCATTCCATCCACTAACCCATACCAATTATATAATGTAACAATCAACGTGCCAAAGTGGTGCCTTATACAATGTGACTAAGTAACAAAATTCATAGAGGAACAAGATCTAAGTTATCAAAGAACTTTTTAATCTAAGAATGAAGGGGGGTCTGTCATTACTAGATCTCAAATTTTATTATAAAATAACATCATTCAAATTGGTATAAAGTAAAACGTACGGAGAAGATATAAAATAAGTAGCTAGATAAGACAGACTGAGGCACAAGTGTTAGTCAGTAAACATTTATTGAGCACCTATTTTGTTCCAGTCACTTTGCAAAATGTTGAAATCCAAAGAAAGGCAAAAGACAGCCCCTGTCCTCAAGGAGCTCACAATTTAATGGAGGGGTATAAGATATAAGAAGACTAGAAATGTAGGTAGTGCTATGGGTTAGGAAGGTATTTGAACATTGGAGAGAGGATTCCATATTTGATCCTGGAGGTGACATGGAATCTCTGGAGTTAACCAAGCACAAGAATGATATGGTCAACTTGGTACTTTAGGAAAATCACTTTGGAGTTGAATATGTATAGCAATTTAGTGTCCAAAAAAATCAACAAAATTTATAAATGACTAGACCCAGTCATCAAATACCTCTTGAAAAAACTATGTAATACTTAAATAAAATGAATTTAGACTAGAATCTTATGAAGCAAATTATTGGGACAAGAATATAAGATTTTTATTTTCTGGTAAAGGAATTCTCTCCCTCACAACCTATTTAAACCAATGGAGTTCAAGAGCTACACAAAACTTTGGAATCAATCGATCAATAAACCTTTATTAAAGGCAATGTTAAGTGATCTATTTACATAGCACATAAATTCCAAAAAAGGATGAATTATCTTAGTTTTAAAAGCTACAACATTGTTCAATTACACAAGAATGAATAATTGTATATTTCACATGCTTTGATATTAGTAATCTCCCTAAGCTATGGAGAAATTGAGAATATCATATAAAACAAAATAGATTAATTAACTTATAGAGAAATGAATGTTTCAGTATAAATAAAACTAAGGCATTTAGAATGAGAAAATACAAAATAGAGAAGGAACAATCTTTTCATTAAACATCTCTGATAAACATTGAACTTTGAAAAATCTGTGTAAAATTAGGACAAATCTTTAAAATCAACATTTTCCTAAATATAAGGCCATGAATGACTTGAAAATAAATAGGAATCAGCAATTTTCAAAAGAATTATGAACCCTCAAAAATCATTTGTAAAAGGGTTCACATTCCAAATCAGAGCAACTGTGATGTATCACCACATGCCCATCAATTTGACAAAGATAGAAAAAGATGGAATATATATATATATATATATATATATATATATATATATATATATATGATTCTTATATATAAATAGGTAGATAAATAGGTAGATAGGTGGATGGGTGGATAGATAGATCAACTGGCAGATGATTGACAGATAAACAATAAAGATGAAAAGGAATTCATTACAGAAAATGAGGGCAGGATATGCCTAAATATTAGATTAGAATTTCTTTCCCATCTCATTCAAGCCAGAATGGAGGCAGATGTAACATACTTAGGAAGAATTTCTTTAATTTCCCAAATAAGAGAAAAGGACTTCCATCAGGAACTATGAATTACCCTTTGCTGTCTGAGCTTATGTCTAGTTTTTCCCTACCTTGTATATTCTTATTGGAGAGTGTATCACAGACTTTGGGGAGATGTACCATCTGTTCTTGATGTACCACCATAGTGAATATCAGCTTCTTAAAGGTACTTAAGTTTGACTCACTAATTAATTCTCAATTAAATTTTTTTGGTAGGGGGAGAATGTGATTTAAAGCTTAAATCAATAGCGATATAGAATTACCCTCAACTCTTTAAATTGATCTGTATAATTCTGGAGGAGTGATTAAAGCCTTACTATGTGCAACTCAATACATTGAAAAATTATAGCTTAATACATGAAAACAAAATTTATCCATTAAAAAGATAACTCTTTGAAGTACTTGCCAAAACTGTAGACATTTTTCACTTCATATATGTATATTTGTTTTATATATATATATATATATGTATATATATCCCTTTAATTATAAAAATGAATGTTTCTATTAATCCAAAAGATATCAGTTTTATTTGATATTGATTAAGATTTTATTCTCCATTATTCTTCTAATAAGGATAGGGCTAGCTGGAGTTATTTTGATGAAATTTGCCCAAATAATTTTCTTTTGAAGTTAGACATCTTTTTCATAGAAATAAATTGCAAGAGCATTCATTACACCCTCATGGAATGACATGCTGTCTTTTAAGAATTTTCAGAAATATTCTCTCTAAATATGACCCAGTGAAGTAAAGGACACATTAGTTGCCTAAAAGAGTTAATGCTCATCTTGAAATGACTAATTTTCTTTGAGAGAGTAATTTAGTGGCTTGATAGAAGTTGCCACACTGACAACAAAATGAGCATGTAGAGCATATAAAACACTTGCTTTTGATTTCTCTATGAAGACAGCCTGTTTTTGAAGAGTATTTCTTGAACTTTCATTAAAAGCCTGTTCCATACTAAGGATTTTGAATATACAAAGAAGAGCAAAAAAAGATTCCTGCCCTCAAAAAGAATATAATCTTCTTTGAATTTCCCAGTAAGAATTCACAAAAAATTCAACATCAAAGGTATGAATAAATGGACATCAATGAATAACTTAATTTCTTAAAGTAGTAAAATAAAAGTCTTTCATTTTGAATAGAGCAATTTTTCCTTTCTTCACATTTATTCACATATAATTTACAAACCAATTTGTATTAAAATATAAGGAAAAATTGTGGGCACACAGCCCACACACAGACAACTCAGCAGCTTTCAGTATTTCAAAGATCTAAGCTGTCTCTCACCTCAACACCTGTGCTCTCTCTGTAACCCTGCACTTCTGGTTCAAAACCAACATCATTAGCCTCCCATTGTTTTTCCCATGTACTTAACCTGTCAATTGGAATCACCACCTGAGTGATAGTTAAGAACCCAGGTGGGACAACTATAGCCCTCAATGGGTGACCTTTCTATTTCAAAGGGCTCTTCTTGCCTTTGAAACTATCCATGGCAATTTGTAGTTCTTTCTAAAGGTTGATTATTTCCATGGGGTAGCTCAGTGATGCAATGACACATGGCATTTAAAAAAAAATTAATCTCTGTAGATAGAAGTCATTTTATGTTTCCCAGTTCTTTCTATTCTTTACTGAAGGATTTTCCTCTGTACCTATGGCATGCAATTTTCCTTATTCATAGATAAAAGCCTCAAATTAAAAAAAAAACAAAACATAACAAAAACGCTCCATTATCTAAAATTAAGAAATTTAAACTACAATTGGTGTTGTGACCAATTTCTCGTTTCACTTCTAAACCCTGATTGATATTAGCCAATTCACGGTATTTTGCTTAGCTATATATAGCAACAACGGTGATGATCTTCGTAGTTCTATTCAAAATACCGATAACAATCTGACAGGAAAATCTGTTGATAAGAAATGTAATTTTTGATTCATTACATGTTTACTGTATTCTTACATATTTACCAAATGTGTAATTCAGTCAGTTCATAAACATTTATTAAGCACTTAATATGTGCCAGGTACTGGGGTAGGTGCCAGGGATATAAAAGAGGCAAAAGGCTGTCCCTTCCTTCAAGGAGCTCACAATCTAATGGGGGAGACTAACAAGTGAGCTGTATATCGGGTAAAAAGGAAACCATTAATGTAGAAAGTATTAGAATTAAGAGAGGTTGGGATAGACTTGTATGATTTTAGTTGAGACTTTAAGGAAGCCAGAGAAATCAGAAGGCAGAAATGAAGAGAGGGCATTCCAGGCATGTCAGAGGAAATATCCAGAGCAAAGCAATGGAAAAGCAAGTAAGCCATTATCACTGGATTGAAGAATATATAGAGGTGTAAGATGTGTGACAAAAATGAGAAGGTAGGAGGGGGCTAGATTATAAAGGATTTTGAATGGCAGAGGATTTTGTGTTTGATCCTGAAGATAATTAGAACCATGAATTTTACTGAATAAATAGGAGATGTGGTTAGTCCTGCAATAAGGTTACTGGATCCTTTAATTCCTAAAAGGACAAATTCTGTTGAATAATTTTAGTATAATGGATATGGATGTGAAGTAAATAAAAGGGAGAAAAAGGCTTAATTTCTTTGAAGAACATATTATAATATAACACAATTAGACCATATTTCACAAATCAGGTTGTCCTAAAGTCTTAGTGAAGTTGTTTGTTTTTTTTGTTAGCCTAAAACTGTGGACAATGAGTATTTATTGCAAACATATATTTTTCCTCTTTTTAATTCTATAGCTTTTACATTATCCAACTATAATATACTAAAATTTTCTCATAACATAGTTATATGATACCTTCAACTCCCTGTGGTATATTGTCATGATCCTCTTATGATTAATCGTCAAATTTATATTTGTTACATTTTTATTTTTTCTCTAATATAATTTCAGACATTTGCTAACTAAATTGTTGCTTTTCACCAAAGCTCCAGTGGAGGATAGGATTTGGAGTCATAAGACTTGGGTTCAATTCCTATTACTATCACTGTTCCCTGAGTTATAGTGAGCTGTTCACTTCATCTTTTTCTGCCTTAGTAGCCTCATTTGTAACTACACTGCTTTAATTGTCATATAACACTCATCCTACATAAAATCTCAGGGCCTTGTTTGTCTCTTCTCACTCACATTATCTAATCTTTTGCTGTGTTTAAATGATTAAACCTCTGAAATATCCCTCAGATCCAAATCTTTTTCTCCATTTCCAATTTCAATTTCTTGACAATTTATTTATGCAGGTGGGAATATTCAGAAGATGTTTAGGGTACTCTGGATTGAAATTTAGATAGAATATTTAGTACATTAAGAAAATTTGTTGAATTAAATGGAAAGGAATGAAATTGATTACTAAGGGATAAAGTTAAAGTCTTATGGAGAGTGAAAGATAAAAAGACTGAGGAAACAAAGTTTTAAGTTTCTAAGCATATCAATTTATTAAGCAATACATGGCAATTGCATAAAAAATTGGGAGAGAGGATGCTCGTCATTAACATTGTACTCCAAATAAAAGGAATATTTTATTTTGTTATTGTATGACTACAGGCAGTATATATATATATATATATATGTATATATTATATGCACTAGAACAATTTATCAAATATGACAGATTAATTAAAAGAAAATAATTAACCAGGATACAAAAATTAGATAGTCTGACTTCTAGTTAGAAGACAGATTAGTGGAACTGTAGAAGCTCTCCCCATAGAAGCCCATAAAATATATTTTAAAAATAACTCTAAATAAATTCTAGAGCAGCAGAAGCCACAAAATGACAGAATGAAGGAGATTTCTAGCCCAAGGCAGCCTGGAAGGCTGACAGGAAAGGTCTATCACACCAGGCTGGGAGCAGAGTGCAGGCCACAGAGCACAGGCTACAGAGTGCAGCCCAGCCTTGACCATATGGCACAGCTGAGAAAGAATAAGAGTAGGCTTCAGCATCTTCAATTGCGAGATTTCTCAACCCACATATGTCAAAGACAGATTCAAAGGTCAGTTAGAAAGCTCTTTCACCTGCATGAGAAGGGAACATGGTCTAGCCCCAATCACAGGCAGCAGTAGTATCCATTTTAAGAGCCCTTGACCTAAAGACCCTGTGGGAAATGGGCTGCTGATCTGGATCTCAATCTTGAGTGGCCATCCTGGGGAGAGGAGGAGCACTGACTGGTGCAGCTGGTAGAGGCTTGGGAGAAGGAATTCTACTTGCAGTCCCTAGGCAGAAAAGCTGGTAGTTGTTCCCAAACTAGAGCACAGCCAGAAGAGGAGTAAGTGCCTCTCTCTTGATTGTTCCCCCTTGGAGCAACTGAGAAATTACAGGTCCCTAGAGTATATCTTACACTTGACAAAAGACTGAAAATTCAAGTAACTGGCTGGGAAAAGGCCCCAAAAAGGGAAAAAAATAATACTACAGAAAGTTATTTTCTTGCTGAACAGGTATTTTCCTCATCTGTTCAGGTGAGGAAGAAAAAGAATACCATCAGAGAAAGGCACTACAGTCAAAGCTTCTGCATCCAAACCCTCCAAAATAAATATGCAATGGTCTCACACCATCGACGAGCTCAAAAAAGGATTTTGAAAATGAAATAAGAGAGATGGAGGAAAAATTGGGAAGGAAATTGAGAGCGATGCAAGACAATTATGAAAAGGAACTCAACAGCTTGCTAAAGGAGGCCCAAAAAATGTTGAAGAAAATAACACCTTTGGGGGACGGAGCCAAGATGGCGGAGTAGAAAGACTCACCTATGCTAGGTCCGAACCCACAGCCCATAGATTTCCTGTAAAAAGAACTCCTGACAAATTCTGGAACAGTGGAAGCCGCGCAGCAACACAGTGAAGGAGAT
>CM053771.1:467380593-467396884 GCA_028658325.1 Potorous gilbertii | reverse complement strand
TATATATATATATATATATATATATATATATATATATATATATATATATATATATATATATATATATATATAGGGAGAGAGAGAGAGAGGGCACAAGGTAAGTTGAATAGGAAGGATTGTTATCAAAAAAATAAAATTAAGGGGTGAGAGAGGAATATATTTGGAGGCGAAAGGGAGAAATGGAATGGGGCAAATTCTTATAAAAGAGGTAAGAAAAAACTTTTCCAAGGGAGGGGAAATGGGGAGTGAGGAGGGGAAAAGTGAAGCTTACTCTTATCATATTTGGCTTAAGAAAGGAATAGCATGCACACTCAATTTGGTATGAAAATCTATCTTACACTACAGGAAAGTAGGGGAGAAGTGATAAGTGGGCTGGGGAAGGATGATAGAAGGGAGGGCAAATGGAAGGAGGGAGTAATTAGAAGTAAACAGTTTTGGGGAGGAAGAAGGTCAAAAGAAAGAATAGAATAAATGGGGAGCAGGATAGGATGGAGGGAAATAGAGTTAGTCTTTCACAACATAACTATTGGAAGTCTTTGGCAAAACTACACCTATAAAGCCTATATTGGATTGCTTGCCTTCTCAATGGGAATGGGTGGGGAGGAAGGAAGGGAGAGAAGTCGAAACTCAAATGTTTTAGGAATGAATGTTGAGAATTATTTTTGCATGCAACTGGGAAGTAAGAACTACAGGTAGTGGGGTATAGAAATCTATCTTGCTCCACAAGAAAAGAGAGAAGATGGGAATAAGGGAAGTGAAGGATGTGATAGAAGAGAGGGCAGATTGGGTGAAAGGGTTATGAGAATATAGGGCGTTTTGTGTGGGGAAGGGGAGAGATGGGGAGAAAATCTGCAATTCTAAATCTTGTAGAAATGAATGCTGAAAACTAAAAATAAATAAATAATTTTTTAAAAATCGATGATTAGAGCCTTTCTGAGTTGAGAAAGGGAAAGTGAACAGGTGAAATTCTCTGAAATCAGAAAAAGAGATGTCCCATTCCTTCTAACGAACATGAAAATATCAAGTGCTTGACAACTACAGGGACAGTTTTCACATAAGAGGTATAGGTTGTTGAGATTTACAAATATGAGAAAACTCCTTGCTTCAATCTTCATATATAACTGGATTTCTGGTCAGCATAGCCTGAGTCCTTATTCAAAAAGCTCTAAGTAAGAGGTAGTTATGATCCAGCTTCCTTGCTATGCAAATTTATGTTTAAAAAATGTAATTTTTCTCTTACAGTTTCCATAATTGAATATAGATTTCTCACAAGGCAGAAACTGTGCTAGACTCATAACTGAATAGAAAGGAAACTGAGCTAAATCCAGAACTGAATCTGCAATGTATGTGTGGTTCACTAAATTACCACAATTCCTTCAGTTCAGTAGGAAAGGTATATTGCTTTGATATTGCGAGTGGGGAATAGTCCCAAGGCCAGATCTCAGTCACTCAATAGCAGGCCTTGAGAGAAACACAATTACTGTGGCAGCAGTGTTTCCATAGCTCCTAGGCTACCAAGTGTAAGAGGGTCAGGAAATTGATTAGAAATACATTACAAGGGTTCCTTTGCTGGCACTAGGTACAAGACTATGTTGCATCATCCATATGTGAATCTGACTTTCAGTCCTGGTTCACGGTCTCAGGGAAAGGACAAGCAGTAATACACCAGAGCTTCTGAGCACAGGAGAGCATGAACCCTGGTTACAATCCCAAGAGAAAAAAGAGTGCTTGTAGTTGTTCATAGACTGGAGTGTAGGCCAAAAGATCAGTGACCATATCTTTCTTTATATCATAACATTTGGGAAGAACTGAATACTCATAGATGACCAGAATTAACTCTGAGAGCAAAGATAAGAAATTCCTCCTCCTCCATCAGCAGATCAAAGCCCCTCTTTAACATACAGTTAAAAGTCAAGAAATAGGCATAAAAAATGAATAAACAACAACAAAAAAGAAAGTGATCACAAAAAAAAATCACTATGGCCACAAGACAGGTTCAAAACAGAAACTCAGAAGAGAGCAATAAAGTCAAAAGTGGTAAATCCAAAGGCTCAGAGGAAAATATGAAATGATCTAAGGTGCAAAAATAATTCTTGAAATAATTTTTAAAAAAAATAATAATCAAATAAAAGACATAGAGGAAAAATAGGAAAAGAAATGAAAGGGAAGCAAGACAATTCTGAAAAGAAATCAACAACTTGGTAAAGAAAGTACAAAAAAGACTGAAGAAAGCAACACATTAAAAAACAAAATAGACCAAAGAGTAAAAGAAACACAAAAGTCCACTGAAGAGAAAAATACCTTAAATATTATAATTGACTAAACGGAAAATGACATACAAAAATTCACTGAGGAATCCTCAAAAAAGAGAACTGGGCTAATGACTCCACAAGACATTTTAAATCAATAAAATTAAATTAAAAAAATAGGGAAAAAATGAAATATCTCATTGCAATAAAGAACTAACCTTCAAACTGAAAGGAGATCATGAAATCAAGGAAATGAAGACATGCCTTTGATTTGAGTGAGGGAGGGTTATGCAAGATCACTAGCCTCACTTTCTCCTCCAAAGCCATCTGAGTCTAGTGGTCAAATATTTATCAGGACCGCTGGAGATGACCCAGGATATATACAGTAAACACTTGATAAATTCTTGATAAATAAAATAAATAAAAACTGCCTGATATCTGGATCTTCTGCAGCAATGGTTCCAGGAACTAGGACTGATATGGTAGGCAAAGAAATAAAGCTTTAAGCTATCTGAACTGATACTAAGTAGCTATTTTCCCATAGAAATAAAGTCTACAATGGTAATTAGAATCTTATAGTTCTGTTAGCATATTTCAATTATCCTGCAGATTTTTTAAAAGTTCTTGTAGGTGAATCTTAAAACTTACCTACCACTTATATAAACAAAAGTCTAAACTATTAACAATCAAACTTTTGGAATCCAATTGTTTTCTAAATTGACAGTTAAGAAGTATTTATTAAGGTTTATTTTGTGACAGTCATTGAGGACAGAAAGAAAGGCAAAAATACAATCCTTCATATCAAAGAACTAACTTACTAATGAGGAAAACAACATGTAAACAATTAAGCACATAGAAGATATACACAGTGCAAACCAAGAAGAGAAATTATTTTATTTTTAATTTATGGGCTAAAATAAGCATGTCCATAACAATGTATAATAAAAAGATGATCACACACAAAATTGCACATCTATTATGTACAACATGCTTTTACTTTTAAATATATAATAAAGTTATATATTTTTTCTTCTCTCCCAACATTAGAGATGGCTACCATTAGACATAAATAGAAACACAAATAAACACAAACATACATGTTTGGGTCTATGTAAAATCATTTTATACATACTTTTATTTACCAACTCTTTCTGTGGACTATCTGTAAACCATGATGAAATTAAAAAAAATATAGACATTTTCTTTCAGCTAATTGTCAAGGAAACTGCCTTAAAACTCTCAGAAATCACTATAGCCAAATTCCAGAGTTCCTAGGACAAAGAGAAAATATCACAAGCAGTCAGAAAGAGTAACTGAAATATAGTGGATTCACAGTCAGGATAACACAAGATTTAACAGCTTCTACATTAAAGGAATGGAGAACTTGAGATACGATATTCAAAGGAGCAAAGGAACTAGGACTGAATCTGAGTGTAATCTCTCATGGGAAAAATTAGATATGCAATTTGATAGAGGACTTTCCGGCTTTCCTGACAAAAGAATCAAAACTGAATGGAAAATTTGACTTTTAAAAACAGAATCAAGAGAAGATCACAAAGGTAAACAAGAAAGAGAAATCATAAAAGATTCAATAAGGTTAACCTGTTTACATTCCTACAGGGAAGATACTACTTGGGAGCTCTAAGAATTTTCTCATTATTAGGGTAGTTAGAAGGAGGATACATTGACAGAGTACATAGATATGACTTGGACATAATAAAATGATAGCTAAAAAAATTAAAAGACAAGAAATAAAAGAACGAATGTGCCTGGAGAAGGGGAAAGGGAAAGGTAGAATGTGGTAAATTATCTCATAAAAGAAGTCCATAAGAGATTTTAGACTGGAACAGAATTTAGGGCAGTTGGGGGTATTGACATTTACTTTTATCAAAATTGACTTAAAGAAAGATACATACCCACTCAGTTGTCTATATAAATCTATATCATCCTAATGTAGGAGAAGTAGGTAAGAGAATGGGTAAGCAGCTGACAGAAGGAAGAGCAGATTAGCTGATGTGGTAGTCAGAAACAAAATACTTTCGAGGATGGACAGGTAGTGAAAATAGAGTTAATAGGGAGAAATTAGTCAAATTTATAGTAATATGAAAAAATGCTCTATATATCTACTGATTCGAGAATGCAAATGCAAAGAACTCTAGGAACTCACATCTATCAGATTTGCTATTCTGATGGAAAAGAAAAATGACAAATGTTGGAAGAGATGTGAAAAAAAATTAAAATTCTAATGTGTTTGCTGATGTAGTCATCAAATGATCCAGCCATTCTGGAGACCAATTTACAATTATGCCCAAATGGCTATAAAACCAACTTTGACTCAGCAATACCACTAGTAAGTCTGTATTCCAAAGAGATAAAAAGGAAAGAAAAGGACCTATGTGTACAAAAGTATTTATAGCATCTCTTCTAGTGGTGGCAAAGAATTAGAAACTGAGGGGATGATCAGCAATTAGGGAGTGGCTGAACAAATTATGTACATGATTGTGATAGAATACTATTATACTCTAAAACATGATGAACAAGATACTCTCAGAAAAATCTAGAAAGATTTATTTGAACTGGTGGAAAGTAAAATGAGTAGACTCATAACATTTTACACAGTAACAGCAATATCGTACAATGATCAATTGTGAATGGCTTAACTAATTTAACAATGCAATGATTCAAGACAGTTCTGAAGAACTTATGATGAAAGTGGTATCCATCTTCAGAGAAATAACTGATGGAGTCTGAATACAAATAGAAGGATACGATTTTCTAACTTTGTTTTTCTTTTTTCTTCCATGTGTTTTCTTTCAAAGCATAGTTAAGATGGAAATATGTTTTGCATGACTATATAAGTATAACCTGTATGAAATTGGTTGCCTTCACAATAAAAGAAGAGTGAGGAGAAAGAGATATTGGATCTTAAAAAACAAAGCAATGAATGTAAAATACTTTTACATGAAATCAGTGAAAAATACAATGTTCGTACAATAAATATCTTTATTTTTGAGAACTTCCCATGGCTAGTCAGTTGAATTATTTGGAAAAAATGTAGACATCCATGATTATTGATCCTGTCTTTGAGCCCTATAAAATTTGATTTCCCTATGGTTTATGAAAGACTATGTTCAGGTTGCTTGTCTTTTTTTATCATAAGTTGTTAATTGCAAAGACCAATTTCCCTCAAGAATATTGTCGCTTCTATTTCATCAACTGGTTCCTTTTAATTTTTTGAATTGCACCCAGTATATCAATTCTCTAAGGATAAATTTATAACTAAAGCAAACCAAAAATGTATTTATTACTGTGTTTTTGTAAAAGAAATAGGACCCAAGACATATGAATAATTTGGGCCTCCTCTTGCTTATTTTATCAAACTTCAGCACCTTGATCATGGACCAAGAGAGAGTAAAAAGAAGGACAAAGATTGAATTGAGGGAAATAGCTACCTGGTCAAGGAGAATAGTTTATAATACATCAGGAAGTTTCTAGAAAAAATGACCTAGTTAAGAGCTGTCACAATATAGGCAAGTCTGGGATAATGAATATGGGAGGCAAGAAATGAAATGGATTTAAATATTTACCTCATACACATAACTATTGCACTCTTCTGGGAAAACAGAAATCAAACTCTAAATTCATATAGCTTATTATATTTTTTTACCTGTTGAGATACATGAAACATACCTGAATGGAGTAACAGGTGAGAAAACAGAAAGCAGAGACACACCTAATAGGTGAATATCTTATGAGATTCAACCCTTGGCCACTCAGCCTAGGAAAACTGCAGCATCCAGATATAGATGGAGTCTATGAAATTTGGAGTTGTGTTGATTGTTTTTGTATTTGTAAAACAGAGAATCACTTCTATTGTACAAGTCTTTTATAAAAAGAAAAAAAAATACAATGCATATATCCATCACCATATTCATGAAGATGTTAATTTTTACTAAACTAAAAACCTCACCACACAGTTTCCCTAAACTCACTGCCATTTTTCATTAGCTTTCAATTATGGTCTGTTAGCCAGTTTCAGTCCATGTGACAGTGCTCATATCCAAGTCATTTTCAATCATTTCTTTTTCTAGTACAATACTGTGAGACATGATGTCAACTGAGTAATTAAAGCCAACATATATTACATCAAATACATTAACACCATCCACTAAATATTTCACAGTGAAAGGTCTTTTTTTTTTCCTGTCATGACTTATTCTCCATGTTGTTTAATACAAAAGACAAGATTATCCTAAGCAGATTTCATATCTATCTTTCTCTTTATTTTTTTCCTGATAACTTGTTGAGAAGCATTCCATTATAATGGAAGCAGTACTGAATAAGAAGTGGAAAATGAAAGCAACCCTGTTTTTTAGTCCTTGCTCTAACTCTTATCAACCATATGATATGGGGCGAGAATCCTGTTCTATTGTCTCAGATATCTACAAAATGAGAATACTAATAGATAGCTCAGATGACTAGTATAAGAAAATCATTCTGTGACTATAAAAATGAGAGTTATTATGTTTTACAATCATCAAGCAATTCACAAAAGTAATAGTTCAATGGCCTATATTAGAATGGAAGTGACCCTGGATTCTCAAAGATTATTCATGGGAATACACACTCTGACAGATTTTGCAAAACAGAAAGACTTAATTTAGACTGAGCAAAAGACTGCTATTGACAGACCACTATTTGAATTTTCTTTTTTAGTCCATGGTAAACTTAAGAAGCAGATTAAAATGCAAAATGTGCCTTTGTCCTGGAAATCTTTCCCTTGAATTTTACAGAAAAAAAACCTGAGGATATTATGAATCACACATTTCTTAAAACATCTACAGATATTAAAGTGTTTGTATTCTTAGTATTAAATCTTTATTCAACAACCATGTATATATGATATTAGTGAAATTGAACTATATCATATTGATATTGGTATTTTTTAAATAAATGACTGAGAGTCACCTACATGACAAAGAAATTCTCATTAAATGAAAAGATGGATCACTAGTTTCCCTCAAAGAGAAAAAGGGGATTTCATATCACCTTATGCCTAAGATGAGAAACACACACACACATACACACACACACACACACACACACACACACACACACTTTGTCGGGGGGAGCATTTGTTGGCAAAAGATAATCAAAAGTAATTGAAAAATTTTATAACAACCATCTGTAAGTTTATGAACTCAAGAAATTCTATTAAGAAGTTGAATATCATTTAATCAATCAAAATGTCACATAAAAAACTTCAGTAAGATCAAAATTGATACATGAAAGAGATATAAAGAGTGGTATTATAAGTAAATTAGGGGAACATGGAAAAAGTTACCTGGCACATGTGTGGATAAGAGAAGAATATATTTAAAAAAAGAGAGATAGAGAAGATCACTGGAAACAAAATGGATAATTTTGATTGCGTGAAATTAAAAAAAAATTCCACAAACCAAAACAATGCATTCAAAATTGAAGTGAATGCAGAAAACTAGGGAAAAGATTTACATAAGGTTTCTATGACTATGGTCTCATTTCTACAATATGTTGGGGACCATACAAAATATATTTTAAATGATTCTTTCCCAGTTCATAGTTAAGGGATATGAAGGGATAGCTTTTAAGGGAAAAAAAAATCCAAACTGTTAAAATTCACATAAAAACACTCTAAATCACTACTGATTAGAGCAATGCAAATTAAAACAGCTCTGAGACAGCACATCATTCCTATCCTATTGGCTCATATGACAGGAAAGGAAAATGAGAAATTTTGGAGGGCATATGGGAAAATTAGGACACAAAATCACTGTTGGAATTATAAACTGATCTAACCTATTTGTAAAAAAAATGTTTATAACAGTTTATTTTTTGTTGTTGTTGTTTGTTTTCCATCAGAGAAGTGGAAACTGAAAGTATGACTATCAAATGGAGTATAGGTGAAGAGGTTGTGGCATATGAGTGTGATGGAATACTATTGCACAATAGGAAATGATAAGCAAAATAGGTTTCAGAAAAATATGTCGTGTTGCATTAATTGATGTGAAATCAAGTGCACAGAACCAGAAGAATATTATACAAAGTAGCAATAATGTTGTAAATATGATCAACTATGAAAGATTTATTTACTCTAATCAAGATGATGATATAGACATTTCCAAAGGACCCATGATGAACTGTGCTATTTCTTTCCAGAGAGGGAATTGATGAACTCTGAGTTAAGGTTTTTCACTTTATTTTACCTCTTTTGTTGTGTTTTCACATAACTTCACATGTCTAATCTACACCATATTGCTTGATTTCTCAAAGGATAGAGGTAGGATGAAAAGGAAGAAGAGAATTTTGAACTAAAATTTTTAAAAATGAATTTTAAAAATTAATTTAATTGGGAAATAATGAAATAACTAAAATGTGTTTTTTTTAATGAGCTCATTGAGATTAATGAAGGAAAGTATCATCAGGGAAAAAGGATGAAAGTCTGTCTTGATGTCATTACAATTGACTGGAGAACTCTTTTTCCTATTCCCCCATGGCCCTCTGATACCTTCTTGATGACAGAAACATAAGAAATGCTTTAAAAACCTATCACCATTGTTGATGAAAAAAATAAAGTTACATTGTGTTTATTGCTAAGCCAAGACACAGAAGAAAATATTTATTTAAATGCATATTTTTATCCATCAATTTTGACAACAACCATGACAATCTGACAGATTCACCCCACAAACAAGCAGTCATTTGAAATATCAAAATAAACTTTAACATTGAGAAAAGTGGATATTTGTTTTTACTTTTTCTTTGTCTTCAGCATATTTCATAAGCTCATTTTTTATAAACTTAGACCATCCAGATTTCTTTCAAGGGACTTACTTTGTGAGCACATTCAAGGAGACATTTTTCATTTTGCATAGTATTTAGTTATTCCATTTTAGAGTGAGTCACTTCTTGCACCTGCTAAGATTCCATTTACTGAAGAATATAAATTGCCTGAAGAAGGCAATATTGTGTTTTTTTTTCCAGGCTGAAAAAACTGCAAGTGTCTTCTGTATTTAGAATAAAGATGTGTAATAAAAATGTGAATTAAAACTAAAAATTGACTTTTCCTAAAAATAAAATATTTTACAGTATTTGAAAATTAAACAAACACATGTATCTCATTCAGGTTTCCATGACACTGACAAAATTAGTCTTATATATTAGTTTTCATTGGCCTATATAATATTTAAATCTGGCACTGCCATTTCAATTTAAGATTAAAATAGTAGGAAATCAGAGCCAATCCTCTATAATAGTCTAAATTCTTAACAAAATTCTTTGTTTAGAGAAAAAATGTCAAATTAAGCTTTAAAAATTTTAAAAAATCAGTTTTTAAACAAAGTATTCAAAATAGAATGGGCAAGACTGTTTACACTATGCATGATTTAAAACGTTATATATATGATAGCTACTAAAAGCAAAAGGAAAAGCAAATGAACTGAAAACATTTACAGGAATAATTCATTTGTTTGTTGCTTTTGAGTTAAAAAAGGGAATTTTGCAAGTCACTTTATTAACTTTAAAATTATATATACTGTCATCCATTGAAATCTCTATGATACCTTACTTAATCAGTGCTGTTTTGTTTTTTAAGGGAAATGATACTATTCTAATATTTTTAGTTATTTATTTTTCAAGTAAGAATAATTATTTCTCTCTCAATCTCATTCTCTCTGTCTCTGTCTCTCTTCCACAAGGATAAAATTGAAAAGAAAATCCCTTTCAGTAGAGAAGCAAAAGAAATTCATACATTGGCCAAATTCAAAGAAGCCTACCTTATTCTGCATATTTAATACATACTATCTTTGTCAAGAGGTGGCAGTGTTTTTCATGATTAATGTTCTGGAATAATGACTGATGTTTGCATAAATCAAAGTTCTTAAGTCTTTCAAAGTTATTTGTTTTACAATGTTGTTCTTGAAATTGTATACATTATTTTTCTGATTCTGCTCTCTTCTTTGCATCAGCTCATACAATTTTTGCCAAGTTTTTTTTTTAAAGCATCCATTTCAATATTTGAATCAATTTGTATCACTTGAGAAAAGTATAACATTCATTTTTGGTTAAAAAAAATGCCATATTTTCCTTAGATACTTTTCCATAAGATAAAATATCAGACCAAATCAATATGCCACTGAGAGAATTAGAATCAAAATTTTGCTTCTAGAAGACAGAGACTGTCCATATCAGTAACATATAAGTATAGAATGTAGAAACAGGTTCTTTCTCCTATGTTTTCTGCCCCTTTACATATGACTCTTTTCCACATGGTCTCATCAAACTGGTCTTCTTACTCTTCCTTATATTTAACACTCTGTGATTTTGTTTAGGACTTTGGTTATCCCTAGAATATGTAACTCTCCCTCTTTCCTCAGTGAATCTTTCAAGAATTTTCTTCAAGGGGCAGCACAATCAACATCTTCAACATGAATATTTTCTTGATTCCCCTTACATTAATTCCCTCTCTACTTAACTTGCATTTATTTTTATATTTTTTCTATATATTCATATATAAACCTAATAAATTTTCCAGTGAAATAGAAGCTTCTGAGAAAAGAAATTGCTTTTTTGGGTCCTGAATCCCCAGGTTATAGCAAAATTTTGACACATAGGTACTTCATAAATTCTTATTCATAGATTATAACTTTTGAAATAGTATACCCCAAAATAAAATTTTAAACTTGAAAACAGAAGTCTCTGAATACACATGACTAAAATATACTTTGAATATATTATGGAAATGTTAGCTCAAAGAAATGCAAATTTGAATCCACCAACAATGACTTATTAAAGGATTAAAATATACACTCTATAACTTTGTGGCAATGTTAGCTAAAGAAAAAAATAAATATTTGAATCCATTAACAATGACTTATTAATCTATACAGAAAACAAATTTTCAAGATCAAATTAGCTCTAATGAGTCACACCAGTAATTCAAATAGCATATTTGAATGGAGTGTACATAGAAATGAGATAGACAGGCTTGTTCTTTAGAACAATTAAATGGCTGGAGTCTGAAGCATATTAAAATTCTTAGTCAGGCAAATAGATATGTGTAGGAAAAGATAGATGAAATTTGAGATTAACAGTAAGAGTTACAGGTGCAAATTGAGATCTTTCCTAGAGACCTAAAATTCACTTAGAAAAAAGAATGCAATCAGGGGAAAATCCTTTTTGATACTTGCTATCATTTCATTTATCACTTTCAGAGGTCACAGTACTTGAAATATAATTTAAGGAAACATAGGGAAAGAGACAATAGACTTTTATCAATTTTTGTTGTCCTAGTGAAGAACTAACATGATATTTCTGTGATGGTTCATTACCTCTTCTTTCTTCCTGGATTCAGGAAAAGCTGAGTTCAAACACATTTTCAGATATTTTACTAGATTGTGAGCTTTGTTAAATTATCAAACCTCTGTTTCACTTTCCTTATCTATAAAATAAGAGTCATAATAGAGTTACTTCCTAGGATTATTATGAGCATAGAGATAGCATTTGCAATACCTTTTGCAAAACTTTAAATATTACATCATTATCTTCTTCCTCTTTTTTCATCATCGTGATCATCGTTAACGTCACCATCATCATCATCTTCATCATTCAATGATCATGAAGGTCAAAAGGAAAGAGAATGGGAATTGTGGTGAAATGAAAAGACTGCCCACTAGATTGGAAATAAAGAGATTAGTAATATGTTTTTAGCTTTGCTCCTTGACTTTTGAAAGATTACTTTCTTTCTCTTGGATTTAGTTTCCTTGTCTACATAGAAGAGGGCCTGGTACATAATCTATCTAGTCTCTTTGAGTTCTTAAATGCTTCAAAATAGTAGCTCTTTTTTATAAACAACTTAGTATGTATTGCTCTCATTTCATCCTCACAATAATCCTTTAAGTTTGGTATATTTATAATTATTTTCATTTTACAAACAAGAGTTCTGAAGCTGAAAGAAATTAAGTGACTTGGTTAAATTTATTTAGCAAATAAGTTCTAGAATTAGAAAGGGTGCTATTAATATCTTAGTGTAGGTAAGGGGTTTGAGGGTACATGGTGGTTAGTTGTATTGCAAATACCATGTCCATTTTTCCTCTGAATTCATCTTCAAAATTCTCAATACGCATTTTCTCTTCCTCCATCCTGGCATCCTACATTCACCTCTGCCAGCAAACAAGGGGCATGAGACTGAAATCATGTTATTTGTGGCAAGGCTAGGACTATTACACATAGCATCATTTGGGAGAGAGTTAGAGGTAGAGCTAGGCTAAAACAAACAGAACATACATCATATATCTCTGTGGAAAACAATTAGGAGGCATTATTAGTCAATGTATGCAGATGTTAGTTTTTAGGGACTGTGATATTTGTTTTCCATAAACTTATACATCAGTCAATCGTAACTTTTCTTTAGTTACCAGTTATTAGTTGCTAAATCAGATATCTAAATTATTTTTAATCTCTTGAGAGCCTGGTTTATACAAATTCTTGGTGTACAAAATTCCTTTGTGGGAAGTCCTTGTTTTTAAATGAATCTTACAGAGGAGGTACTAGTGAAAGTTTCCTCTCTGGAAGTTCGTTATGCCAATGAAATCACAGATCTATCCCTACTCCTCCAAAACGTGGAATTTCTGGATTGTGGGATAAGCACAATTTAATAGCTTATTTTGCAGAACTCTGTTTTTAGAAATATATATAATCATTTGAACAATTTATAGCTCCAACAGCAAGAATTAATGTATCTCTCTTTCCACAGACCCTCCTACAATTAGTTTGTCTATTTTTAGCTTTTTTGCCAGCATTAATCCGCTGTTAATCATGACATTTTACATGAATGCAATAAAAAATATTTAACTTTAAATTTCAGTGGAAAATCTTAAATGAAGCTCAAAACATTTGTGATTATCCATGAATTTTAAAGTTGGTATTTCATCTGTCTGTTATTTGTCATCTCTCATTTTTAAGGGCTACTTTCCAATGATTCAAATGAAAAGAATTCCTCTAAAAATAAAGATGCTTAAGATATCTTTAAAATGACTGACTTGCAAAAGAATAAAAGTTCAACACATCTTGCTGTTTTCATAGTTAGCTCTCTTTCCAAAAACAAAACAAAACAAAACAATATGTACCTTATCAATTTATTGAAGAAATTTTGTACCTTTTTTAAAAGGATTAACAGCATTGTAAAATGGATATATGTAAACTTGTTTCTTTCTTAAAGTAAAAAATATTACTTTAAACAACATTCTACCTTGCACATTGTGAACTTCCTTATGTTGATGAGTACTTAATCAGGCATGTATGACTGTTGTGATCCCAAATGGTGGTTTGTTTGTTTTTTTTGGCAAAGATACTGGAGTAGTTTGTTATTTCTCTCTACAGTTCATTTTACAGATGAACAAACTGAGGAGTTAAGTGACTTCTCAAATTTATATTGATAGTAAACATCTGAGGTCACACTTGAACTCAGTTCTCCCTGACTGAGTCTGATGATCTCACCACTACTCCACGTAGCTGGCCCCCAAAATGGGCTATAAAATTACAGTGGAAATTTGTGACCATAAAACTATGGCTTCAAAACAATATAGTTTCAATAACTATCGTTCAACTCACATCCGAGAGAGAGAGAGAGAGAGAGAGAGAGAGAGAGAGAGACAGAGAAAGAGAGAGAGAGAGAGTCAAGACTGGTTTGCTTTTCCTGAAAGGAAAAAAAATGATTAAGTTTCTAAACATGTTTGTCTGCACGTCCAAATGAGGAATTGCCCTAAGATGCCTCATGTAAATTTTCAGAACCAAGCCTTCTGCAGCTTTTCTGTAAAATGAAAGTGTTTAAAGAGGTCACCAGAGTATCAGTATTCTTCCTGAGTACACAAGTATTACCAGTCAGTCAGCTAGATATGACCATACACTTGAATATGTATTACCATCTAGCAAAATTATTGGGCTAACTAATTACATTCAAAATATGTATGTGACTGTCAGAGGAAGTCAAAGCCTCTGACCCCAAAAGAAATTTAAAATGGGCTGAGGCAATAGAAGACCTTAAAAAACAAGTTAGCAGCTTACTAAAGGAGAACCAAAAAAGGAGGCTTTAAAAGGAGGCTAACTCAATTGCAAAAAAGAGGTCCAAAAAGCCAATGAGGAGAAGGAGGTTTTCAAAAGCAGAATTAGCCAAATGGGGGAGAATGTTCAAAAGCTCACTGCACAAAAAAATTCATTGAACGAGACAACTGAATTCAGGGAAGTGAATGACTATGAGTTAAACCAAGAAGTTAGTAAACACCAAAAAAAAAAATTGAAAAAATAGAAGATAAGGTGAAACAACTCATTGGAAAAACAAATGACCTGGAAAATAGATCCAGGAGAAATAATTTAAAAGTTATTAGACTACCTGAAATCCATGATCAAAAAAAGAGCCTAGACATTATCTTCCATGAAATTATCAAGGAAAACTGCCCTGATGTAGAATCAGAGGGCAAAACGGATATTGAAAGAATTCATCGATTATCTCCAGAAAGAAACCTGAACAGAGAAACTCTTAGGAATATTGTGGCCAAATTTCAGAGTTCCCAGATTAAGGAGAAAATACTGCAAGCAGCTAGAAAGAAACAATTTGTGTACTGTGGAAATACAACCAGGATAACACAAGATCTGGCAGCTTCAACACGAAGAAATCAAAGGGCTTGGAGTGGACTATTTCAGAAGTCAAAGGAACTGGGATTGAGGCCAAGAATCACCTATCCAGCAAATCTGAATATAATACTTCCAGGGAAAAAATTGTCATTCAGTGATATAGATGACTTTCAAGATTTCATATTGAGGAAGAGACCAGATCAGTATTTAAAAATTTGACTTCCCAAGACAAGAATCAAGAGAAGCATGAGAAGGTAAACAGACGGGGGCAGAACCAAGATGGTGAACTAGAAAGACACAGTTATGCAGGGTCCTCCCCACAGCCCATAAAATACCTGTAGAGAGGGGCTCTCAACAAATTTTGGAACAGCAGAAGTGGAGAACAACAGAGTGGAGGAGATTTCCAGCCCAAAGTGACCTGAAAGGCCCACAGAAACATTGGTTGAGCCTGACACTGAAACGAGCACAGAGCACAGCCCAGGCTTGGCTACATGGTGCAACAAGACTCTGGGAGGAAGATATCTCTGGGGCGGAATCTCCAGTCACAGTAGCAGGTCCTCAGATCCCTCAGCCCACAGGAACCAAAGGTCAGTGACAGGGTTTTATTAGCTGGCCAAGAAGGGAGAGGGAGCTTCCCATAGCTCTGGCAGCAGGCAGTGGCCACAGAGCCAGCACAGCAGCCTGTACAGAAACTCCATTGCTGGACCATAAAAACCCCTGGGGATATTGAAGTGCTGAGTCTTACTTCAGACCTGGGTGGAGGCCCTGGCCAAGCTGGTCTTTGTCTCTAACTGAATGGTGGCCCTGCCCATCCACCTTATCTGAAAATCAGTCCCTAGTGCTGGCTTGGCAATACTGGAGGCCAAGTGGCTGTGGAGAAGTATCCGCTAAGATTCTGGGCCCAAAAATCCCTCTCTGTGTCCAGACCAGTACACACTTGATTGTGCCACCTTGGAGAAACTGAGATCTCACAGATTCCCAGAGTACACCCTACTTTTGACAAAGAACCCAAAAGTCAAGTAACTGGTTGGGAAAATGCCCAAAAAAGGGAAAGAAAATAAGACCACAGAAGGTTACGTTAGTGGTGAACAGATATCTCCTTCCATCCTTTTAGATGAGGAAGAACAATACTTACCATCAGGGAAAGACACAGAAGTCAAGGCTTCTATATGCCAAACATTCAAAATAAATATTCACTGGGCTCAGGGCATGGAAGAGCTCAAAAAGGATTTTGAAAATCAAGTTAGACAGGTGGAGGAAAAATAGGGAAGAGAAATGAGAGAGATGCAAGAAAAACATGAAAAGCAGGTCAACACCTTGCTAAAGGAGATTCAAAAAAATGCTGAAGAAAATAACACCTTGAAAAATAGGCT
>CM053771.1:467357610-467380093 GCA_028658325.1 Potorous gilbertii | reverse complement strand
CAAATGGGGAGAAAATTTTGGAACCCAAAATCTTGTGTAAATGAATGTAAAAAGTTAAATAAATTTATTAAAAAAAATTAAATAAAAACTCTTTCCTTTACTTTTACAGAGATGAAAAATGGAAATATCCTCGAACTTCTGGAGGATAACATTGACATATAATTCAGAAAATTTCAGTTTACATTAGTACAAGCAGTGGACCCATTGTCTTGCATATCTCAGCTAGAATAGAATTCTTAACATGAGTCTTGCCACAGATGAGGAGCCTAATAGCATTTAAAACATCTTTTTCTTTTGGAAATTTGGCTTAAGAGGTATTGACTTCAACAGAGGTATATGGTCAATGGCTTCAGGGCTGATTGATTGATGAACCACTGAGAATACTATGGAAGTATTCAGCCCATCTCTCCAGGGTGATGCCCTTACCACTAATCAATAGGGCTCTATCAATATTGAGTAGCAGAGATGCTCCATAGGACCAGCTTTAACTCATAAATAGTCTTCAGAGCTTCATAAAAAGCATGTTGAATTACTACTATCAACTTAAAGCTGAATTACTTCTGCATTCCTACTGAGTCAAGAATTCTGTATCTCTCTAAGTTCCCCTTGCACATTACTTTTGATGGAGTTAAATGCTGCCAGCTTCGAGATGGATGGAATTTCCTGATGTTAAACCCTGTGGAGTTGTCATTTTTTCATTTGGTATCGCTCTATTTCTCCATCATTTTCTTAAAACCATACTTAATATTTGGAAAAATACTCAAAGGTATTCTATCAAATTCTTTTTTGTGATACAAATATGGTGCAGATACCTAAACTGGGAAGAACCAAATCAGAGAAAGAAGATTATAAACCAATTTGCCTAATTAATAGAGATGCAACAATTGTAATAAAATATTAGCAAAGAGATTACAGCAACTTATCACATATTATTTCCAGGTGGGATTTATACCAGGAATGCAGGACTGGATCAATATTAGGAAAAGTATCAGTATAAATGACCACATCAGACACAAAATTAAAAGAAATCATGATTATCTCAATAGATGCAGAAAAAAGCTTTTGAAAAAATACAGCACCCATTCCTATTGAAAACCCTGAAGAGCTTAGGAATAAATGGATCTTTCCATAAAATAATATGCAGTATCTACCTAAATTGATCAGCAAACGTTATATGCAAAGGGAATATGCTACATGCATTTCCAATAGGATCAGGGGTGAAACAAGGATGTCCATTATCACCACTGTTATTCAATATGGTACTAGAAATTTTAGCACAGCAATAAGAGAGGAAAAAGAAATTGAAGGAATTAGAATAAGCAAAGAAGAAACTAAGTTATCACTCTTTGCAGATCATATGATAATATACTCAGTGAATCCCAGAGAATCAAATAAAAAAACTACATGAAACAATAAACAAATTTGGCATAGTTGCAGGTTGCAAAATAAATGCAGATAAGTCATCTGCATTTCTATATATTACTAACAAAACTCAACAGCAAGACATAGAAAGAAACATCCCATTTAAAGCTATGGTAGATACTATAAAATACTGGGGAGTCTACTTGCCAAAACAAACTCAGGGACTATATGAACACAATTACAAAACACTTTTCACACAAATAATGTCAGATCTAAGTAAGTGGAAAAAACATAAGTTTCTCATGGGTGGACCAAGCCAATATAATAAAAATGAATTCTACCTAAATTAATTTACTTGTTCAGTGCCATACCAATCAAACTATCAGATAATTATTTTGTAGAGCTAAGAAAAATAATATCAAAATTCATCTTGAAGAGCAAAAGGTCCAGAGAACTAATGAAAAGAAATGCTAGGGAAGGTGTTCTAGCCCTACCAGATCTACAATTGTATTACAAAGCAGCAATCATCAAAACTACTTAGTACTAGCTAAGAAATAGAGGGATAGATGAGTGGAATATGTGAGATACTCAAGACACAGTAGTCCATGAATATAGTAATTACTGTTTGATAAACTCAAAGACCCCAGCTTCTGGCATAAGAACTCACTGTGTGACAAAAATTGGTGGGAAAACTGGATAACAGTGTGGCAGGAACAGGGCATAGAGCAAAGCCTGACACCCTACACAAGAATAAAGTCTAAATGGATACATGACCTAGATATAAAGTCTGATGCTATAAACAAATTAGTGGAGCAAGGGATAGTGTATTTGTCAGATTTATGGGGAATGGAGAAATTTTTGACTAAACAAGTGATAGAGAACATTATGAAGTGCAAAGTGGATAATTTTGATTACATTAAATTGAAAAGTGCAACCAAGATTGGGAGGGAAGCAGAAAACTAAGAAAGAATTTTTGCAACTATCATCTGTGATAAAGGCCTCATTTCTTAAATATATGAAGAACTGATCAAATTGTATAAGAATGCAAGTCATTCCCCAATTAACTAATGGTCAAATCATATGAAGAGGCTGTTTTCAGAGGAATAAATTAAAACTATCTATAATCATATGATAAAATGCTCTAAACCACTCTTGATCGGAGAAATGCAGATCAAAACAAGTCTGAGGTACCACATCACACCTATCCAATTGGCTAACATGACAAAACAGGAAGATGATAAATGCTGAAGAAGATAAATGCTGGAGAGTTGGAACTCTAATTCATTGTTGATGGAGCTGTGAGCTCTGTAACAACCATATGACAGTATGTATACACAGACTGTATAAGAGAGCTGAGAATCAGAGAGGTCAAATCCAACCATTCTGGAGAACAGTTTGGAACTATGTCTAAAGGGCCACAAAAATGTGCATACTCTTTGACCCAACAATATCACTTCTAGGACTATATCCCAAAAAGGTCATAAAACAGGAAAATGTCCCACTTGTCAAAAATATGTATAGCAGCTCTCTTTGTGATGGCCAAAAACTAGAAATCAAGGGGATGCCTATCAATTGGGGAATGACTGAACAAGTTGTAGTATATGAATGTAATGGAATATTATTGTGCTATAAGAAGTGATGAGTAGGAAAACTTCAGAGAAGCCTGGAAGGACTTACATGAACTGATGCTGAGTGAAAGGAGCAGAATCAGGAGAATTTTGTACACAGCAACAACCCCAGTGGGAGAGAAATTTTTCTGGTAGACTTAGTCCTTCACAGCAATACAAGGACCTAAAAAATTACCAATGGACTCTTGAAGGAAAATGTCTTCCACATCCACAGAAAAGAATTGGATCGCAGAATGAAACAGATTATTTTTCCTGGTGTTATATTTTGTTTTGTTTTATGATTTCTGTCACTAATTTTAATTCTTATATGTAACATGACTAAGGTGAAAATGTATTTAATATGAATGTATGTGTAGAACCTATGTAATACTGCATACCATCTCAGGGAAGGAGTGGGGAAGGAGGGGAGAAAGAAGGGTAGGGAGGGAAAAAAAATAAACTACATGAAAGTGATTGTACAAAACTGAAAACAAAATAATTTTTAAAATATGGTTCAGTGTTTTAAATATAAAAGCTGTTATCTTAAGCAAATTTTGAGAAGCATGGACACTTCACCTGTCACATTATGAATATGGGAAAAGTTTGTAATAAAATAGATTGAGAGGATTATGGGAAGAATAATGGATAATTCTAATTACATAAAATATGAACACTTTTGCAGAAACAAAATCAATGCAGGCAAAATAAAAGCAAAACAAGAAACTAGGAAAAAATTTTACAGTGAGTTTCACTGATAAAGATTTAATTTCTCATTACCACACAAGATATGAAGCAAATTTATAAAACATAATAGACATTCCAAATCGACAAATGTTTACTGAATAGACAGTTTTAAGAAGAAGAAATCAAAGCTATCAATAATCACATGAAAAAAATGCTCTAAATTACTTTTGAGTAAAAATATAGAAATTGAAATAGTTCTGAGGTATCTCCTTATACCTATCAAATTGGGTAATATGCTAAAAAGGGAAAATAAAGAATGCTGGAGTGGATGTGGAAAAATTGAACACTAATGCACTGTTGATCTCTAAATGTCTGATGGACTTGTCTAAATATTCTGGAGAACAATTTGAAACTGTTCCAAATAGCATATAAAACTATTCACACCCTTTGAAACAGCAATATCATTACTGTAACCTAAAGAGTTCAAAGGAAAAGGAAAAGGATCTGTATCTATAAAAATATTTGTAGCAGCATGTATGTGTGTGTGTGTTTGTGTAGGTGTGATAACAAAGAATTGGAACCTTAGGGGAGACCCATTAGTTGAGGAATGGATAAAGAAATTGTACGAGATGAGTATGATGGAATACTATTGTATTGTAAGAAATGATAAGATGATTTTAGAAAACCTGGGGAGCTCTAAATGATTTAATACAGAGGGAAGTGAGCAAAACCAGGTAATTGATATACATAATAACAGCTGTATTGTTTTCCCCTCTTTTTTTAAAAAATTTAAAATTTATTTATTTTTAATTTTCAGCATTGACTTTATTTATAAGATTTTGAGTTCTAAAATTTCACCCTCCCTCTACTTCTCCCACCACAACATGGCTGGCAATATGATATAAGCTATACATATACAATTATATTACAAATATTTCCACATTACTCACATTGTAAAAGAAGAATCAGAAGAAAAGAAAACAAAAAAAAATAAGAAAGGGAAAAAAAAGAGAGAAAATAGGATGTTTTAATCTGCATTCAGATTCCATAGTTCTTTCCCTGGATGTGGATAGTGTTTTCCATCACGAATCTTTTGGAGTTGTCTTAGATCATTGCATTTTTGAGAAGAGCTAAGTCCATTAAAGTTGTTCATCACACAATGTTGCTGTTACTATGTGCAGTATTCCCATGGTTCTGCTCACTTCCCTTAACATCAGTTCATGTAGGAGTTTCTTGTTTTTCTGTTTCTTTTTTAACTGCCTGTTCATCATTTCTTATGGAACAATAGTATCCCATGATGTTTGTATATTGCAATTTGTTCAGCCCAGTTGATGGTAATCCCTTTAATTTTCAATTGTCAGCACAAAAAAGAGCTACTATAAATATTTTATACATGTGGGTTATTTTCCTGCTTTATTTTATTTTCCAATTATATTTTAACTACAATCAATTATGTAAGACTTTGCTATTCTAATCAATACAATGATCCAAGATAATTCCAAAGTACTCAATATGAAAAATGCTATTCAACTTCAGAGAGAACTGATGAACTCTTTCTTAGGTCCAGATTGAAGTGTGTGTGTGTGTGTGTGTGTGTGTGTGTATGTATATGTGTGTGTATGTATATGTATGCATATGTATATGTATATATCTATATTTTTTTCACTTTCGTTATTTTTCTTGGATTTTTTTGTAACATGGCTAATATGCAAATCTATTTTCATGACTTTATATACATAATTGATATCATATTGACTGCTTTCTCAATGGTTTGGGTAAGGTAGGGAGAGAATTTGGAACTGAAAATCTCAACATAAATAATTTTTATTTATTGTATGTGTATTTAAAAGCCTTAATGGTATTGTAAACTCACAGAGGACATGGATCATAGACAAAAATAATTATTTTTTTCCCAAACTCCTAGTTCAATGCACTGAAAATAATATTTCCTTATTGAATACTTTTTTTTGACTGAGTACTACCTATATTCTGTTTTATACTGGCAAAATTCTCATTATCATTTTGAAGCAAGACAAAATTCATACCACTGGCAAAACTATGATGAGACCTATGATAATGAAATATTTCTGAAATGATTTAATAATAAATTAAAGTTACCAACATAGTTTCAAATCAATTGTATTTTCTAAAATTCTACTCTTACAATAAACTATTCACTTAGATGAAAAAAATAATGAGACAATTATTTAATAGTTACATAGTCATTAGATTATCATTTAAAGAATTATTAAAAGAAATATGTATCTAACAACTTTATACAAACTTTCCAGGCATGCAAATTAAACTAACTGTGTTTAATCTTTAAAACATAGGGCAGATACTAGAAATGTCATCTGACCCATCTCAGTTGCTAATTGGGAACATTATTAGTATCAGTCTTTAATTTATGTCAAAATATGCTTCCTTAGATTTTAAAAAAAGTTTTCTTTTAAAAGTTTTAAGACTAGGAAATTAAAATCTCATTATAAAATCAAATAATGAAGACACAGATTCCCCATATACTCTTTTGTATTGGGAAATCTAACCAACCATTACCCGTAGATATATTAATGCGACATTGTCATTGGTATGCTTGAAAAATGCCATTGTCTGAATGTGGGTATATAATGGCTGTCTGGACCATAACCATCCAGCCAATTAAATTACAGGTTCGGGAAGTCTTGTGAGGAAAGAAGCATGCAATTACATGCCCCAGTTGATTCTGACAATTTAGAAGACCGTAATATTTTGACTCACACAGTACTAGATTGAGAATGTGCCTGTTTCTTAGCAGAATGCCAAGACAATAACTATACTCATTTATGGGTAGTTTGTGTGCTGAGTGGAGATATTTATGAGAACCAAGGAGTAATGGATGAGAGTAGATGTAGGTGTCTAAGAAGCGGGGAGAGGTGTAGGAGTAGGTGTTTTCTGCTGCCTATTATAGAGGTTCAATAGATGCTGCTGCCTCTGACTTTAATATCATTAGAGTGGATGCTGGTCTATTATTCCATTTTGGTGTGGAAAAAAATGCATTTAGTTATGGTAATACTGGTGTCAACACCTGTTTTCAATCTGGGACTCAAAGAACTTGGAGTGGTGGCAACAGCACTAGCTTACACAGAAGGGTAATTTCATGTGTCCCCATCTAGCACGGGGATAGTTACTTTTGAGAGATAGTTACTTGCATTCTGTGTTCAATTCAATAAAATGACTGGAGGTCTTACATGTTGACTATCAAAATAGCAATGATAACAACATACAATTCCCTCCAAAATGCAATACGTCAACATAGCAAATGCATGTCAATTTGCAATCATCATCATTATATATTTATGATTTATTAATATGTTATTGAATTTAATGTTTATATTGCTCTTAGTATATGTCAAGCACTGGGTCAAATGCTTTACAATTACTATCTCATTGGATCCTCACAACAACCCTGGAAAGGAGTTGTTATTTTTGTCTCCATTCTAAAAGTTAAGAAACTTGAGACAGACAGTGGTTAAATGATTTGTCCAGGATCACACAACCAGCAAGGGTCGGAGGTCAGATTTAAACTCATTCCTCTTGACTCCAGGTCTGGCACAGTATTCACTGTGCCACCTACCTTGTGTAATAGTGTTTAAAATATATACATATATTTTAAATTCGTTAATAACTAAATAAATCTGTCAAAAAGAAACAATGCAAATGAATTATACTGCATATTCCAAGAATCAATATATCATTAATTATTTCACGATAACATTGATATAACTTGGAATCCTCTCTAATTCTTAGTAGTTGGTGTTCAATGGTTACTATGAATAAAAATAAATCAGCCTACAGCTTAACTAGAGATGAGCCTTTTTGATCCAGGGAAGAATGTGTGTCCCTGGATAAAAACATACAGTTTTTCAATGGCTTCATGTGCTTACTCTTCTCAGGATCTGAAAGATCTTAGGAATACCTTGATGTGGTAGGTGCTCACCAAACATGCTACATTCCATTACCAGAACCACATCTGAAAGTATTTCTAGTTTTGTAGGACCTGGCAGAACTTCAATTTTTCAAGCATGACATTGGAAAATGTAGGGTCACCACCTCATTCACAATGAAACATGAAAGGAGGGCTATAGTTGAAAGCATTTTCTTTGGAACTTTTTGTTATCATGACTATCACCCCAATTAATAATAAATTATTTTCATTAGAGATAGAAATCATATTTTATCCTTTTTATCCTTTGATCTCTGTAGCAACCATGTGATATAGGCAGTACGAGTGGGCTGAGAATCAGAGAGGTCAAAGGACATATCCAACAAGTCAATATGTGATGGGGTCACCACTAGAAACCAGTTATCTTCTCATTATCTGCCACTTAGCCCTGGTAGTTCAAGTAGAAATACCTAATCATTGCTCAAAAATGTGTTATGCTCACTAGTCTACATCCATTCCTTCGTTAATTAAAAAACATACTTTCTACTGCATATGAAGCGCACTATTAGGTTCAGTGTATAAAAGAAATCACAAAAACCATATCTAACTTCTAGGAGTTTGTAGCTTGTTACTTTTTTATTTTCATTAAAAAACTGTATTTCCCAATATGTCTGTTCCAAAAGAGCAATTCCATATGAGAGAGACATAACTATGAGAGGCAGGCAGTGACAGAAAGAGAACAAAAGAAGAAAGGAAAGAGATTGTGGAGGGGGGAAGCAGAGAGAAAGAAAGAGTATATCAGGTACTGCTATCAAATCTAAAGATTTATTTTATTAAAAATGAATGAAACAATCCCTACAATTAATCAAAAGAAATGTTAGGGAAGGTGGCCTAGCCTTGCCAGTTCTCAAATTGTATAATAAAGCAGCAATCATCAAAACCTTGGTACTGGCTAAGAAATAGAGGGGTAGACATACAGTATTCTACACACAGAACTCACAGTTCTGCAAAGAAGAGAAGACATTCTAATATCTCTTTATTTGGGCCAAACTTGAACATGATAATTTCACAGTATACAGTTCTGATATATCTTTTTCAAAAGCCAACATATGAAACACGACATAAGAATGATGCAAAGCAACAAGCCTCCAAGTACAGAATAACATACAAGAAAGAGATGTGTTAATGAGCTAACTGTAGAGAGGAGAAGAAGGTAAAAAGAGGGCAATTTCTAATAGGTAAATTTTGCAGTTTGCAGATTGACAGAGTGAGAGGAAAGAGTGTTCTGGTAAGGAAAATGGCATGTAATGGTAGAAAGAAAAGAATGAGCAAGTTAAATAAAGACTAGTAGTAAGAATAGTTTGTTTGGAGTGGAAATAAGGTTAGAGTGAGGAGGAGTTGACAAGGGAAAGGATAAGTCATTTGATGGAGAAACTTGACTGGCAGAAGAGTAGAGAGATGCTATATGTACTTGAACAGAAGGATGAAGTGATGAAAATGGGTCTTGGGGAAAATAATTTTGTCAGGTATAAAATGTCTTAGAATGAGAAAAGATCAGAAAACCAGGAGACCAGCTAGCAGGCTATTGCAGTGACTTGGGGATAAAGTGATGATGGCCTCTACCCTGCTGGTTTTTGGGAAGAGAGAATATAGGAGTTAAATCTAAGATACAATACAATTTCACATCTATTTTCAATTCTGTGTAGGTAGGGGAAAATGATGAGAAAATAGTCAGAATCTTAGTATTTTTAGCATTTTTGTTGTATTTAATATGATAAAATAATTTTGCATGCCTATAGCTATTGCTTCAAATTGATTTAAGTGACTGTGGTCTGTTAGGCAATTTTGGGTGGATAAAGGAGAGAAACCAACACAACAGGGTCTCTGCTTTAATGTGATAACAGTGAATACAGGCGAATTACAAGCTTTATTTATGAAGAGCGATTCTGGAGTGTTGGAACTCTGTCCAGATCAGTGATGTAAATCGAAAGGAGATTAGTAGTGATTAAACGTCATTGTCATTTTATGACTATTTGCTGCCTTATAGCATATGAAAAATGTTGGTGATAATCTGTTTTGTAATAGGCGGATATTCACCATGGGAAAAAGATGCCCACCTCCAACACACACACACACACACACACACTCACACAGAATGAAGATGACTGGAGATAAAGATGTCAGTAACTAGTACAAGCCACAATTACTTATCACATTAATTAGAAGGACTTGAAGATTTTTAAGAAGAGGAAAATGAGTAAAAGAATAATTAGTACCTTTCTTCTTTTTCCTTTTCAAATAATGCTCTGTTTCATTATATTAATGACAGATAAATTTGAGGGTTCCCCCCTACAAAATATAGACATCATGGAACTGTCTTTTGAAAGTGCAAAGCTTTCTTTGGCCCACAAGGCCACAAAATTAAAATACTGTAACTGAATTTAAACTGGATCGGATAATTTTATGACCAAAATTAACCTTTAAAGTTATGCATTCTAGAATAAGAAACCTCAAATTCCCTGCAGCAGGGAGCAAAGTATCTTCAGTAAGAGTGGGGAAAACTTTCCCCTGCTCTTTAAAGTGCAGAATTATACAATTAGACTGTCACATAAATCATTTTATTGAACTTTAGTTATTTACCAATACCTTGGTGGAAAACATCAAAACAGTCCAGTTACCTTAAATGTTGTGAAATGCTGTACATTAGTTCTCCCTATCTACTCATTTACAAATACTTTTTCTTGAGAGGTTCAGTACGTCTTGTTACACCTTGAAACAAGGTTGGAAATGAATCCTTGTGTATTTGCATGCTTGTGTCTGCATGTTTCTGGGTAGGACTGAAAAATGTGATGGTGGCCAATATCTGCTTCAATTTCCTCATTGGTAAAATGGGGGAGGAGGATGTTCTAAGTACTACAGAACATTATTGTGAGGATCATTTAACTATATTATATGTATTTTGAATTTATTCTGTATATTCTTATGAATGTACATGTCATCTCCCAAGAGAGAATCTAAGTTCCTTTAGACAAAGTATTTTTTTTTTTGTCTTTATATCCCCAGGATTTAAAAGAGAACTTGACATAAAGTATCCAATAAATGTTTGTTTCTGATTCATCAAATAATCACCTGCATATAAAAGTGATTTATAAGCTGCAAAATTCTACATAAATGGAAGTTGTTAAATTAATATTAGAATTAATTTTAAGAGAATACATCTAATCTCTAAGAATAAAAAGAATCTTAGAGATGATAGTTATTGTCCAAGGAACAAAAATTTGTAGGAATGAAAATACTGGATTAAATTGGCAAACATTAGCATACGAAGGAGGAAAAAGTAAATCTTTACTAAAACTGAGTCACACAAAACCTTTCCTTTTTGTCTATTTATAATCCCTTAGATGCCTCTTTTCCTTAGGTCCCAGCTGTCATATATGGCTTCCAATCCCTATTGCCCACTCAAACTTCACCTTGTTACTGTCCAAGTTCTCACTCCCTATTCGTTACTGTGGTGTTGAGGTGATGAGGACGTATAATAAATTAATCTGATTTATCTGTTACTTTATTATAATAATCTGGTTAAATAAACACAAATGATAACATTGGCAGATCAATGGGAAAGACATTTTAGACCTAAAGACCTTCTAGAGCCAAAGCAGGTGCGTATTCCATGTTTAAGGCTAGCCCTACATGACTGTTTGTAATCTAGATGTGATCCCCAAAGACATATGAAATATTTTATTTTTTTCTCTTTTAATTATTAAACTTTACTAAGCTTGATGTTATACATATAATTCATTTAGCTAGCATATTCTTTATTTGAAGATAATGCTGTCAGCTTAGTGTCATAGCAGTTACTCTGAATGGTCACTGGTTCTGAATTAGTAAAGTCAAAATACATGAATTTACTGCATCAGGCACAGAAGGCAGGGTCTGCTGTCCTAGATAAGTGTTATATAAAAGTGTGAGATTAGAGTCAGCAATTAAATACATTGTTCCATAGGTAAACTGATATTGATCACCAAGGAGTCCACTTCCCTTTAGTGTCATTCTAAACTACTGCTCCTTTCATCAGTCTGAGATATCATCAAGGTTTTTCTCAGATTTCAGAATCATTTATTGTGTTACTACTAGTCATACTTTGTGTCTCTTAAAGTTTCACTTCCCTTCCTCCCCCTCCAAGTGGATCCCCTTTTATCCTCCTGTGTTTTCAATTTTCTGTAGATCACTTGATTCATATGCTCTATCTACAAATATGCTCTTGATATATATCCTGTAAACTAGCATTTTTAAACTATGGGTTGTGATCCCATATGGAATGGCAAAAAATTTGGAAACAACAAAAGGTTTCTGAATGCACAAAGGCCAAAAATGAATAAAAATCAATGGCACAATCAATCTGAGATTTTTCTGGCAGCATTTGCACGTGTTCTATCACAAAACTTCACTGTTGCATTGGTTCTGAAAACAAACATGCATGCTTTGTACTGTGCATGCCCTCAGGCTATGCAATGTCAACGAATGCTGCTGAAATACAAAAAATAAAAAGCATTAAGTGAAAAAAAAAGTTTAACAAACAAAAGACTAAACTAAACAAAATACTGACTTTATCCATTCATTCCCAGGAACTATGTTTCTATATTTCCCCCTTCACTCCTGTATTTCACAAAGAACTGTCTATTCTCCACTACCTGCTTCAAATTCCTTACTATCCTTCCAATATTCAGTTCATTAAAATCTGACATCTGACTTATCACTCTAATTTCTCTCTACAAGGATCACCAATGATCTTTCAACTAGCCAATCCATTGACTTGCCTCATCTCCATGCCCTTTCTTTAGCCTTTGACTGTTGATATTTCCTTCCCCTCCTTCCATGGCTTCTTTCAAAGTTTTCTTTCCCTCTGCTTGGAATAGAATTTGTTGGATCACATCTCATTTTCTGTTCTGTTTGATCTTCTTCCTCCCATACCCTTGATTGTGGGTATCATCTAAAGTTTAAACTTGAGCCTCTTTCCTTTACTCTTTCTAAATCATCTCATTTATTAATCACATGCACTTCCATAACTAAGAGAAATAAAGTACTTAGAAATGAAAACAAAAGACTTCGGGATCATGTATTTTAAATGAATCATTTTACAAACAAAAAAAAACAGGCACATAAAAGGTAACTCTATTAAGTGTACACAATTCAAGCAGTAATGGTCAGTAATAAATCCTGGTTCAATACAAAGATTTTCCCAATACACAGTACACAATGCTGACTTCCATATCTGTACAGTATATGTGTGTAGAAACACATATATGTATATGTACATATGAATACATAGGCACACACAAATATGTATATACCTATATGTATGTACGTACTTATATACATTTTTATTGAGGGATTCAATCTTTTTTTTCTTAAACAGATCCAGATCTCATGTAGCACATATTATATAAAACAAAGTAGCCCCTGATCTAATACAATTCATGTTCTGATAGGAGGGGCATTTGATCATAGACTTAGAGCTAAAAGGAAACAGGCTAAAGTTTTGTGGGAACAGTTTACATCTACAAAAATCTCCCAACTCTGATCTTACAAACAATATCTAGTTGCACAGCAGCCTGTTAGTCTATTGCTGACCTCCTGCCTTGAATCTTCACTCTCACAAATAATACCCTTCTTCCATTTCAGTCTCTGTTTTGATGTTTTGCATAAACTTAGTCTTTTGAGTTATATTTCTTTGACTAGAAATTGTTCACCTTTCTTTTGCATGTGTCATGGACCCCTTTGATCATTTGGTGAAATCTACTTCCTCCTCAGAATAATAACATCACTAAATTTGTTTAAATACCTTAAGAAAGCCTTTTTTTCACTTCTGTATCTTTAGCACCTAGCACGGTGTCTTGCATTGTAAATTCGTACTTGACAAGTATCAAATATTTCTTGATTTTTTTGTTTGAATCAGGGAGCAGCAACAGGGTGCTGGGGCTAGAGTCAGGAACATCTAAGTTTAAATCTGCCCTCAGACAAGTATTAACCCTGCGACCCCAGGTAAGTCACATAACTCCTCTCTGTCTCAGTTTCTTCATTTCAAAAATGGGGATGATAACAGCACCTACTTCCTAGAATCACGAGGATCAAATTAGATATAAATTGTAAAATGCTTAGCGCACTGTCTGGCATATGGTAAGCACTATATACCTCTGAGTTATTGTTATTGCTCCTGAAGTCACTGTTGTTTTAATTGAATCTAATTTTATCTCTTTGTCCCTGATCTGTGATTTGAGATGTGAAAAACCACAAACTGAAACGCTTTCTTTTAGGAGAGAGGCATGGCAATCCACTCACTGGTAACGAATCGGTCACTGAGGCAATCAGTCAATTGAGTAGTAAGCAAGCAATTATTGATTTCCTACCATGTACAGAGTGCTGTATAGTCCTTGACTTGCAGCAATATTTACTTACAGTACTTTACCAATTACATTTATGTTATTAGTTACAGTGCTTAAAGTCAATAGCACCTACACATGTACAGTTCATTCAACACTGAAAAAATGGATCCCAAAACTGAATGCAATGCAGAGACCAATATCTGATCTCTCATGTTTATTCTAGGGAAATGTACTAATAGAAAACAGCAACAAAAAAGTTAACAATCTATTTAAACTTTCTCCACATAGAATAATAGCAACTGAAATTTAGATACTATTATAAAGTTTGTAAAATACTTTGCATATATTTTCTTAACTCTTAAAACACTAAGACATCATCGTCATTTTATGGAATCCAAAGTTCAGAAAATTCAGTGATTGTTCCATGACAGGATTAAGGGCAAGATTTGAATCTATATCTTATCTCACTGCTCACTAAACCTTTCTACAACATCTTACTCCTCCTCTATTCTTAGGGATCTTACTTTACATTTTAATGTGTCATAATGAAGATAAGAAAGGCTGTACCGAAAAACAAGATTAACAAGTCACTATAGTACATAATATTGTATGCTCTATCAATACATTAAAGATTCCATTACCGTTCCTTCTAGAAAACTTTCTAACAACTAGGTGATGAAATGAATTGAGTGCTAGGCCTGGAGTCAGAAAAATTTGTCTTCCTGAGAACAGTTGTGACTTCAGATACTTACCAGCTATGCATTTGTTCTTTGTTGCCTAAGAAGATCATGCCATCCGAGAAATGAAGACATGACTTGCACTTGAATTGTTTTGAGTGAGGGAGGGTTGTGCAGGTCACCAGCCTCACTTTTCCTTCAGTCATCAGATTCCAGTGACCAGATGTTCTCAGAATGACTGAAGATGCCCCAGGATGCATTGGGAGACCATGGGCGCTTTAGGTAGAGGTCTTCGAAGATACTCACTTAGGGTGAGGCAATGGGTCCATCAATGTCACAGCTTCAGTGCCATAAATTTTAGGTTTTGCAACAGAACAGGACAGCACAGGACAGGAGCCAGTAAAACCCAAGTCAACTGGGCATCTTATCCTCAGTTTTCTCATCTGTAAAGTGAGCTGGAGAAGGAAATAACAAACCACTCCAGTATTTTTGTCAAGAAAACCCCAAATGGGGTCAAAAAATGTCACACACTACTGAATAAAGCTAATTAACAGTAGCATAGAAAACGTTTCATCTACCCTTTCAAGTCCCTTTACACAGGCTCTCCCTCATCTATGTAACGCTTTCTTTTCTCAGGTAGGTATCACCTCCTGTAAAAAGATTTTCCCTGTTAGTAGTTCCTCCACACACCCCTTTGAAATAACTTTCTTTTTTTGACATACTTATTTATCTGTGAACATGTTCCACCTTCAGTGAAGTATAAGCTTATTGAGAACAGGGACAGGCTCACTTTGGGATTTTTGTGTCATATTCCTAACACAGTGCTTGACCACTAGTAGGTGCTCAGTACATGGTTGTTGACTCATTGCTATGACATTAAATAAAAATTTTGTTCCTTATGTTATTGTATCTAACTCATACATATTTTTGAATTATATATAGCCTATAGAAGAGTATCATTTACATTTGGTTAAATGTTGTATTTATAGCAATTTTGTGCAAAATGGTTACCAAATTCTGTGTCAGGAATATAACCTCAATATTATAATATTGCTTCTCTGGAGAAAAAACGAAAAAAAGTGTTTTAAATCACCCTAATATGTTATACATCACCTTCAGCAAAAATAAGTCCAAGTGCCTTGAGTATTAGGTAAACTGGAAGTTCTTATATCAATAAGTTAAATTAACATCTAATGACATAAAATAGTTCAACTACCTTTCCAATTAATGAAAATATTAGCATAGACTGATTTGTTCACTGGAAAATTCATTATATGGACCAGACTAAATTGTAACTTCTCTTATTTTCTCATATTTTTCAGTCTTGAAATTTGATACTACTAAAAAAGAATCCCAGTAACAAAATAATGGAGTATGTAGTTGAACCTATAGATATTTTTAGGCAGCATTAATGATAAAATAAAAGCATGGCCTCTGCTAAACACCAGTCTTCCACCAGTGATGTAATTTTAACACATTGCAGAGAAGATAATTTAAATTAATGTAATGAACAAACAGGTGAACATCACACACTGAAAAATCCTTTCTTCTCATTTCACAGTAGATGACAATTAAGTAAAAACCTGCAGAGCATGAGAGCAATTACATGAGCCCCCTGCCTTGCCAACTGTCTGAACCTAATGGGGCATAATATTATGCATAATAACAGACACACAGAACATGTTAAGTAAAGCCATGCAAATCCCATGGAGCTCTCTGAAAATTGAAAAAAGCATAGGCCACGTATAGACTTTAAAAATAGTAGTTTTTACTGTCTTTATGCAGAAGTGGATGGAGACATGTATATATATACATATATATGTATATATATACATATATATATAAAGTATAGATAGTATGGTGTAGTGGAAAGTGCTGGTCTTTGAATTAGAAGGTCTAGGATTATAATATCATATATATCTAGAGTTGGAAGGCACATCAAAGACCATTTAGGCCAACTTCCTCATTTTACAGATGAAGAAACTGATGTCTAAGGATGATTAGTGACTTCCCAAATCAAGGTTGCATGGGTAGGAATTGCTAGAGGTTTTGTAAAAACCCAGACTTCAGAGTTAACTTCAGAATGACTTAAGAGTCAGAGTCTGACCATCATTTAAGACCTAATTTTGACAATTCTTATTTGTGGAATATTGGGCAGATTAATAGGATTGGACTAATTTTCTTTTTCAGTATAAATGGATAATAAACCTAAATGCGCTCTTTGCCAAGGAAACCCCAAATGGGGTCACAAAGATTTAAACACAAGTTAAACAACCAAACGATAAATACTTTGGTCTGGCTAAGTGGACAGAATGCTGGACCTGGAGTCAAGAAGACTCATTTTTCCCAAGTTCAACTCTGGTCTCAGACACTTACTGGCTGTATGAACCTGGGCAAGTCGCTTAATAATGTTTGCCTCAGTTTCCTGATCTATAAAATAAGCTGGAGAAGGAAATGGCCAGCACTCTACTATCTTAGACAAAAAACCCCAAAAAACAAAAAAAACAACCCAAGTAGGGTCATGAAGAGTCAGATACAAGTAATAAGATAGTGAGTAGCAAATCCGCCTTAGAAAAATGGTTTGCTGACTAAATTCAGTCTCCTTCCCTTGCATCATGTTCTAAGAATTACTATATGTGTACAACCTACCTATAGGATGTTTGGGAAAATAACATTTTGTAGATTGTTATGTGCTACATAAATACAAGTTGTATTCATCCCTGTTTATCATTCGATGTGTCATATACATATGTATATACATGTTATCTCATCCATTGAAAGGAAAATACCTTGCTGGAAGGGACTTTTTAAGGTTTTATGTATATACTCTGTACTTAGATCAGTGCCTGCCACATAGTAATCTCTCCCCAGTGCTTTTGCTTCATTGAACAATGTATATGAAAGATATTGAAAAGAATTCTACATGATGTCATTATCAAGAAGGTATTACAAGTCTGATTATTCCTCTATTAATCCTGTAGGAAGTATATATTGATATATAATATATAGATATATATTGATAGATTTTATTTCTAAAAAAATATTTACACTGATACAAATGAAATAAGAAAGCTCAACAGTTGTTGACCTTTCTATGACAATCTGATCATGAGGGCCAAGAAATTTCTAATGAGAAAAAATCTCTTATTAACAAAGGTCTGTAATCATTGCAGTTTTATGTGTGATAGAAAAGGCTTTGCAAGATAATCTATCCCATGCAACAAGTCCTTTAAAATAGGAATGTTTATGCTATTTCATTTTAAATCTCTGAAACTATTTGTTCTCACAAAACATGTTAAATGAATTCTAATATTTTCTCTTTATGAATCCACATTGTGAACATATGAATATAGAAATAAATGTTTGAGCATATACATATATAAATATATTTAGAAATATATGTATATGTACATATACCTATATGTCAATATTTATATAAAGTTTTCTTTAATATTTAGGAAAATATATAACTACTCTTTAATCTTTAAAACATTTGAAACAGATCATAGTGTGATTATGTTAAGAATTCTAGAAACTATAGATTAACCCCCAAAACAACTTAATTCCACCAAGAAATCAAGTCCAGAAATAAGCAAATGAATGATTTACATGCCCTCAGAAGTGACCTGACATTTTACTTTTCTTCTTCTTATTATTATTCACTACATCTTTTTTGTCCAAGGACATAAGGGTAGAATGTGAATTCATTCAATGCTTGAAAGATTTGTTGACTTCAGTAAGTACAGGCTCTTATTTAAGTATACCACTTAAAATTTTCTTGATTTCCTGTCACCCTTTAGATGCAAATTTATTTCTAGGATATCAACCTTTACTTTGCCTGTATGAAGAGTTTTATGGATCAAAACAAATGTTCATTTATACCAGTGGGGGAAAAATATGGAGCACATACTTCCCTTATTGACATTCTTTACCAAGTCAAAAATGGACAAGGATTAGTTCATCACAAGGCACAATCAACACTGAGTTCTCCGGAGAGTCATTTGACCTGAGCTATCAACCTAGTCTTTAAAACAAACCAACCAGCAACAGCAACAGCAAAAGCCTTCAGTTGTAGTCACTACATTGTTGATAACGTTTTCTTTTGCCCCCGAAACACCACAAGTTCGTTCCGTGTAGCTTGGAGGGGCAGGTTTTGATAAAGTTTCAGCTTGCCCTCATCTGTAAAATGAACTGGAAAAGGAAATGGTAAATCACTCCATTATCTTTGTCAAAAACCCCAAGTGGATTCAGGAAGAGTCCGACAGCACTAAAATGACTGAACAGCAGCCACAGCTTGCCCTATGAACTTTGCTCTAAAGTACCTCTCCCAACACTGTGGAGGCAGAAAACATACTGCACCTGCAACCTAATACTTTTTCTTTGGCCAGCAGGTTTCTGCAACCTATTAATTCTCTACAATTCTGCTGCATAATTGTCTGCTGAATAGGAATAAAGTATCCCTAACCTGCTACCTCCCATTCTCTTAATTCCAACTTCCTCAATCCTACGCCTCCCAAATTCCGCTACAATTATTCTCACCCTTTCCCCCATGCAGTCTGGAATTCTCATTTCCTAACGAGTAAAATTTTTCAATCAGGACTCCTTTTGGAAATATTCCTAATACTTTTTCTCACTGAGACCTCACGTCCTCCAGATGGTAATTCATTCCTCATCATCTCTAACACTTACCATGACTTTGATTCAACCACATGTCTTGAATGGATTGTCAGAATATTTCTTGCTCCCCCAGGGACACTTCTACTCTCTCTCTCTCTCTCTCTCTCTCTCTCTCTCTCTCTCTCTCTCTCTCTCTCTTTCTCTCTCTTTTCAATAAGATCTCCTTGAAATTTTGTTCTATAAGAAATGATGAGTTCAACGATTTTAGAAGTAAATGAAACAAAAACTGATGAAAAATGAAATGAGCAGGATCAAGAGAACATTGTATTCAGTGACAGCAATATTGTTTTAAGAATGACATTGAATGAATAAATTATTTTGACAATTATAAAACTCAAATTTATCATAAAGGATGAATGAAAAAAGATGCTACCTACATCCAGAGAAAGATGTATGTATAGAATAATTTTATACACAAACACACATACAGTATTATTTGTGTCTAATTGTAGTGGTCTCCAGGGTGGGGAGGAAGAAATTAATTTACATGATGATTTTCTTATATATTTGAAAAAAATAGTAAATTGTGTGTAATAGATTTGTAATTTTATGTACAATCATCTTTTTTATTGTATTATGTTATAGAAATGCTTGTTTAATTCTATAAATTAAAAAACAAAATTTAATAATAAAAAGAATCCTGAGATCTTTTACTGTGAATTCCAGTTCCTTCTTTTTCTTCATCTCACAATTCATTTAGCTCATCACCCATTCTTTCATACTTCCCTCCACTCTCAGATAATGAAGTTGCCCTCCTTGCCAAGTCTAATCTCTCAGCAGTAAAAGAAAAATGAAAGTAAAGGCTTCCACACCCCCTCCACACACCTTCACATTTTCTTGAGTCAAAATAGAATTTATCATCAATTGCTTGTATTTACTAACTGAGCTATGTGCATACCTGGAGTCATTTATTGCAGTCCAGAAAAAGTATTTGCTACCCCTTTATCATGGTTATTTCCACAAACTTCATTCCACTTTCATTACTTTTTCAGCCTGCAGACTGTGTGTAATGGTAAGAAGATAGTAGAAATACAACAGGAAGAGTACTCTCTTTTAAAAAGCTAATTTATTTATTTTTAGCTTTCAACATTCATTTCCATCACATTTTAAATTCCAAATTTTCTCCCCATCTTTCCCCTTCCCCACCCCAAGATACCATGAGTTATGATTACCTCTTCCTCCAATCTCTCTTCCCTTCTATTAACACCATTCCCTTTCATTATCCCCATCTTCTCTCTTTTCTTCTATGGCAAGATAGATTTCTATACCCCATTACCTGTATTTCTTATTTCCCAGTTGCATGCAAAAACAATTCTCAACATTCGTTCCTAAAACTTTGAGTACCAACTTCTCACCCTCCCTCTCTCCCCATCAATCCCCACTGGGAAGGCAAGCTGTTTAATATAGGCTATATATGTGTAGTTATGCAAAAGACTTCCATAATAGTCATGTTGTGAAACACTAATTATATTTCCATCCATCCTGTTCTGCCCTTCATTTATTCTATTCTCTCTTTTGACCTTGTCTCTCCACAAAAGAGTTTTCTTCCAATTACTCCCTTCTCCCATTTGCTCTCCCTTCTATCATCCCCCCACATCCCACTTATCCCCTTTTCCCCTACTTTTCTGCAGTGGAAGATAGATTTTCATCGCAAATTGAGAGTACATCATTCCTTCCTTAAGCCAAAGGTGATGAAAGTAAGTTTCACTTTTTCCATCTTACCTCTCCACTTTTTCCCCTCCATTGAAAAAGTTCCTCTTGCCTCTTTGATGAGAAATAATTTGCCCCATTCCATTTCTTCCATTCTCTTCCCAATATATTCCTCTCTCATCCATTTATTTTAGATATCATCCCTTTCTATTCAACTCACCCAGTGCATCTGTCTATATGTATATATTCCCTCCAAATATCCAGATACTGAGAAAAGTCTCAAGATTTACAAGTATTGCGTTTTCATGTAGGAATGCAAACACTTCAAATTTAGGAAGTCCCTTGTGATATCTCTTTCCTGTTTACTTTTTATGCTTCTATTGACTCTTGTTTCTGAAAGCCAAATGTTCTCTTCAGCTCTGATCTTTTCATCAAGAATTCTTGAAAGCCCTCTATGTCATTCATTGACCATATTTACCCCTGAATTATGATACTCAGTTTTGCTGCTTTTTTTTCCTTTTAATAAATTTATTTATTTAACTTCTTATATTCATTTTCACAAAATTTTGGGTTCCAAATTTTCTCCCCATTTGTCCCCTCCCCCCACCTCAATACACCAAGCATTCTAATTTCCCCTATCACCAATTGGCCCTCTGTTCTATCATCCTTCCCTTCCCTTGTCCCCATCTTCTCTTTTGTCCTCTAGGGCCAGATAACTTTCTATGCCCCATTACCTGTATTTCTTATTTCCTAGTAGCAAGAACAATACTCAACAGTTGTTCCTAACACTTTGAGTTCCAACTTCTCCCCATCCCTCCCTCACCACCCATTTCCTTTGGGAAGACAGGCAATTCAATAAAGGCCACATCTGTGTAGTTTTGCAAATGACTTCCATAACAGTCATGTGGTGTAAGACTAACTATATTTCCCTCTATCCTATCCTGCCCCCCATTGCTTCTGTTCTCTCTTTGGATCCTGTCCTTCTCCAAGTGTCTTCATTTCAACTTGCTCCCTCCTCTTACTTCCCTCCCTTCAATCATCCCTCCTACCCTGCTTATCCCCTTCTCCCCAACTTTCCTGTATTGTAAGATAGGTTTTCATACCAAAATGAGTGTGCATTTTATTCCTTCCTTTAGTTGAATGTGATGAGAGTAATCCATGTTTTTCTCTCAGCTCCCCTCATTTTCCCTCCACTAAAAAGTCTCCTGCCTGCCTCTTCTGTGAGAGATAATTTACCCCATTCCATTTCACCCTCTCTCCTCCCAATACATTTCTCTCTCACCATTTACCTTCATTTTTTTAAGATATTATCCTATCCTAGTCAATTCACTCTGTGCTCTCTGTCTCTGTGTGTGCGTGCACGTGTGTATATGTGTGTGCACGCCTGTACATGTGTATGTGTACGTGTGTGTGTGTGTGTGTGTGTGTATGTGTGTAATCCCACCAACTACCCAGATACTGAAAACTTTCAAGAGTTACAAATATTGTCTTTCCATGTAGGAATGTAAACAGTTCAACTTT
>CM053771.1:467330984-467357110 GCA_028658325.1 Potorous gilbertii | reverse complement strand
TTTCATTAAAAGACCATATTTTCCCCTGAGGTATTATACTCAGTTTTGCTGGGTAGGTGATTCTTGGTTTTAGTCCTAGTTCTTTTGACTTCTGGAATATCCTATTCCACACCCTTTGATCCCTTAATGTAGAAGCTGCTAGATCTTGTGTTATCCTGATTGTATTTCCACAATACTGGAATTGTTTCTTTCTGGCTGCTTGCAATATTTTCTCCTTCACCTGGGAACTCTGGAATTTGGCCGCAATATTCCTAGGAGTTTCTCTTTTAGGATCTCTTTCAGGAGGTGATCAGTGGATTCTTTCAATATTCATTTTACCTTCTGGTTCTAGAATATCAGAGAAATTTTCCTAATAGTTTTATGAAAGATGATATCTAGGGTCTTTCTTTCATCATGGCTTTCATGTAGTCCCATAATTTTTAAATTGTCTCTCCCGGATTTATTTTCCAGGTCAGTTGTTTTTCCAATGTGATATTTTACTTTGTCTTCTATTTTTTTCATTCTTTTGGTTTTGTTTTGTAATTTCTTGGTTTCTCATAATGTCCTTAGCTTCCATCTGCTCCATTCTAATTTTTAAAGAACTATTTTCTTCAGTGAGCTTTAGAACCTCCTTTTCCCTATGGCTAATTCTACTTTTTAAAGCATTCTTCTCCTCATTGGCTTTTTGAACTTCTTTTGCCAATTGAATTAGCCTATTTTTAAAGGTGTTATTTTCTTCAGAATTTTCTGCTTCTCCATTAGCAGGCTATTGACTCACTTTTCATGATTTTCTCGCATCACTCTCATCTTCCTTCCCAATTTTTCCTCTACCTCTCATACTTGATTTTCAGAATCCTTTTTGAGGTCTTCCATGGCCTGAAACTGTTACATATTTTTTGAGGGATTGTGGATGCAGAAGCTTATGTCTTCTTCTGATAGGATGGAAGAAAATACCTGTTCACCAAGAAAGTAAACTTCTATAGTCTTATTTCTTCTTCTTTTTTGGACCTTCTCCCAATCAATTACTTGAATTCAAATCCTTTGTCAAGTGTAGTGTAGACTCTAGGGACCTTCAATTTCTCAGTTCCTCCAAGCTATCACAATCAAGGGAGAGGAGTTTTCTCCTCTCCTGGGCTGTGCACTGGTCTGAGCACTCTCACAAGCTTTTCTGCCCAGGATCTGTGAGTAGGATTCCCTCTCCAGAGCCTCCACCATCTCCACCAAGTCAGTGCTCCTCCTCACCCCAGGGCTGCCACTCAAGGCTTAGATACAAATCAGGTGCTCAAGTCCCCCAGGATCCTTTGCCTGAGGGTTCCTAAAATGAAAGCTGCTACATGCCCTGGGGCCATGGGTCAGACTGCATTCCCTTCTCCTCCAGGTGAAAGAGCTTTCTCACTGATCTTTGAAACTATCTTTGGCATTTCTGGGTTGAGATCTGGGAATCGCAGTTGTTGCTGTTTCTGCCCCCAAAATCTGTTCCAATCCTATCTGCTGTGTGGTCAAGGCTGGGCTGTGCTGCACTTCAAGCCCAGTGCAATAGACCTTTCCTGTTGGCCTTCCAGGCTGTCTTGGGTTGGAAATCTCTTTCACTATGTTGTTTGGTGGCTTTGGCCGCTCTAGAATTTGTTTATACTCATTTTCACAGGGACTTTATGGGTTTTGGGGGAGAGAACTCCCCTATCCTTCTACTCCACCATCTTGGCTCTGCCTCCCTCCCCCACCCCCCACAGAAGGAGTATTCTGTTTTTCCCCTTTTGTTCAAAGTCAGGTTACTGTGACCTTGGTCATTCTCACTGTGATATGGTTAATATTACTGCTACATCAGAGGCCATCTCATTTGTATTAAATAATCTCAGAATTTTGTCTGCAAAAATCTTCTGAATCATGTTAGACTTAAATCAAATTCAAACAAGAAGCAAAACCATTCTCCTCTCTCCAAGAAAACCTACATGTTTATGCCAGGAGAATTAAACAGGAAAAGTTAATCTATATAAGTAAAATTTAGGAGGTATCTGAAATAAATTAACAATTGATAGTCAAAATTAAGTTAGAGTTACAAATGATATTAATTAAAATGTTATTGCTTGAAAATATAACAAGAGTAGGAGCACTTATTTATAATATACTCCCTGATATTTTAAAAGTCCAAACAGCCTTACATTTTAATTATGAAATAAGAAATTTATGTATTATACTTCCAAAAGGAAGATAAGCCTTGTTTAATGCATATGATAACATGAAGATGATATTAGCTGCCTTTTTATATAACAATAATCAAAGATTTAAAAACTCCTTTCTGTATAGTATCTCTTTGATCCTCATAAAATCTCTATGAGGTAAGCATGACAAGCATTATTCCTATCTTACAGATAAGGGAATTGACAATAAGAGGTTGTAATTTGCTATTATCACCTACATAATTAAAGTTAGAGGTTAACATTGAGGCAAAGTCAGTCATGATTTCAGGTCAGGATTTTTCTTATTATGTAACACTTTATCATTTTTGTTTGTCATTCTGTTACAGAGGCCATGCTAATGCCCTCTTGTATTTTTCTTATTTTATGATATGTACTACTGAACTGAGCACTTACCATGAATTTCCACTATAACATGACTCATATTTTACACTGTCATGAGGAATACACACTTCAATAACTCCAAGAATACATGATTTCCTTACTGCAGGTTCTCCAATCATCCTAACTTTTAAAAAATGTGGGGGGCCTTAACAGATCATGATTTTAAATCTGGACAGGATTTTTGAGGTCATATAGTCCAAATTTTTAATCATACAAAGGGGGAAATGAACTATCTGAGAAATTAAAAGACTACGCAAGTAAGTAAAGTAGTAACTTTCAGTCAGGGTATGAAGCCTTGTACTCTGACTTCAAAATCCACCATTTTTGATATAATTTTGCCTTGACTCCCATAAATGTCTATGAAATTAAATAAAATAAAATTCATTATATTATGGATACATTCCTGGTGTCAGATGAACTACCCTAAACTTAATAGACTGAACCTCACTTAATGACATATAGTACCTGGGCATATAGAAATAACTTAAAAATGCTTAGTGTTGACTAAGTAAGTATCATTCAATCTATTCTTGGTGATTTTTCTAGACTGGAGGATGCGGTACTCCACAAATAAACGACTCTAGAATCCAACCTTAATAATATAACCACATTGTGTTACCAAGAGCACAATTTTAGAGGTGGGAAGAAAACTTAAAGATGAAAAACAAGTTTACATAACACACATTCTTGAATCTGAAATACCTGAAGATGAAGTCTGTATCAGTAAAAATTCTTTAGGTAGTTTGTCTTCTTTTAGCCATATTCCATTACTTCAGTTATCCAAAATTTCTTAGATAACAGCTATATGGATTTGAAGAATTCTATTCAACCATTCACTTCCACTTTCTAAACTTTTTCCTTCAAAGTAGGAAACTGGCTCTTACCAACCTAGCACAAACTGTAATCCCCAGGTTCAAGTGTAGTTCAAAACTTAAAATCAATATTGTGAGGGAGATTTTCTTTGCCAAGCTGGGTTAATGTTGTTCTGTATAAACTTGAAATTTGTTTCTTTTACTGTCAGTTGTAGAAAATTGCTTCTGGCAAAACTTGTGCACTGACAGTAAGGAAGGCAGAACTAGGAAACAACATACACAGTAGCCAAAGCAATGGGAATGGAATGAAAAACATCAAAATATGAAGCTGAATGATTTTTAATCATAGTAAATCCATTTGGCTTCACAGAAAAAAATTACTTCAGTCATTTATTTGCTAAATTTGGGTACTGTAGCTGTGGAAGACATTAATCAATTCAACAGATTCTTTGGTGTTTTTGCTATTTTTTCTCTTAGTTGTTTATTCTTTTTTTGGTGTATTATGATCTTCTGAAGAAGAACAAAGAGATATATTTTAAAAATTCAGGTGACATTAAAATTAAGAAATATTAAATTTCTTTGGAAATGTTTAGAGACATTGAGAAAAAGTATACCTTTGAGACTTTTTAAATTGTTCATCGAGGGGCAGCTAGGTGGTGTGGTGGATAGAGCACCAGTGCAGAAGTCAGGAGAACCTGAGTTCAAATTTCACCTCAGACACTTGACACTCACTAGCTATGTGACCTTGGGCAAGTCACTTAACCCCAGTTGCCTCATCCTGGATCATCTACAGTCATCCTGATGAATATCTGGTCATTGGATTCAAATGGTTCTGGAGGAGAAGTGAGGCTGGGGCCCTGCAAATGTCTCCCTCACTCAAAACAAAGTCAAGTGCAAGTTATTTCATTATTTCTCTGATGATATGGTTTTCTTTGGCAACAAAGGACAAGCACACATAAATTGTTCATCATTATTTAACTGATTTACAATATAGATGATAGCTCAGTGACTTTACAGTTTAAATTGAAATTTATACAAATTCAATCATGTTTAAGATTCATGTTATCTATGACCATCATTTCTGGGTATGAGTGATAAAACTGTACTTTAACTTTACTTCTATAAAGTGATAATGATGTAAATGAACTTTTAATTTTTTGGTTGATTTTACTAGAAAGTAAGAAAAACAGGGTCAGTAGGTAGCTCAGGTGATAGAGTGCTTGGCCTGGAGTGAGAAAACCTGAGTTCAGTTCTTGCCTTGATACTAGCTGTGTGACCCTAGGCAAATTATTTAACCTATATTTGACTTAATCCACTGTAGAAGGAAATGGCCAACTATTTCAGTATCTTTGCCAGGAAAACCCAAAGTAGTTTCACAAAGAGTCAGATAAGCATCAAAAAGACTGATCAACAACAAAGGATCTTTTTCCCAGGGTTACCCAAGTAGTAAGTGGTACATGAACAGAATCAATCACAACTGAATCAATCAATGGTCCATATTAATCTGTAAGGCTTACATATCTTGATAGATGGATGGAAATAGATGTATATATATATATATATATATATGTATATATGTATATGTGTGTGTATATGTGTATATATATGTGCATGTGTATATATGCATATATATATATACACATATACACCCATTTTTATTCATATATACTCATATATTTATTCATTCATTTATTGTATGTCTCAGAAAATGCACCAAAGTTTTTCCCTATGTTATGTGAAATGAAGATCCTACTTGAAATTTTACTGAGAAAAGAAAGACTACTATCTGTTTTTATTCTTGTATTAAGTATCTTTGAAGATAAATAGCACTTCAGACACTGACTTAGTTGTTTGACCTTGAGCAAGTCACTTACCTTGTTGGTCTTCGTTTCCTCATCTGGGAATCAAATGGGAACAATAATAGCACCTATATCAAATCAGAAAATATATACAACATTTTTCAAAAACCTTAAAATGACATATAAATGCTTGTGTGTGTGTGTGTGTGTGTGTGTGTGTGTGTGTGTGCGTGTGAGAAAGAGAGAGAGAGAGAGCCCTTTGGGGGTTTTCTTGGCAAAGATACTAGAATAGTTTGATGTTTCCTTCTCTATCTCACTTTACTGATAAGGAAACTGAATCAAACAGGGCTAAATGATTTGCAAAGGGTCACAAAGATAGTGTCTGAGATCAGACGTGAACACCCAAAGATGAGTCTTCCTGACTCCATGCATACCTTTGCAAGGAAAAGGGCATCCTCCTCATAAGAGATGTGAGGAAAGAAGGAAAGAAGGGGAGATTATGTCAAAGGTTTGTGAAAAGAAGAGAAAATACATTTAATTAATGAAATATCAATCACTTATGAATGTTTAATGTGACTATTATTATTCCTGGCACAACAGATATAAGTATAATGAGTTAAATAGATTTTACTTTTATGTAACTTACATTATAACATGAGACAAACTTGTCACAGATACATATTTGTATGCACATATACATATATATATAATATATACATATATAATACATTTGTACATATTTAATTTACCAAAAGAGTGATCAACAACTGCTTCCTAGTATCTTTCATTTCTAAAGTTTTCATGAAAAGAAAAGGATTCAAGACTTACATTAACCTTGATTTATAGGGCACTTATAGTCTTGATAGAATTAATGTAAAGAACAAATAGAAAAGAATAAGTTAAGTCTTTTCCTTTGGCCCATTCCCTGGATACCTTTCATAAATTTATGAATTGTCACCTTATTTACCTTTTAGATCAATTTATTGTTTTATACCTGTATATTATTTTAATCTTTTCTCACTGATGAAAAAGTTATGTCTCTCATTTATGAGAATTTTTAACTTTTGCATGGCATTGTGGTTTCTGTCCTATATTTGAGGAAATAGAAGCCCCAAGTTACTTTAGTGTCTGATGGACTACGGATTTATCTGAAATACATGTAGACTGTAAGAACTAGGTTTTTAGTTTCTTGGAATAAAACTGTTGAAGATTTTCGGTAGATGTAAATTTTTGCTTGAAATTAGAACTGCAGTATTTGAGACTTTCAAGGCCTCTTGCTGACTTACAAAAGGAGTTTAAAATCTACCAAGAATTCTAAGAAGGGAACTTTCAGAAATGGCAACAGGCATTCATGCAGCTATGGTTGGATGTCATACTGACATGAGGTGCACATTTTTGTAAAGATTGATGCCTCAAGAGTAGCCCCCAGGCTTGCCATGATGCAAAATTGTGAAAGAATTTAATTCAAACTTTCAACGGATCTGTGGTTTTATCAATGTATATACTCCTTCTTGTGTTATGGCTCACAGGTCATCCAAAGTTTCTCAATTTCTATTACTGCTATCCATATGATTCTGAGAAAAAAAAATAATTTTACCCAAAATACTATGTCTCCCTTATACATCTCTTGGTATTCTGATGGTAAAAATGCAGTGTATAGACTACCCATCACTTTTCTTCATTATATGATCAAGAAATCTCTTTTAGACATATTTTTAACATAGTTTAAAACAAATTTCTGTGTATAACAATGAGTTATATACTGTCTTCTCCCACTTAAAATAAAAATAATAGTTAGCATTTATATACAGCTTTGAGGTTTACAAATCCCTTTACAAATAATATTTTATTTTATTCTCACAAAAACCTTGAAAAGTAGAAGTTACCATTATCCCCATTTTACAGATGACGAAACTGAAGCAGACAGAGATTAAGTGACTTCTTCAGGGTCACAGACCTATTGAGTATCTGAAACTGAATTTGAACCCAGGTCTTGTGACTCCAAGTCCATCACTCCATCCGCTGTGCCAACAAGCTGCCTTTCATCATGCTGTGCATGACTGAAAACACCATTATAGAGGCAAAAATATCATAATTCAAAAATGCATTGCTTTACCACAAGAATATTTGTTTAAAAAACTACTTTTTGCTATTTTTATTCTTTGAAAGACAATCTGCGGTTCAATAAAAGTGCTAGAGATTTTTGCCAAATGAAATACAGACTTTTTTTTTTGGTTCTTTGCCTTATTCTTTGTTCATCTCCAGAATCTATCTAAGAAATTCCTAGTTTATTACCCAGATTTATGGACTCACAATCAAAATGTAACATCACAATTTGGACAAACAGACATTTACATTACTTGGCTTCTATTGTTTTGAATAGTTAGACTCGAATATTTTTAGTGATACTAAAACTGATTTAGAAAGCACTATGATATTCTAAAACTAGATACAATCAGCAAAGCGTTATTTGCAAGCAGAGGAATCCGAAAAATTTCACTATCTGAACAGAATCCTTCTAACATTTGTAATCTGCTTTGGATTGCCGCCATCATGGTGGCAAAGAAGTTTTGGCAAACATGTCCTAATTTTATTCCATAGTACGTGAAATCAATAGTTATAAAATGATAGCACAAAATCATTTCTATTGTATCTTTCAAGAGAAATTTTTTTACCATTAGCATTGGAGAAATATTGATGGAGCATAATCTTAAAAACGTTATTTAGTTCTATCAAATGAAATATTTTTTTTTAGGGTCACCAAACAATTAACACAGTAGCTTTGCATATTCCCTAAAGCTTTCAGTCAATCATGCATACATTAAGATGTAGAATATCACTTAAGAAAGCCTGCCCATTGCAGTATCTTCTTTAGGTACATCCTTTGTGGGTCAATCAGTCTTGTAAAGGTTTTAATAGAGATAGGAGAGGGGTGCTACAAGTAAAAGTGAATATGCTCTTATGCATAATTCTAAACTTTAACTCTCTTACCCCAACCTCTGTCCTCTCAACTCTACCCAATTTCACAGCTCCAACTGCCTTTCAGACCTTTTGTGCTAAATATTCCATAGACATCTTAAACTCAACATGTCCAGAAAGGAACTCATGATCTTCCCCCTCTAAATTTCCCTTACCTCCTATCTTCCCTATTATGGTAGAGAGGAACACTGTCCTCCCAATCCATCAAACTACCAGGCTAGGAGTCATTTTAAGTCATTGTCTCTCATGCCCTCATATCCAATCTATTGTCAAAGCCTCTCAATTTCACTTTTGCAGCTCTCTCAAGTACACCCCCTTTACTCATGTAACTGATATTACTCTGGTATAGCCCTTTATCTGGACTATATCACTAACTTGATAGTGGGTCTGTCTACCTCAAATCTCTATCCACACCAATGCATTCTACATTTAGCCACTAAAGTGGTTTTGTTAAGGCACAGTTCTGCTCAAGCTACACCCCTTTCTCAATAAACAATATAGGTGCATTATTGTCACCAGAATCAAATATTAAATCCTTTCTTTGTCATTTAAACCCTTCATCACATACCCCTTTCTCACTATACTTTACATTGCAGATAAGTATCTGAGGTGGCACATCAGAAGGGATCCCTCAATTCTTTTTAAATTATATTACCACCATGGGCTTCATTGGTGCAGATCACATTTGGTCCAACTTTTATTTATTAATTTAATACATTTTGCAAATAACAAGATGATACAGACATGATACTAAAATTGAAATACGGTGACTCTACTGTCATTTTACAGAATAGGAAAATAGTGTTGAGATAAGAGAAGTGGTTTGCCCAATGTCTCATGGTTAGTAATTTTTAGAGATGATATTCCAACTACTCCAAGTTTCCTGCTCCTTCTATTCTACCACACTAGCATTTTTCTTGGTTAAGAAAAGGCAGGGAATTGACACCTAGTCCAGGAAGAACAGAAGCACTATATGTGGTAGGCCATGTTCTGTTTCCATTCATCTTCTTTTCTCTTAATCACAGCCTCTATGTGTCTGTCAGTGGCTTCTCAATTAATGGCCATATCAAATGAAAACTTTCAGAATTCCTGGAAAATTCAAGAAGAGCTACAACCTCATGCAAAGTGATGAGTAACAGCTAAATACTGAGTTTTTTGATTCTGTCCACAAGGTGCATGGGAGTCCCCTTATTATAGCTCCACTCTCAATAAAAACTTTTTAAATTTTAAAGTCACGGCTCACTAAAATAGCATAGACTCACATTACCCCCGTCACTACTTTTCCAATGATCTTGTCATTGAAATTAATATCTCAAATCTCAATACTCTCAAATTTACCTTTCGTAATATGCTCAGAATGATTTTTTTTGTTTTGCATAAGTCTAGAGACATCATTGTTCTGTGAGCTTCAGGAGTACATATTCTTTATTGAATTAAGTTTTAAGTATTATGCCTGGCATCCAAGCACCTTGGCTAAATCAGGAACTTTATTTTATATTAGTCCTTTTTAAATGAAGTCAACAAGCATTTATTAAGCCCTTATTATGTGTCAGGTATTGTCAGTCCCTGTCCTCAAGAAGCTCACAGTCTAAAAAGGGAAATAGCATGTTAAAAAATGTGTGTGTGTGTGTGTGTGTGTGTATATATATATATATATATGGTAAAGGTTATGCTCGGGGCTATTCCCCGGGCCTTCGCCTGGACACTAGGCCAGGTGGTAGATACACGGGGCTCCAACCCCTCGGGGCCACTACCCCAGATACACGGGCCTCTACCCTTCGGGGCCTCTACCCCAGATACACGGGCATCTACCCTTTGGGGCCTCTACCCCAGATACACGCCTGGTCTCTTAACCTTTCCCAGGTCTTCGGACGTCTCCGACCCCTACCACGTTGCGGCACGTGATAGAGCTATCCCCTCCTCCACGGAGGGGAAATGATAACACAGTTCACCCGAGATGGTCAGTGCACTTCGCTTTATTAATGGCGTCTCTTCTCCTGATCCCTCCCCAACAGTCCCTTATATCCCCAGTCAGAGCCCCTCCCATGTTCCTCCCTGAGGGCAGAGCCAGCTCACTGAGGGTGGAGCCAGTTTCCAGAGGGCAGTCCAGAGCTTGGCCCCTAACATTACAGAAGGTCACATATTAACTAACACTTAAAGGAAGCCAGTGAAGCTAATGTGTCACTGACTACTCTGTCCATCACTTTCTGAAATCCAGTTATATTATATTTTGCCCCTCTCCTACTATTATCCAGTGACCTTAAAGTAAATTAATGGAAAGGCACATTTCTAATATCCAGGTCCACTAATTTTGTTGCCTCAAAAGCAGATGCTGGGACCTTTGCATACTCACCTAGCAACTAGTTTATCTACTGAAAACAAATATTTACTTCAAAAGATACTATTACAAATATACAAACTATTTTCCCCCAATATGTGAGGCTTAATCTTCTTTCCAAATACTACCTTAGTCTCTGGGGAGGGGTATGGCTTAGTTTGATTCCTATGAAGCTGAACCCTATGTTTCAATTCCCAAACTCTCTCTGACCTTGAATCTTAGGCAGCCTGGTTTGTCCAGGCTTTTTGCCATGCTCTGTGCCCAAAACATCCAGGCAGTGACCCAGCTTCCAAGATCATCTTAGTTCAAATTCTGGTCCAAGTGGGGTACATCCCTGACACTTGAAAATGAGAAAAAACTAAATAAATCATGACAAAAGTTTCAACTACAGAGTCTAAAAGACAGCTGGAAGAATAAGTCTCTTCTTAGTTCAGGTCATGGCATCCACATTGTTAGGTGAACTGTGATCTTTACCCTATGAATAGAGTAGGTAAACTACATAGAAAAGACAGCTACTCTCCTAGCCTCCTTTTTTTAAAGACTTTGCCTATTCTGCTTGCACAGCTAGTCAGAGGAGGTTCTTCAGCCACCAACGTAAAGACTGTGGAGAATCTAGATGGCTGTATGATTGGTGATCTGGACATGCACAGTCTCCCTTACACCAAGAAGCAAGGGTAAGAGGAAGAGCATTTGAGAGATGAAAATGCACAGAGTCAAGAGATGGATAGTTTTGATTAAGGAAGCAGCAAAAAAGACTAATGTGGCTGATCATAGAAAATTTAAAGGGCAGTGAACTAAAGGAAAATTGGCAAAATAGGATAGAGCCACAATATAAAGGGTTTTAAAAGACACAAGATCTTATATTTTATCTTGAAGGTAGTAAGGAGCTTTTAGATTTTATTAAATGGATGGGGGCGTGATACTATTAGACTTGTGCTTTAGTAACAATACATTTATAGCTGAATAAAGGATGAAGTAGATTAGGGAGACATTTGACTCAGAGAGAAAAAAACCAGAAGACTATTGTGATTGTCCTGCTATGAGTTGATGAAACCCTGCATGAAGTTAGTAGCAGTACCATAGAAGAAAAAAGGCATAATGTAGAGATGATTGTGAAAGTAGAATCTACAGAATGTGAGAGCATATTAGTTATGAGAGTAAAGAGCTGAAAATAATGTATAAGTTGAGAGCCTGGGTGACTAGGAGAATAGTGGAATGCTTCACAGTAATAAGTAAGTTATTAAGAGGGTAGGATTTGGAGGGAAACACAATTTAGATAAGACTTCTTAATAGACAGTGAATGAAAGAATCATCTTCCCTCCAAGTTCAATGTTGAATGTATCAGCTAGGTGTTATAAAGGGTATAGTGGGGGCAGAGCCAAGATGGTGGAATAGAAAGACGGATCTGTAAAAAATGACTCTAAACAAATTCTAGAACAGCAGAAGTCATAAAACTATAGACCAAAAGAGATTTCCAGCCCAAGACAGCCTGAAAGACCAACAGGAAAGGCCTAACACACCAGCCACAGAGTGCATCCCAGAATGGGCCTTGCGCTGTGTGGCAGGGACAGGATATGTAACAGGTTTCAGAAAGCCACCAGCAGTAGGAGTTCTCAGATTGCTCAATGCACAAACACCGAGACAGCTTCAAAGGTCGGTGACAAAGCTTTTTCATCTGCATGAGAAGGGAACACAGTCTGGCCCTGCCAGCAGCAGTCACTGCAGCATCAATATCCATTTTGGAATCCCTTCCCCTCAATCCCCTGGAGAAATTGAGCAGCTGATCTGAATCTCAGCCTTGAGATGGCCTCTGGGGTGAGGAGGAGGAACATTGACACTGTGGAGCTGGAGGCAGCTTTGGAGAGGGAATTCTACTCTCAGATTCTAGATAGAAAAGCTTGTGATGGCTCCTCTCCAGGCCAGGAGAAGAGCAAACTCTTCCACTTTGTTGTGGTACCTTGGAGGAACTCAGAACTTACATGTCCCCAGAGTGTAACCTACTCTTGACAAAAGACTCAAAAGTCAAGTAACTGACTCGGAAAATGCCCAAAAAAGCGGGGGCGGGAATGAGAATATAGAAGGTTGCTTTTTTGTGAACAGGTATTTTCTTACATTCTTTTGGAAGAGGAAAGAATGCATAACATCAGAGGAGGCCAAGGCTTCCAAAAGCTACAAAATACATATACAATGGTCTCAGGCCCTGAAAGAGCACAAAAAGGATTTTGAAAATCAAGTAAGAGAGGTGGAGGAAAAGTTGAGAAGAGAAATGAGAGGGATGCAAGGAAATCATGGAAAGTGAGTCATCAGTTTGCTAAAGGAGACCCAAAAATGCTGAAGATAACACCTTTAAAAATAAGCTAACTCAATTGGCAAAAGAGGTCTAAAAAGCCAATGAGGAGAAGAATGCTTTAAAAAAAGAGAATTAGCCAAATGGAAATGGAGATATTAAAACTCACTAAAGAAAATAGCTCTTTAAAAATTAGAATAGAGCAGATGGAAGCTAATGACTTTATGAGAAATCAAGAAATTACAAAAGAAAACCAAAAGAATGAAAAAATAGGACATAATGGGAAATATTTCATTGGAAAAACAACTGAACTAGAAAATAGTTCCAGGAGTGATAATTTTAAAAATTATGCTACTATCTGAAAGCCATGATCAAAAAAAGAGCCTAGATATTATCTTTTATGAAATTTCAAGGAAAATTGTCCTGATTCTAGAACTGGAGGGCAAAATAAATATTGAAAGAATCCATCAACCACTTGCTGAAAGAGATCCAAAAACAGAAACTCCTAGGAATATTGCAGCTAACTTCCAGAATTCCCAAGTCAAGGAGAAAATATAGCAAGGATCTAGAAAGAAACAATTCAAGTATTGTAGAAATATAATCAGGATAGCACAAGTTCTAGCAGCTTCTACATTAAGAGATTAAAGCACTCGGAATATGATATTCCAGAAGTCAAAGAAACTAGGTTTAAAACCAAGTATCCCCCACCAAGCAAAACTGTGTATAATACTTCAGAGGTAAAAAAGGCCATTTGGTGAAATAGAGAAATTTCAAGCATTTTTGATGAGAAGACTAAAAATGAATAGAAAATTTGACTTTCAAACACAAGAATCAAGAAAAGCATGAAAAGGTAAACAGGAAGGAAAGAGAAATAATAAGGAACTTTCTAAAGTTGAATTGTTTACATTCCTACATGGAAATATAATATTTGTAACTCTTGAGACTTTTCTCAGTATTTTGGGTAGTTGGAGGGTAGTTGGACACACACACACACACACACACACACACACACACACACACACCCCTAGACAGAGAGCACAGGGTGAGTTGAATAAGAAGGGATGATACCTAAAAACATAAAAATTAGGAGTGAGAGAGTAATATATTGGGAGAAGAAAGGGAGAAATGGAATGAGGCAAATTATTTCTCATAGAAGAGGTAAGAAAGATCTTTTTCAATGGAGGAGAAAAGGGAGGAGGTGAGAGGGAAAAAGTGAAACTTACTCTCATCACATTTGGCTTTAGGAGGGAATAACATGCTCACTCCATTTGGTATGAAAATCTATCTTACAGGAAAGTAAAGGGGACAATTTGGGGTAGAGGATGATAGAAAAGAGGGCAAATGGGAGGAGGGAGTAATTAGAAGTAAACACTTTTGGGGAAGAACAAGATCAAAAGGGAGAATAGAATAAATGGGGGCAGGATTCAATGGAGGGAAATATAGTTAGTCTTACACAACATGATTGTTATGGATGTCTTTTGCCAAACTACATATGTATAGATTATATTGAATTGCTTGCCTTCTCAGTGGGGATTAATGGGGAGGGAGGAAGGGAGAGAAGGTGGAACTCAAAGTTTTAGGAAGAATGTTGAGAATTGTTTTTGCATATGCCTCTTAAGTAACAAATTCAGGTAATGGAGTATAGAAATCAATCTTGCCCAATAAGAAAAGAGAGAAGAAGGGGATAAGGCAAGGGAGTGGTCTACGGATAACAGAAGAGCTTGTGACCAAATTAGAGAATCATGGGAAATAAAATGGATAATTTTGATCATATGAAATTTAAAAGGTTTTCCTTGGATGAAACCAATGTAACCAAATACAAAAGGAAAGCAGGGGAATAGGGAAAAAAACCAGAAAATTCCTGATAAAGATTTCATTTCTCAAATTTATAGGTAACTGAGCAAGATTTATAAAAATAAGAGCAATTTCTCAGTTTATAAATTGTCAACAGACATGAACAGGCAGTTTTCAGAAGAAGAAATCAAAGCTATTAATAGTTACTACAAAAGATAGTCTAAATCACTAGTAATTAGATAAATGCAAATTACAGAAATTCTAAAATACAAGCTCTCTTTATTAGGTTGGCCATTATAAGAGAAATGTAAGCTTTTATTAATATTAGCTATTCTTCTTATCCTCTTCTTAATACACATTTCCTCAATATCACTTATATATATATCCATAATTGTTGCATTTGTCATGATCTCTCATATAGTCTATTATTGGATGATCATTCTCTTTGAAAGTTTTTTTTTTTATTTTTTTGACAGCCAGGCGGCAAGGTTAAATCTGTGGGACACATTGTCACCAAGAATCTTTGTTAAATATATTTGGGGTCTTAACCCCTACACAGTATAGGATCTGTATGTGGAAAACACTAAATTTTCATCCACCTTTTGAGTAACTCATGAATGAGAGGAATTCCTGCATTAAGACAACCAAGTGGCCATTTAGCTTTACTTCCTGAATACCTCTAAGGAGAACTGATCTGTCATCTTTGAACAGTTCATTGAACTTTGGGAGACAAACATTTTCCTGGAATAAACCTTAATTTGAACTCTGAAAATTCTACCAATTTTTCTATTGATAGAAATGTAAAAAAAAAAATAGTGCATCATGAATTAGCATAAAAATTGTGCAAAGTTCAGGGGTCAGATTTTCCTTCTTTAAGAATTCTTCAAATCCTTGTCCCAGGTCATTGCATTTGTCAGTCTGTACTTAATTCTGGATACAGGAATGAACCAGAGGGGAAATTGGAGAAGTTTCCACAATTTCCCACTTGACTGTTGATTGGTTGATTGATTGATGGTGCCCAGAGAGTATCTCTTAAAAGATATGAAGTTTGTTGAAGTGTATGAAATCTAGACATTCCCTTCATGATGTACCTCTTAGAGACAATATCTTCTTTTTTCTGGGGTCACCTTAACTATCCAAAACTTGTTATCTGTTGCGATATAATCAGACAGGAGTTAGCTGAAGAGTATATTGGGTTTAGGTCCTTATATTCTTTCATAACTTCACAAGAGTATAAAATCCATAGTTTTATCAAAACAAGACCATTATCCTGGGTCCTAAAATGCTATACTAGCTGAACACCATCTCTCATAATTTCTTTCATTTTGTAAAAGCTTCAAATATGATTTGGTCAATAGATGTATCTGCTTTCTGAGGATACAGATAGCTACCTATAGAAAGGCTTATCATAAGTATATTTGATAGGTGTTAAATTTTTGGCCAAGGCAACTCATGAAATAAAGCAAAATATGAAGTTGTCCTCAGTCTTGTGTATTCCTTTTATGTTTCTGCAATGAGAGGAGAAGTAAAAGAAAAAAGAAACAATAATATTGACTATATTTGAAGACAAAGAAACCTACTTTTTAAATAATGTACAAGTCATTAAGACAAGAAAATACCAAAATAGAAGCAAAAGTAAAAAAATAAAAATAAAACATGAAGGAAGTTAATGCAGAGTTTTTGTTGTTTAGTTGTTTTCAGTCATATCCTACTTTTCAAGAACCATTTTGGGGTTTTCTTGACCAGTAACCTAGTGTGGGTTGTCTTTTTCTTTTTTTAGCTCATTTTACAAGTGAGGAAACAGACACAAGAGGATTAAGAAACTTCCCCAGCTAGTGTCTGAGGACAGACCTGAACTGAGGAAGAGAAGTCCTTCTGACTCTAGGCCTGATGCTTAATCCACTGTGCAACTTAGCTGCCAAGCTAATGCAAAGTTAGTAATAACATCTGTGAGTATGAATGGGATGAGCTCACCCATAAAACAGATGTAAATAGTAGAACGGATTAGACACTAGAATTTAACAATATATTGTTTATAAGAAAAAAACCTTGAAACAGAAAGACATATATTGAGTTAAAATAGGGTGCTAGAGTAGAATCTACTACACTTTAAATGAGTTTTTTTTTTCCAGGTAGATGTATAGGTGGCATGTACCACTGAGAAAAAGGTATATTCTTTTCTATCTCCTTCAGTTTTCTCCATAAGTCTATCATCTATAACTTTTCCAAAACTCTATTTATCCTTTTAACCTCTGCCTTTAAACAGATTCCTAAGTTTCCCAATAATTAGACAAGTCTTAGAAGGTAATTGTGTCATCTTTGCATATCAGAATTTAATGTGTTTACACTTATTGAGTGCTTATGATTTCTTTTCCATGTTTAACTTTTTTATGTTTCTCTTCTATTTAAAGTCAAAATTTCTATATAGCTCTTTCCTTTTCATAAAGAATGCTTAAAAGATCATGATCTCAGAGAAAGCAAAAACAAAAATAGACATAATAAAAAGACATAATGAAGGAAGGTACATCTTGTAAAAGGTACCATGGACAATACAGTATTAAATTTATATGCACCAAGTGCTTTGCATCCAAATTTCTTAGAGGAGAAGTTAAGTGAGGTATAGAAAGAAACAGCAAAACTATGCTAGTGCAGGGCCTCCCCTTCAACCTGTCAGAACTAGAAAAAAATAACCACAAGATTAACTAGAATGAAGTTAAGGAGGTGAATACAGTTTTTCAATTTAGATATGATATACTTCTGGAGAAACTAAATGGGGTTAGTAGGGAATATACTTTTTTCTAAGTAGTACTTGCCACCTACACAAAAAATTTTGGCATAAAAAACTAAAATCAAAGGCAAAAATATTAAAAACATCCTTTTCAGATCATGATGCAATAAAAATTATGTGTAATGAAGGGCCATGGAAAGATAGGCTAAAAATTAATCAGGAAATCAAATGATCTAATCCTAAAGAATGAGTAGGTCAAACAAAAAAAATCATAGAAACAACCAATAACTTCATTCAAGACAATGAAAATAATGAGACAAAATACCAAAACTTAGTTAATTCAGTCAAAACGGCTTTTTAGGGGAAGTTTTATATCTTTGAATGCTTACATGAATGAAATAGAGAAAGAAGAGATCAGTGAACTAGACTTGCAACTAAAAAAGCTAGAAGACATTAAAAATCTCCAATTAAATGCCAAATTAGAAATTCTGAAAATCAAAAGATTAATAAAATTGAAACTAAGAAAACTGTTGAACTAACAAGTAAAAGTAAAATCTGCTTTGATGAAAAAAATAATAAAATAGACAAAACTTCAGTTAATGTGATGTTTAAAAAAAAAAGAAAGAAAAAAATTACCAGTACCAAAAATGATGAAGTCATGAACACATTGATGAATTCGCCATCAGTGAAGAAGAAATTAAAGCAGTAATTAGGAGTTATTTTCTCCAACTGTATGACAATAAATTTGACAATCTAACTGAAATGGATAAATATTTGCCAAAATATAAGTTTCCCAGATTAATAGAAGAGAAAATAAAACACTTAAATCTATTTACAAAAAGAATTTGAACCAGTCATCAATTAACTCCCTAAGAAAAGTTTCCAGGGCCACATGAACTTACAAGTTAGTTCTACTAAATATTTAAAGAAGAATTAATTTCAATACCATACCAAGTATTTGGAAAAATAGGTGGAGTCCTACCAAATTATTTTTATGACAAAAATATAGCTGATCTCAAAACCAGGAAAAGACAAAATGAGAAAGAAAATTGCAAGCCAATTTACCTAATAAATATTCATACAAAAATTTTAAATAACATATTAGCAAAGAAAGCATATCAATTTGGTGGAATTTATATCAAGAATGCAGGAGTGCTTCAATCAGTAAAAAAAAAAAAACTTACACAAATCCTATGATTTTCTCAATCAATGTGGGTAAAGCTTTTGACAAAATACAATACTCATTCCTTTTAAAAACACTAGAGAATGGAGAAATAATGGAGTTTTCCTTAAAATGACAATTAGAATCTATCTAAAATCATCAGCAAGCACTAAATGTGATGAGTTTTGGGGAGTGGAAAAATTTCAAATTGAGGGGATAGGCAACAAATGAGGAATGACTGAACAAGTTATGGTATATGAACTTAATGAAATATTGTTGTGCAATGAGAAATGATGAGCAGGCAAATTTCATAAAAAGTCTAAAAAAAATTAAATGAACTGATGCTGAGTGAAGTGAGCAGAACAGACTATTGTACACAGTAAGAGTAAGGTTATGTCATGATCAACTATGACACATTTAGCTTTTCTCACCAACAACATGATCTAAGACAATCCCAAAAGACTCATTGTGGAAAATGCTATTCACATCCAGAGAAAAACTATGCAGTCTGAATCCAGATCAAAGTGCACTATTTTCACTTTGTTTTTCATACTGACTAATGTGGAAATATGTTCAATATGATTTTACATGTATAATCTGTATCATATTGCTTGCCATATTGGGGGTGGGCAAGATGAAGGAGGGAGAGAGAAAAAAATAGAGAAAACTCAAATTCTTATAAAAGTAATTATTGAAAGCTATATGTAATTGAAAAAAATTACTATGAAGTGAGGGAAAAGAATGTTTAAAACTTCTCAAGTTAATCAAATACCTATTTTCCCCCTCAAATGTTAAGCAGCATATTCTTGGTAGAAATCCCAGCTCTTTTACCTTCCTGACTATCATATTTAAAGCCCTTCATTCTTTTGGTAGTAGCTAAATCTTCTGTAAGCCTGACTCTGGTCCCACAATATTTAGTTGTTTGTTTTTTTGTCTAGTTACTTGAAATATTTTCTCTTTGACCTGGGAGCTCTGGAATTTGGACATTCCCTTCCTGGGAATTTTCATTTTGGGATCTCTTTCAGATATTGATCAATGGTTTCCTTCGATTTTGATTTTACCCTTTCATTCTATGATATCAATGTAGTTTTGCTACATAATTTCAGTAAATATGATTTCTTTGTTTTTTGTTTGGATGCAGATTTTGGGTGGTTCAATAGTCTTTAAATTATCTCTCTTAGATCTATTTTCCACATCACCTACTTCCCTTCCCCCCCCCCCGGAAATAATTCACCTTTTCTTTTTTTAAAAACTTTATTTCTTGTTTTATTTTCTTTGACATCAGAAGTCTAACATTCTATTTCTAAGGGATTATTTAATCCAATAATTTTTTAACCTCCTTTTTATTCCAATTTTGCCAATTTCTTTGAATAAATATTTTCATCAGTGAAGTTTTGTGCTACTTTTTAGTATATGGCCAATTCTGCTTTTTATAATTTTTTTTTCTTCAATGAAGTTTTGCAAATATTTTGTCATTTAGCCAATCTTTTTATGGGTTTTTAAAATATTTTTATTCCTCTTTTAGTAAACTTTTGTCATTTCATTGTTTTCTTGCATCATTCTCATTTCTTTTCCCAATTTTTCTCTGTCATACTTATTCAATTTTTACAAAACATTTTGTACTCTTTCTTGCTATTTTTTTAAAAGCTCTTCCAGGAATTCTTTTTTGGGCATGTTTCCAATTTGTATCTTTCTTTGAAACTTTGTAGATATTTTTACATTGTTGTCTCCTTCTGAACAAACACACACGCGCGCGCGCGCGCGCGCGTGCACACAAACATTCCCTGTCTTTTAAGGTTGGGTACTTAACTTTGAGATTTGTATATTTTTAGAACTTATTTCTTTATAGAACTTCATATTAAAGTTGGATTCTGCTCTCCAGGGTGGGAGTGGGGTGTATTCCTATGTCACAAGCTTCTTTACACTGCTGTTTTCTGAGTAATTCTGGCAGTTTGGCAGTTTGAGGTGCTTCCAAGGTGATGTTATCCTGGGACAGGTGTGGCAAGTTTCCTGGTTTGATCTCTGGGCCTTCTCCAGAAAGGATCCTTACTCCCTTGTAACCACAAGTGTTCCCCCTGACCTGAAATTGGAGCAGATTCTCATTGTGACCCTGTAACTTTGACCTGAAAGTGAGTATGAACTTGCACCCAAGGTTAGCATAAAATATTACATATACACACACACATATATGTATATGTGTGTGTGTATATATGTATATATATGTATATCTGTTGTTCCTCCTATATTGTACTCTAAGTCAGTCCCCATCCCAGTGTCACAGACTTCTCCTGACCTCCAAAATTGTCTTAATCTAGAAAATTGTTTCACCCCAACTATTTGTTGGCTGTGCCACTCCATGATTTCAACTTGAGGATTTATTCTGAAGTTGTTTGTTAGAAACTTTGTGAGAGCTTGACTATAAAGCTTCTTCTATTCCATCTTACATCTGCCTAGTATCACTGTTTAATAGACAAAGAAACTAAGACAAATAAAAGGTACCTCATTTGTCTAGGATCACAGTGTCTGAACCCAGATTTGAACTCATGTCTTCTGACACTATTTCTCCTATTTTATACCCTCTACCACATACACTAAGAGAACAGATAACCAGTACACTAAATTCTTAAATGAGGCATTCAATGAACAAGAGAATCATTTTCACAATACTGCATTGAGCATCTATGGAATCTCTATCTTCCCCAGTTCCCATTTAATTTCTTATTTATACCTAGTAGAGACCCAAGTAACTAAATTTTCTCAAGCTAAATTCATGTGCTAACCTGCTTATCCCCTGAACTCTTCCTATTTTGGTAGGTAAAGGGTACAACCTTATTGTCTTATAGGTCCTAGGTTAAATATTTAGATTTTGACTATGACTTCCTAGAAACACTAAGTTAAATCCAGAAATCATGATAGTTCTAGTGACTTTTAATGATTCTGATAGGAATGAAGATTTTCATTAAATAGTCATTGTGTTGTTATTCTTATTTCGTCATTTTTCAATCTCGGCCAACTTTTTCACCAAGGGACTCCATTTGTGGTTTTATTCTAAAAGAAATACTGGCTTGGTTTACCAGTTCTTTTTCTTGTTCATTTTACAGATAGAAAACTGAGGCAAAGAGCCTTAAGTGACTTGCCCGGGGTCAAACTGCTAGCAAATGTATGAGGCTAGATTTAAATTCACAAAGAATATTCATCCTGACTCAAGGGCCAATGACCTATTCACTGAAATACCTAGCTACCCAAAAATAGTATTTTAGCACCTTTCAGATCAAACAACCTGTTACATGTAGTTAACCCTCTCTATAAGGCACATCTAACTGCATTGTCTATGGACACAGTTACATTTTCTTTCTCTTCTTCCTTCTTCGTTTTTTCTGTACTCTTTCTGTGACTACTAAGATTGATTTTCAAGTTTTATCTTCTTTTGCATATATGAAAATAAAATACAAAATATTTAAACTTCTGATTTGAATTTTATATAATTTATGAAATTTAGGATAAAATTACTAAAATAAAATTTGGAAGCAGAAGAAAACCACTGAAAATAGAAGAGTAACCTCTGAAATAATGAATTTTATAATCAGAATTTTTCAACATTGGTATGTAATAGTTCAATGAATCATTAGTCATAATATTTGTCAAAATGATGGCTTGCAAGACTGTCTCTACTAGCAAATGTGGCTTAACTTTATTTCAATAACTTCACATCAGTGACACAGCTGACAGCAAACATTATTAAATCTGACCTTCTTTGCTTTGGATTCATATAATAAAGTTACTTATCCCAATTACAGTACAGTCTCTGCAATCTTGACTCATCGCAGTTATTGTGAAAAGCTATAACTGAGATAAATTGCCCTGCCCTTGGTTTGGTATGATGTCTAGGTAAATTAGTTAAGAAAGCTAAACTTTAATTGGAAAAGTCAATTCATTAATAAAACAGCAGACGAGTTCTATACTGATTAACACTGTTGCAATGCAGGACTGTCTGATTTTGTTTTAACATTTTTCACAGCATGAAGAAAAATATTTCAGATAAAAAAAAAATCTCTCTTGAGAAAAGAAAAGCTCCAAAGGAAAGGAAATTTTTTTTGAAAACAAAGGCAATGATTTGAATGTATCACTACAGAATTAACACACATACACACACACACACACACACACACACACACATATTTTTTTTATTATTATTTATTTTTAACACAGTTTATAACAGATAAAGCAATTCCAACTTTTGGTCAAGTGATATTTCTTTTTAAAGTATTTTCAATATCGACCACCAAAGAAATTTTTTTATACATTAACCAAGACACAAATAATATTTATGTTGCTAACTTCACAAGCTCTTGACCAAATTGTCTCCACAGTATTGCTAAGAATTAAAGGACCCTCACTTATTGTTATTGGTCTAAAATCCTATGCCTAATAGCTTAATTTTAGACAACCTCAGGTGTTTCCTTACCCGTAATCTATAATTGAATAGATCTGGTATTAAGCTTACAAATATTTTGACTATAGGAAATTGCCACCAAGAGTAGGGACATTGCAGGGATACAATATCACCCCAACTTCATGTCAATTCCAGGCAGGATTAGATTATCCACTTGCATTCAGTCAGGCTTAAAGTCTGCCAGGTGTCAGTGGGGAAATTAAGTCAGGAGAATCCCACCTCAGCCCATGCTGAATAGCTGCTCTTCCACCCTTCCTTTGAGATCACCTATGCAGTTCATACCAGCATCTCACCAGCTTACTGGCATAATGTATGGGAGGATCATATCGCCTTTCTTGATACTCATACCTGGAGTTAGACTCAGAACAACAGTCACTTAACAGTCCCTAAATATGGCAAGTTCCAATAACCAGGTTTCAAATATGATTATAGTTTCACTTTGGCTAAGGAATATCTTTTGAGGCAAGTCTTAAGTGGCTTACAAGCTTTTTTATATATCTTCCAGTTCCTGAATAAATGGCAATCATAAAATCCAATTTATCATTAAAACCTTGACTTTTCTATCAATGCCAAATTTTACCCGAGGTTACCTTCCTCTAGGAAATTTAGACTGAAATTCTTTTCTCCAAACTAAAGATGTCATTGATTTATTCTCAGTAATTAATTCAGCCTATTGTTTTAATACTAATTGCTTTTACCTCACTTTGTAATATGTCTAATTTTTCTCCCCATCACTCCCCTCCCCCTGCTTCCTAATACATTGCATTCTGATTACTCACTCCCTCTCTCAATGTACCCCCCTCCATCTCATCCCATGCCCCTCCTATCCCCATTTTCTCTCTTTTCTTGCAGGGCAAGATAAATTTCCATACCCTTATCCCTAGTTCTTACTTCCCATTTATATGCAATAAAAATTCTCAACATTCGTTTCTAATACCTTGAATTCCAACTTCTCTCCCTCCTCTGCCCTTCTCCAGCCCTACTGAGAAGGCAAGCAATACAATACAGACTAAATGTGTATTGTTTTGCAAAAGACTTCCATAGTAATCATGTAATACTAATTATATTGCCCTCTGACCTACCCTACCCCTCCTCATTATTCCCCCCTCCAATTGACCTTCGACTTTCTTGAAACTTTATTTCTAGTGACTCCCATCTCCCATTTGCCCTCCCTTCTAACATTCCCCTCGCTCCACTTTTTGCCTCCTCTCCTACTTTCCTGTACTGTATATAAATTTTCATATCAAATTTAGTAAGCATGTTATTCTCTCCTTTAGCCACATGTGGGGAGAGTAGCTTTATTTTCCCCCCCTCTCCTCTTCTTTCTTATCTCCTCTATTGAATAAGATTTTTCTTATCTCTTTTATGAGTCATAGCCTGACCAACTCCATTACTCCTTTCTCTTCCCAGAATTTTCCTCCTTTAACCTTTAATTTTTATTTTACTTTATTTATTTATTTTGTGTGTGTGTGTGTGTGTGTGTGTGTGTGTGTGTGTGTGGATATCATCTCTTCAAACATAACACACCCTGTACTCTCTATGTGTATGTGTGTGTGTATATGTACAATCTCTCCAAATACTCAAATACTAAGACTTGAGTTAAAAATATTTTCTTTCCATGTAGTAATATAAACAGTTCAGTTTCAGAGAGTCTTTTATGATTTACCTTTTCTATTTACCATTTCTTTTTGTTTGTTTGTTTGTTTTGATTTTTTTTAATTTATTTATTTAACTTTTAACATTCATTTTCACAAAACTTTGGATTCCAAATTTTCTCCCCTTTTGTCCTCTCCCCCCACCTCAATACACCAAGCATTCTAATTTCCCCTATCACTAATCTGCCCTCTCATCTATCATCCCTCCCTTCCTTTGTCCCCATCTTCCCTTTTGTCCTGTAGGGCCAGATAACTTTCTATACCCCATTACCTGTATTTCTTATTTCCTAGTAGTAAGAACACTACTTGACAGTTGTTCCTAAAACTTTGAATTGCAACTTTTCCTCCATCCCTCCCTCCCCACCCATTCCCTTTGGGAAGCAAGCAAATGACTTCGATAATAGTTGTGTTGTGTAAGACTAACTATATTTCCCTACATCCTATCCTGCCCCGCATTGCTTCTGTTCTGTCTTTGGATTGAGTCCCTCCCCAAGCAGGTTGACTTCAAGTTGCTCCCTCCTCCCACTTCCCTCCCTTCCATCATCCCCGCCCCCATCCTGCTTATTCCCTTCTCCCCCACTTTCCTGTATTGTAACATAAGTTTTCATACCAAAATGAGTTTGCATTTTATTGTTTCCTTTAGTCGAATGTGATGAGAGTAAGCTTCAAGTTTTCTCTCAGCTCCCCTCTTTTTCCCTCCACTGAAGTTTTTTGCTTGCCTCTTTTATGAGAGATAATTTGCCCCATTCCATTTCTCCCTTTCTCCTCCCATCACATTTCTCGCTCACCAATTAATTTCATTTTTTTAAGATATGATCCCATCCTATTCAATTCACTCTGTGCTGTGTGTGTGTGTGTGTGTGTGTGTGTGTGTGTGTGTGTAATCCCACCAACTACCCAGATACTGAAAACTTTCAAGAGTTACAAATATTGTCTTTCTATGTCAGAATGCAAACAGTTCAACTTTAGTAACTCCTTTATGACTTCTCATTGCTGTTTACCTTTTCATGCTTCTTTTCATTCTTGTGTTTGCAGGTCAAATTTTCTTTTCAGCTCTTGTCTTTTCATCAAGAATGCTTGAAAGTCCTCTATTTCATTGAAAGACCATTTTTTCCCCTGAAGTATTATACTCAGCTTTCCTGGGTAGGTGATTCTTGGTTTTTGTCCTAGTTTCTTTAACTTCTGGAATATCATATTCCACACCCTTCAAGCCCTTAATGTAGAAGCTGTTAGATCTTGTGTTATCCTGATTGTATTTCCACAGTACTTGAATTGTTTCTTTCTAGCTACTTGCAATATTTTCTCCTTGACCAGAGAACTCTGGAATTTGGCCGCAATGTTCCTAGGAATTTCTCTTTTTTGGATCTCTTTCAGGTGGTGATTGGTGGATTCCTTGAATACTTACTTATTTTGCCCTCTGGTTCTAGAATATCAGGGCAGTTTTCCTTGATCATTTCATGAAAGATGATGTCTAGGCTCTTTTTATTGATCATGACTTTCAGGTAGTCCCATAATTTTTAAATTGTCTCTCCTGAATCTGTTTTCTAGTTCAGTTGTTTTT
>CM053771.1:467311510-467330484 GCA_028658325.1 Potorous gilbertii | reverse complement strand
AAATAAATAAATAAATAGTAGAACCAGGATTTTATTCTAACCCTCCTATCTCCAAATTCAACACTGTTTCCAAATGCAACACTGTTTCCTCATTCAAAAGAAAGCCTGTAATAACCTTTCCACTATTATAAAACTCAAGTGGGAATTTTTCATTAGCTTTTGATGAAAAGTATTCAGTTGAACAATTCAATAAATTTTTATTAGTTGTTCATTATGTGGAAGGATGGTGCGTAGGAATTCAGTCTCAGAATCAAGAAGACTAGGGTTCAGAGAGATATATATATACATATATATATATATACATATGTATATATATATATATATGTATATATATACATATATATGCATATGTATATATATACATATATATATATAATATCCTATATATAATGACACTGTGAACCAGAGTAAGTCAGTCAATATCTCAGTGACTCAGAAGACTCTTTAAAATCATAATTTGCAGAACAATTGCCAATTTGCATTAGAAGTAGTTTTGTTTTATTTTTACTGGAACATCCCTATAGAATTGAATTCAAAAGATAATTCAAAGAAAGGAAACAAAGGCATCTTACTCTTAAGTTGTCTTGACAGTGAGAATATAAAGCCTATATACTCTTCTCTACCTAGAGATGGAGATCATTTCTTTGGTTTACAGAACCAAAAGGAGATGCCTACCATATTTAGGAGAAATGACTCAAGTCAAAGGAATTTTCTAGAAAACATGCAAAGAATCCAGAAATGAGCCATGTCATCATTTAACGCACTTAGTACAGTACTTGGGCGTGTTGTTATTCAGTTGCTAATGTTGATACATTTTTAGACACAGTTACTTCCAGTTTATATTGACATATTGTCATCAATTATGCTTCACCATCTGTAGACATAATTAAGTTTACCCTTAAATTTGATTTCACTAGGCACCATTCACAAGTGACTCTTGTTTATTAAACATAGTCAGTGCTAAGAAGAAATAGAAAATCAGTTAGGATGGACTGAAAATAATTCTGCTGTTAGCATTATGGGTGCCAATAACCATGTTTTATTTAGAATATTTTCAAAGTAACAGTTGGGGTAGTTTTACTGGTGATAGCGGATGGTATCAGACACATGAATCTATCTATATTCAGACCCCTCATATGATGGGTGGAGGGTCTGTAATGTCCCTTCATTTGACCCAGGGAAGTGAGACTACTGTCATGAACTGTTGTGTCTTTTCAGGTCTCATGAAAAAAGAAATGCTTCAAAGAGGGCATGTTCCTGGCTAAAATGGAAGCTTAAATTAAATATTAAGATACACCGCTCTGACAAGTCATGTTCTCAGAAATCATGATTCTATGCTCTACCACAGGGCTCATAGGATTATCAGCATTACATCCAATGCAGTTCCATCATTTTACTATTAAGAAAGGTTCCTGAGAACCAGGAAGACTAACGTCATGCTGATAGGAAACAGCAGAAGTAAAAATTCAACCTCAAGCCTTCTGAAACTAAATTCAGTGCTAGGAAAAAATTATTTCAATTATAGTTAGATAACAGGGAGGAGCTCTGGTCTACCTCTTCTGGCAAAGTTCAAAATAGTAACACTATTGCCACATGTCCTAAGAAAAGAATTGCATCTATACTTTGCTCTTATTTTTGGAAAGAGGGCTAAGAACTACATGCATTGATAGGTTAGTGCTAGAGAAAAATAACCAGAATAATTTGCTAGATGTCTATAAGGACCTTACATCGTAGGATTGTAGTTCTAAAGCTGAAAAGTATATCAATCCCATAATTTTACAGATGAGGGAACTGAGACCCAGAGAGATTAAGATACTTGCCTGAATTAGTATATGTAGTAAGTATCTGAATCCAGACCTCCTCTCCACTGAACTTCATTGAGAGAACGATCAATTTGATCATACATGTGTTCATGTTTGTATGTTTCTGTGTGTGATTTGCCTTCACTTTCTACAGAAGGAGTATGTATGTGGGCAAATCATTTAACCCCCCATTGCCTTAAGTTTCCTTATTCATAAAATAAGGATATTTCTACTTCAAAGGGTTATTTTGGGGCTCAGTAAGATGATATATGTAAATCATGATATAGAATTGAAAGTGTTATGTTGGTCTACTATTCCTACTATCACCATTTGCTGCCAATGTTATAAGTGTAAAGAAAACAAAAGAGATATTTTAATAAGACAAAACTGGGCTAGAGCTCAACATTATCTTTCTTTTACTTTGGATACTCCTAAGTTTCAGTTCTTGTCAGCAAAATCACCAGCTGTGATGTCTGTGTCACTAATACTAAAAGACAACCCTGTCATACCCAGTGCATTGTAATTCTTTTATACCTAGAAGTAAAGATACACAAGTCAGGGAGGAGAAAGGTAGCACTTGGTGACAAATGGAAGCTTTCTGAGATTATGGTTATTGCGATACTTTTCTTAAACTGATTCTGTAAAGCAGAAAGACTCTAGATCAGTGGTTTGTTTCCAAACACATCATTCTGGGGACAATAATCCCTGCTCACCTTGACACATGCCAAAAGCCCCAAATCTCCCTCAAAGAAGGAATTTGATAGATGACAGAAGCATCTTACCAGAGGATTTTCTGGTCTGCTTGCTAGACTGGATTAGAGCTTGGGAAAAGGTTCAGTCCTGGAATCAAGAGAACTCTTATCAGTGGTGTTCCTCCAGGTGCCCTGTAAAAATTGACAGAAGAATTACAACTTAGAACCAAGCACGGGAAAGTCACTCAGCTGCAATCAGCCATTTTCAGAAGACTGTCAGCAATCTAAAGGAGATGTGTGAGTTTCTGTGTAGATTTCTACATTCAAACTTTAAAAAACGTTATAAACTGAAAATGTTTCAAAGAGTTAATGCTTCTAAAACAGGTCATTTTTGAAGTGATGCAGGGGCAAGTCATCTATCTGTAACATCAAAATTAAAGATAAACCAGTACTTGTTATTCCTACATAGTATTAGAATATCATTCAGGAGTGCCTCCCATCAGTGCCATAACTATACTCTGATAAGAATAACACTTCATTATTTCACTACTTTAAGTATCTCTGATTTTGCCACAGACCATGTAAATTACCATTCCTTCATTACTTGATAGACAGGCTTGGAGAACTGATGTGACCTAAAATTTATTTGCATTGCAGTGATAATGATAGTTTGGATTTGTAATCAACCTTACAATTTATATCTTTCTCTTAATAATCCTGGGAAGTAGGTAGCAAAATGTAGGAGAAATAGATCTTTGGAGAAGTCAAATGACTTGCCTGTGGTCATAGAGCTACTTTGTCAGAACTAAGACTTGAGAGTTAAGTCTTTGAACTCTGAGGTCAATGCTGTCTCTACTAGGCAATTGTCTTACATGTTTTCTAGACGTAGTGGTTCAAGAGACCATGCAATTATTAAATTGGAAACTTTCCACATTACCCACTTGCTTTTGCATCTGAAGTAGATGGTAATGACTAAACGCTAAGCAGAAGTTTCAAATTAAGGCACTGACTTACTCAAAGTGAATGTCTTCCAAGGAATTGTCAAGGTGGGTTCTTCAGTCCTCTGTACAGTATAATTTAGAAAACAGAGCTATAGAAGCATAACATTAAAAGTACTGGAGAATATTAGTATAGACCAAAAGAATAATTTTATTCTGCATTCCATACTTTCTTGTCCTTCACACTCATCTCCAAAGATAGTGCAAGACTAAAATTCAGAATCAAATGGACAAAGAAATACTTTAAAGGATAATTTTTAAACTAAATTATAATAGTAAAGGACATCTGTTTATATTCTCCAAATCACTGTCAGATTGATGCATATTCTTCAAAATTCAGTACACAAAATTAAACAAAATTCAAATATATGGCATTTGAGGTGTGAGGTGTGTGTATTATGCAATTAAATATTCAGAAAAGCAGAAGCTCCTTTGAAGTAGAAGTCTCTGGATGCACTAATGGTGTAGTAAGCCAAGTGTTTTGCGATAGCCAAACAGAAAATCTATTTTAAAATGTAATGACAGAAGTTTGGGAATTTAAAATGTCTTTTTCTGCTATCACAAGCATATTCATATTTCAAAACATGGGCAAATAAAGCAGGGCATTCAATAACATATAGAAATTTCTAAATACAGTCCCTAAAATCTCATGATCAACCTCAAATCACCGTGTGCTCTAGAGTTCTAGTTCTCAAAATAAAGGCAACTGAATTGCTGGGAAGTTTTCAAAGGTAGAGATGGCAATTGGAAAAGGAAAGACTACAGAGGATGAAAATGTACAACTCTGACTATATTCAGGAAGCCGAAGAAAACTGGGAAGTTGATGATTAAGACAATCTGTCTTTTTTTTCTCCTAGCTCTTTCTCCTTGCCCCTCCTTGCTAGGTTTTTGAATTCTTTTAGATAAGCAACCAGAGCTAGTAAAGAATTCAACAGGAGGAGGAATAAGGGGAATAATTAACAAACTGGAAATATTGAGAAGTAAGACACATCCTAATGAATGGGGACAGTAAGATTTGGAAGGAGCAGGCAGATTAGAGAGAGTATAGATATAAAATGTTAATAGATTGGATAGATCAGTGAAGAGGTAGAAAGCATTGGAGATAAACTAAAGGTTTTAACCATAGATTATGGAGTACGTGGTATAGCTATTAGAAATTATTAAGTAATGTGTCTGAGCAGGTATTTTGGAGAAAGATAGGGAATGTGAAATCAGAATATTGGTGAATTTCAGTTAGAAAGAACTTCACAGAACATATCATTTTACCTAATAAAGAATTCTCTTCATGCTATTATTAATCATAATCCAAGCTCTACATTAATACTTTGAGGGCGGGAGAACCAAATACCTTCCAAAGCAGCCCATTCTACTTTTGTATAGCTCTTAATATTAAGTAGATTTTCCTTCTATAAAATTTATCTAACTCTAAATTTAAAAAAAATGGAATAATGTAAGAAACTGTTATCTATGGATATAAATTGTGTTCCTTTGATGCCTAGACCTTACTTCTCCAAATTCCCCCATCCAAGCCACAACTCATTTTCCCATCCAAAAGGATTGTGAGTTGTTTACCACAAAACCTCTCACAATCCATGGTTTATTGGTTTGGGTCATGTCCTTTGCTCTGAAAGAAGACCAAAATGACATCACAATGTTACAGTTACAAAGTGTGGCTGATCAAACCAGTAGGAGTTCAGAATACTCCACCACAGGTCAAGCACAAATAATCCCTGTGGCAATGCTGTGGATTATTAGATTTAGCTCTTCTCAGTAATTCAATGATTTAAGACAATTACAAAAGACTTATGGTAGAAAATGCTAGCCACACTCAGAAAAAGAATTATAGGGTAGGAAGGAAGATTGAAGCATACTATTTTCACTTTTTTGTTTCTCTCACAACATGTCTAATGTAGAAATATGTTTAACATCATTGTACATGTATAACCTCTATTAGAGTGCTTGCTGCCTTGGGGAGGAAGCAGGGAAGAGAAGGAGGGAAGAAAAAGTAGAACTCAAAATCATATAAAAATGAATATTGATAGAAAGACAGAAGGAAGGAAGGAAGGGAGAAAGAAAGTCTATATCAACATTTGGGGTGTATTCTCTAAATTTGGGCATCTTGAGTTTCTTTTAAGCTATTCAATTCTACTTTGGTAATGGAGAACAGTACCTTCTTTGATGAGAGCACAACACAATGGGCAGTCCTAATAATTCAGGGTCTCCCATGTCACAGAATCAGTTCCAAAGTTCTTCAGGAGTATTTGATTATCAAAAGCTCAGAGATATGAAATGGAGTTGATCTTGATTATAATTTAGCTAACCCTAAAAGGCAAACATTTTCAGATCAGAGATACAATTTAAACAATCACCAAAAAAATGAAAAGGAAAAGTACTAAATAAGCAATTAATATAATGTGGAGATATTTTAAGAGATCTTATTTCATGAACTAGTAAATGTAGGTACAGTAACTCTTTAGCTTTCTTCCTCAGTTCATTTCTTAACTCTTCCGTTGTTACCTGGAAAAGGAAATGGCAAATTCTCCAGTATCTTTGTCAAGAAGACCACATACAGGGTCACAAAGTGTTGGATATGACTGAATGATTGAAATTTTTAACACTACTATGTCAACCAAAGAATACTCTAAACAGAGCCTGTATAGTATTGCATATATATATATGCCAGAATAACTGGTAAAGCATTCATATAACTTGTTGATTGTGAAACAAATAACTAGAATTACAGTAGGTAAAAAGAAAGAGAAAAAAAGGTTTTCATGTGGAGGTTTTGTTGTTGTTGTGTGTCTCCTTCATGAAGTTTAATTGATCAGAGGATGTTTGTTATATTTGGTTAGCAATTAAAAGATTCCTTCTAATTTCTAAAGAAAGTAGAAGCTTACAGTGGCTATTCCTTTTTGAGTTTCTCCAACAGAAATCCAAATGTCAGAGATACTTTACATCATTTAATGTAATTATGCCTTTTCTTCCCTCTTCCCTGATGATAAACTTTAGTTACCATTATATTGTTTCCTGGGTATGTAGTACCTTTTTTATTCTTTTCCCCCCCACCACTAGTGGGTGAAAATGTCTACTACAAACTGATTTATTATGGACATTCTAATGAGTCTCCTAAACTTTTCTGGAGCTTCAGTTCTCCTCATTCCTCTGCATAATAGAGTTAAAGAGATATTCTTTAAGAGTACTTACTGCTCTAACTTGAGATGACCTTTAAATCCCTTTATCATTAGTCAGTGAATACTTAAGATTGTCTTCACTTTATTGAGGGCTAACCTCCAAACATTAATAATGTATTGGGTATTGTTTTCTCAGAGTTTAACAAAGTAGTTACCACACAAGACCCTAAGGGAACTGGAAAGAGAATAGTTAAATTGATAGGAAAGGGAAGAGAAAGACATCTAAAATAACTTTTAAAAATGAAATAACACAAACACACACACATGAGCAAACACATATACATGTGGTGAGTAAAATTACACTGAGGCAAATTGAGGAATAATTTTCTCCAAGGCAAGATTTCAATAAATAAATAGCCACATGAATAGCTATTATTAAAATGGGTCTCTGCCCACCTCCACAAAGTGAAAGACCTGAGAATGATCAATTTATTAGGCTAGCAGTAACCAGTAAATAGTGTCAGTGGGCTCTTTCAATGACCAAAGATGCTGAATGAGGGCTGACAGAATATTTTAAACCTGAATATATCTTCATTCAGATTGAGAGAAGAGAGCAATCCTCAGGTGATAGTCTGTAGCTAGGGAAAATGGGTTGGTCTGATCTCACCTCTCTCTGAAAATCTAGAAATACTAATTACTTTAAGGGCCCATGATAATCTTGGTTAGAAAATCAGAACCACCTCATTCAATTTCCCCTTGGAGACCAAATCACCACCAACTTTGACAAGGATAGGGAAACACAGAAGAGCGGTCTCCTGGTTAGAGACACACTAAAAATAAATAAAATTAATATAAAAAATAAAAAGGAAGGCAAAGCAAAACAAAACAAAAACAGTATAACATATCCAAGAATGGAGTTGCTCATAACTTGCATCAAGATCTACACTGAGTAGGTACTCAGTAACTCCCCAAAACACACCATTATACTTTGGGATAACTCAAAAGTTACTACTTTTATTTCCCCCCTCCTATGAAGGTTAAGTCAGCAATTTTACAATGTCTATCAGTTGTTCTTAGGTATGTCTTTTGAAGCCAAATCTTTCTTCAGACTTAAAAAATATAAACTCAAAAACAGGTTTCTTATCCCCATTCTCCCTTCAAGTCTTCTGTTCTCTATACTAAGCATTCCCCATTTTCTTCACCTGATTTTCATGTCACGTAAGGGGATTTCACTATCCTGGTTGCCCTTCTGGTCTATCAATATATATTCTAAAATCTGGTATTTAGAGTCACTGAGGTCAGAGTAAGAAGAAATAAATACTGAGAGTTGCATATTACCTGGAGAAACTATGTCTATTTACCTGACATAAGCCATAAAAAATAATTCCTGTTTTCTCAAGGCATATTTCCAGGATATGATGAAGAACCCCATGAGACTTGTGAAGACTGAAAAGTCACAGTCATTTTAATGATTCATATGGAGACAAATGAAATTTTAGAAAGATAAAGAGGCATTTCTAGGGGTTATAAAGTTCTAGTCAAGAGAAAGAAGATCTTCATATAGTAATGGTCATTTTATAACTGCTACTAATTGAAGGAAGGAGAGAGAGTGAAACTAAGATGATAAAGTAATAGGAGGATTTTTAGAAAGCACATCCAACATTTCTCTCTAAATACCTTTAAAAAATGTATCAAGTCAATTTCTAAGTGGCACAGCCAAGAATAAAACAAATAATTAAGACTTTTTTTTGAAGACCAGATAATTCAGGAAGCTTTAGAAAGAAAAGTCTATAAGAATAAGGTGTAAAGCAACACCATCTGTGGACCTTGGATTTAGTGGTGGCAGTCTTGGCAATAACACTAGCAGCAAGAGCAGTGGCAGTATTGAGAGTTCCTTTGGGTACATGTTGGCAAGTCTATTGTCTACTAGCCAGGCCTGTGTAAAAGTTCCAAGGCAATGAAGGAGGTTATGGTTGCAAGAGAGTAGGAGCCCTATCTGGGTACAGATCTCAGTTCAAGGACAAAGTGCATTTGTTATCGCAAGAGAGTAAGGGACCCTACCTGGGTCAGCAACAGATATTAGACTCAAATAGCAGTGAAAACATCTCTCTCCAGATCACAACAGCTTAGAAGAACTGAAAACATATATTTCCAGAGAACTAACTATATAAAATAGCAGGGCATATAAGCCTAAAATGCAGGAAAGTCATAATTCAGAATTTCATCAAAATAAATAGAGCACAATACAAAGTCCAATATCTAGGAAGATGCTGGGAAAATGAGCAAAATAATGGTCAAAAAAGTTTTTGAACACAAAATGTATTGTGGTGACAAAAGAATTCAAACATAAACAGAAGAAAACAATGCCTTAAAAATACATACAAGTAAACTTTAGCCAAAGGAAAAAAAAAAATGTACGTTGGACATAAACCAAAAAAATCCCAGAAGAGCTAAAGAAAGAGATTAAAAAAGAACTAAACTTGAAGTTAAAAATCAAATCAGAGTTGTAGAGGAAAAATGGGGAAAATTAGAACAATACAAAACATATGAAAAGAGAATTAATAAATTAGTAAAAGAGGTACAAAATCTCACTAAAGAATATATCTTTTCAAAAATATGATTGGACAAATAATGCATAATGTGCAAAATCTCATTGAAAAACTAATACATAAGAGTAGATCTGATCAAGTGGAAGCTAATGACCCTATGAGACATTAAAAACAATAAAACAAAGTTTAAAATAAACCAAAATGCAAGAAAATGTAAAATAATTTATAGGAAAATAACTGAGCTAGAGAATAGATGATAGATAATTTAAGAATTATTAGACTACCTGAAAATCATGATTTAAAACAAAGAAAAGCTTAGACCTCATATTTTAAGGAATTATAATGGAAAACTTTCCACAGAGGGGAAAAATAGAAATGAAAATTACCAATTACCTAATGAAAGAGATCCCCAAATGAAATCTTCCAGGGATATTATAGTCAAATTCCAGAACTCCAAGGCCAAGAAGAGAATACTAAAAATAGCCAGTAAACAGATGAATTTCTAAAACTAAGAGTCATTCTTGAAATAATAATCAAGGAATATGAACTGAAAGTCTTCAGAAGAAATAATTAATAGTCATATAAAGTTGTCTAAATCATTAATAATCAAAGAAATACAAATTAAAACAACTCTCAGATGCCACCTCACAGTCATCAGATTGACTAACAGGAGAGAAAAGGAAAATTGCAGGGGAGAGGATGTGGAAAAATTGAGACATTGATGCAGTGTTTGCAGCTATAAACCTGCCTGACTGTTCTGGAGAACAGCTTGGAACTATGTCCAAAAATATAAAAATAAAACAAAAACAAAAACTTTGTATACCCTTTCACCCAGAAATACCACAACATGAGTTACATCCCAAAGCAATTTTAAAAAAAGGACCCATAAGTACAAATATAGCAGCTTGGGTATATTTGGGGTGCTGGTGGTAAAGAATTTGAAACTTCTGTGGTGCGAGGGAAGACCTATCAATTGAGGATCAAACTGTCGTACCTGAGTGTGATCGAATGTTATTTTTCTGTAAGAACTGATAAAGGGTATGGTTTAAAAAAAAAATACCCTGCGAAAACTTGTAAGCACTTATACAAAGTGAAGTGAGTACACAGTAAGAGCATAATATTCTGATCAATACAATGATCCATGAAAATTCCAAAAGACTCATGATAAAAAGTTCTATCCAGCTTCAGAAAGATAACTGATAAACTCAGCACTGGCTGAAATTTTTTTTTTCTTTTTTAATTTACTTTATTTTTCTTGCCTTCTTTATTTTGCTTGCATCATGGCCATACTGTCACATGGCAGGTACATAGCTCAGGAGATCGAGCGCTGGGCTTGGAATCAGGAAGACTCATCTTTCTGAGCTCAAATCTGGCCTCAGACATTTACTTAGCTGAGTCACCCTGGACAAGTTCCTTAACCTTGTTTGTGCCAGTTTCTTATCTGTAAAATGAATTAGAGAAGGAAATGGCAAACCTATACAATATCTTTGCCAAGAAAACCCAAAAAAGAAGTCATAGAGTCAGAAAATAGTGAAATGACTACACAGCAACAGCAAAATGTAAAAATATGATTTGCATAATTTCTTTTGAAAAAAGAATGTAGGAGAAGAAAAGACAAAGTTGTTTTGTGGAAGTAGAGTTGATTGATAAATGATGACTAAGCATCAGATTTAGATTTTTAGAAAAATAGCTAAAAATAAAGAACTGATGAGTACCTGGGCAGGATAGAATAATGTTATGATGACCAGAAATCTCAAGAGAGCTTTTGACTGAAACACAGTTTTAAGAGGAAGAAAACTGCCATAATATACCTTCCAGTCAGAATTTCATAGTTGGGATACTTGGAACTTTGAGTCTGCAGTATGCATTAGTTAATATCTTATGATCAAGATGTAAGTATATGGCTATGTGAGGCTGGGCGAGGAACGGGGTATGAACTGGAGTTATTTACAAATGACAACTTCATAACTTCTCACAGAAATGCTGCAGGCTGAGGCTCATAGAGTAAGTAAAAGCTACACTATCAATTATACTGACTATACTGAACTTAAGATTCCATATTGTGGTAAGAAAAAACACCTGAAAAAGTATAAAGGGAGAAGATGAAAAGATATGGGATATAGTTAGATACTTCATGGGAGAAAAGATCTGACAGTGTGTTAATCCACTGTAAACTCAATATTCATTTAAGTAAATTGGAAGCTGTTAACAAAAGACCAGAGTCTCATCTCAGATTTAAGAAAGCATTAATTGTCTGAGAAAATTAGAGAGGAGAGACAGACAGAAAGAGAAAGATAGAGAAAAAGAGACAGAGAGACATAGAGAAGCACAGAGAGACAGACACAGAGAGAGGGGGAGAGAGGGAGAGGGAGAGAGGGAGAGAGAAATGGAGATAGAGAGAAATGGAGACAGAGAGAAAAGCAGACAGACAGAAACAGAAGTACAGAGACAGGGAGTGAGACAGAGATAGAGAAAGAGAAAGAGAGAAACAGACATAGAGAAACACAGAGACAGACAGACAGACTGGGGAGAGAGAAAGAGACAGAAAGAGAGACAGAGACAGAGACAGAGAGAGAGAGAGAGAGAGAGAGAGAGCGAGAGAGAGAGAGAGAGAGTGAGTGAATTCTCAACTGCTCAAAAGGGAATTGGAAAAGAGTGAGATAATACAGTTTCTAGAGGGTTTTCCGCAAAGAGTAGGGCCTAAGGAAAAAGACATCTTTAGACACAGTAAGTAAGGTAGTAAGATTTTAGAGAGTTTGAAGCAGGGTCTCAAGTCTGCAGCTTCTGTTCAAGGTTGCCCTTGAGTTTATCGAGGCTGGTTCTGTCACTTCTGGCAGCTACAGACATATCCAAATTCAGCTAGAGTTCATTCTCAAAAGATCACTGCTATGTCAGGCAGCTCTGAGTCTCAGACATCCTTATCATTGGTTGGTTGTTATGTAACTCCATTGTACTACTTCCCTGTGAAGAAGGGAAGTTCTAACATATAGTACAGAACCATATTAAAGAACCTAATGAGTTAGTTTGATTTTAATGATGGATTAAGAAAGTCATTGTATCTAAACGACAAATGGGTGATGTTCCTATTATACTATAGCTGGTCAGGATATACCTAGAGTATTGTTTTCATTTCTGAGTGTCAAATTATGGATGGTAACTGTCAATAAACTGGAGCATATTACAAAAGGACCCCACAATGATTAATAGACTAGAGAACAGATGATGAGTCTCCATTACAGGAATGCGAATGTGAACCATGGAAAAGGGAAGATTTAAGGGTGATATATCTTCAAACACCTGAACTGCTATCATGTGAAAAAAATTAAATGTATCCTGCCTTCCTTTAGGTAAAAAGCCTAGGAATAATATCTTTGAGATCCAGGAGACAGATTTCAGCTAAATATAAGAGGTGAAAAAGTCACAACAATTACAGCTGTCAAAAAGAAAAGTGAATTGCCTTAGTAGTGGCTTCCCCTCCCTGAAAGACTGAAACAGTTTTCAAGTGCTGACTAGATGATCCCTTGTGGAGGATATTGTAGACAGCCTTGCTAACCAGGGATGTGGAAGATTAGATGGCCTCAGAGATTCCTTCCAGCTCTGAGCTGTTGAGATTCTAGTCACTCAGGTCTCCTCCTGAATTTCTTTCTTTGGCAAGAAAAGTCTACATGGGTTCAGACATACCTTCCAACTATTGCCACTTTAGACCTCGCTGCATTACTCAAAAAATGCCAATACTGTTGTCCTTTGACATTGTTAGCAATGCTCAAGGTACATTCTCATTAATATATAAAATTATTCTCAGGTAAACAACTGAAACCTGTGTTTTGCCAACTACTATTTGTTAAGCATTTGTTATTATATTTTCCTTCTGTTCTACCTGTGATACCTTCTTAAAATGTTGTTTATTTCATTCATCCATTAATCAAAATATTTATTGAAGGTTTTTCTTGAAACTGTGCACTGAGTTATGGAACCATGAAACATAGAAAGAAAAACAAGACAAGCTCTTGCTTCTCTAAAGAAGGTATAATTTAGTCATCGTGGGGACACATATAGATGTATATGCAATTTAAGGTTTTTTTTATTATAAAATTCTGTAGAAAGTCATGCTCTGCTATAGGAATTCAGAAAAGAAAACATTTATTTCTGCCTGGGTTGACCCAGGAAACTTTATAAACTTTTTTCTCTTATCTTCTTTTGGGAAAGCATTGTATTTCACAGACAATGAATAATGCTTTTAGCTAAACCTTCACAGTCACTGTTTAGGGAAGCAACATCTATGGCAAAAGGACCAACGACTCCCATCATCACCTTGAACTTATTGTCACACGTGATAGGCAAGTTAGCTTAACCAAAGCACTAAGGAAGCTTGAAGGACAGACTTCTTGTGGCAGTCAAGTAAAACCATAACTTTTCCCACATCAGATTCTGATGAAGACAGTCTGGGATGCTGACCTCAAGAGACTCTGAAACAACAATGCTTTGAACCCATTAACCCCTGGCATCACTCTGGGAAGCAATCACCTGAGGAGACAGCTTGGCAGCCAACCCTTGCAGATTTTAATAGTCATAGCTATTGAAGACCCAAAAGCAAAGTTCTTGCTACCAAATTCTTGGCATTGTCCAGAGCCTCAGCATCAGAAACTGGTATTTTACCAACAGAAATGACATTGAATAAGAAATATTATCATCTACTTCCCCACTGCTCCCAAAGGGCCATGAGATCTTTGTGATGGGTTGGTGAAATCTAGACCTCAAAAAGCCCTAAGAGCATGTGTCTGGAAGTCTCCCAATTTCTGGGCCTTCTAAGATACTGGGAGATTTCCAGAGACATGCTCTTTTGGGGGTCCAGGTGTCACTACCCCATCATCTGTATATGACCTGTAGCTGAAATCTCCATTAGTGGTTGTCTCTCCATTTAGAAAGAAAACACCTAGAAAACATGGGGCGTTTTCTATTTAGATTGCCAGTACTTACCCTAATGCTTTACAGATAATAAGGTCTTTATAAAGGCTTTATTCATTCATTCATCCAAATCTCAATATTTAAGATGATCCTTCTCTTTGACAAAATTAATCACTTACCAGTGCTCTTGATCCCTTTCTATCCTACCTCCTCCAAGGACCTCTTCTTATTGATTAGATTCCTCTCCACCCCCAAATCACACATTTCGATTTCTTCCTCTCCATCATCTCTTTTCCCTCTGCCAAGAGTTGTAATCAAGTCTTTTTAATCCTAAATGAACTTGTTTGTGACTATTACCTCTTCGAGATATCTTACTATATCTTTCTTTCCCTTCACTGCCAAACTTCAAGAAATAATCTTTTATACACATTGCCTGTACTCCTCTTTAAAACACTCACTTCCTAACCCTTTGTTATCTGATCCTTGTCCACTCTCAGGTTAATAAGGCCATTCAGAGTTTGTGCTGTATCCTTTCATGGACAAAGTTATGAGAGGTGGAGAGCTGCCATGATATAACTTCAAAGAAAGATACCATTTGTTATTGTTGTTCAGTTGTTTCAGTTCTATCTGACCCATTTGGGGTATTCTTGGCAAAGATCCTGGAGTGGTTTGCCATTTTCTTCTTCCACTCATTTTACCGATGTTGAAATTGAGGCAAATCGAGTTAAATGAGTAGTCCAGGGTCAGATTGCTAATAAATATCTGGGGCCATATTATGAACTCAGGTCTTCCTGACTCTAAATTCCAGCCTTTTATCCACTGAGTCATATAGCCACTCCCAAAACACCATAGCTAATACTAGTAATACATTTGTACTTCGCATGTTAGCCAAATTAGACTTTTTCTATCTCACCCTTTCTTCTATTTCTCTGCATTTATACTCACTATTCTTCAGGACTGAAATGGATTCCATCTTTATTCCTTTGTTACCCCTTCCCCAAAAAGTCTCATACATCTCTACCTATTAAAATGTGATAGGACGTTGTTCTTGTGGCCTTCTCTGAGTTCCCCTCATAAAATTGATCCCTTCCTCTTCTCATCTCTCAGGCCAATCTGTTTTACCCCTTAAATACATTTAATAATTTTCTGGTAGGTTATAGTTATTTATATACATTCTATTCTTCCTCTGTCTCCTCTTCCTATAGATTGAATTTTAAAATTCTCCATAACAGGGGTACATAACTTTTTTTCTGTTTTTTTCAACTTTCAAGTGCCTGACAGTGTTTTATGACTAATAATATGAATCACTTATATTTATATAGAACTTTAAGCCTTATAAAACATTTTACATATATTATCTCATGCAAACATAATAGGCAATAGATGTTAAATTTTAATATTGATGCCGTATTTGATCTCAGCCTTTTAGGATGGATGCCATTTGAAAGGCAGAGATGCCAAAGGATGAGGAAATTGTAAAGAACTACCTGGAGGTGGGAAAAGATGAGTCACATGAAGAAAATGTGACTAATAGTAATACAAATACATTTGGAATCTGATTGCTAAGAATCTTTAATGTCAACGAAAGGAGGTTAGAGATTGTTTAAGACGGAATGAGTGAAGGGTTTTGAGTAGAAGAGTGAGCACTAAAAACATAACTTAAGGAAAATTAATTTTATAACAATACACAGGCTAGATTAGAAAGTATGGATGCTGAAAGCAATGATGATCTGAATTAGTTTAATGATAATGCCGATTGCATGGTGCTATAATTTCAACGTACTTCTAAACAATTCAAATTGATCTTTTCCATAATCTTATGAATGATGCAAGGTAAATTGGTGAATTTTGCATGCAACGAATATTGCATGTAAATGGGTCAAATTTTTCCGGTTAATATATGCCCGCTACACTATGAGGATGTAGAATCATTTCTTAACTACTTCTGATTTCAGAACCAATCAGCTGTGACTTCCCTTTCCCTATTATCTTGGTTAATAAAAATAGTAATAATGAAAAAAATTAGCATTTATTTAGCAAGTACCATGAAGGCCACGTGACAAATTTTATCTAATGTGGTCCTCACTACAACCCTGGGAAGCAGGTCACATTATTTCCTCCATTTTTATAGTTGAGGAAATGGAGAAAAGGAGAAGTTAAGTAGCTTGTTCAAGATCACAAATTAGTAAATGCCTGAGTTAGTCAATAAACAGATAGTGAGCAGTTACCCAGTGCTAATCACTGTGCTAAGTTCTGAGGATACAAAACAAAAAGTCTGTTTTGCTTTCAATGAGGTATAAGTGTTTCAAAGAATAAAACACACACACACAAACACACACACACATGCACATAAACATATGCAATTTTCCCTCAGGTCTCTAATGCATACTCCCTATACCACCTGGTTCTCTGGAGGAGGAAGCTCAAAATTTAGCTCAGTTCTTATATAATATCATTCACAACAAGTTTAGAGTATCTCTGTTGGATAGGTCCTTGCTCAAACCTATGCATCCTAAAAATCATTCTTTGCTTTAGGGAGGGAGGGGCATTATTTCTGAAGTGGTAGAACATTCCTGCTGCAACACAGGTTGTGGAATACCAGGATGCTAGAGTACTCTCAAGACAGTCTTTCAAATATACTAGATTATGAGGAGCTATTCATTTTCACCTAGAATTAAATAGAAAGGAGACATTTGATATCAGAAGGCTGTTAAAAAAGCTCCAAGGTCATATCTTTTACATCCTGCTCTCTCATTGGATACCATGAGAGAATGAATAAAACAAATAGATAATAACTGAGACTGATAGATATTTTTGAATGTCTCCAAAGTTGATCTAAGAGCCTCCATCTCAACCCTACGATTCAACAACTGAAATAAAGGCTTCATATAAAGGCTTCATATGCTTCACAGTCACTCTAAGGCATTTCCTTTAAAAATTAACACAATTCTCTAGGAGGCTGTCTATCCAGTTTCTTCACATAGAGGCATTGCATTAACTGAGCAAGCTGACATAGGCTATGATTATGCCAGATCAGTATTACATGCCAATTAAAAAACTCAACCTCAGACAGTTTAAACCACTTTTCCACAGTCATATGACCATAGACATAAATCTTAAAGACATAAAGTAACTCAGCAGTCATCTAGTCCAGCCCTCTTATTTTATAGACAATGGAATTGAAGCTCAGAGTAGCTAAATTACAAGGTTACACAGGTAAAAATGAGCAGAGCCAAGATTTGAACATAAATTCCAAATCTTCACGTTCAGCACTCCTTCAACAGTACCCCTGCTATGCTATCTCTCTAGATGAATAGGAATAAAAACTAGAATTAGAGTCTAGATTCCCTGTGTCTCATTCAGTCCAATGATCTTTGCAATGTATCACTGATTCACATTTCTTGAGTACACATTTGCTTATTTATATATAGGAATCAAAATTACAACTAACTATTTATTATTGTAGATATAACTGGTACTTTTAAGATTATTGTATAAAAGCTTCCCAGATTCCTATTGGTCTCAAGTAGAAATTGGGAATTAGAATTTCCAAGTGCCTTTGATTAAGGGAATGCTTTTATATTTTCATGAGAAGCTTGATCTCTGTAATAATAACTTTCAAAGTTAATGTGGGTTTGCCACAATTATTTAAGCATCTTGATGCGTGAAAATCCTGATCTGAATGTGTTTTCTTACACATTACATTTGAATACAAACACCCACGCAAATAATTCACACTGTCTCATTTCCCAGAAACTTTTGAATTTTAGTGTGAGGATCCAGAGTGTGGGGATTCTTTACAATGAAAATTAGATGGACTTTCCTAATGTAAATACACAACCGGAAAACATAGTAGAGGTGAATGAATACCTGTGAGGCCCAATCAGGAAAGGATTAAAGGTAAAATAGCCACTGAGTATAAATGGAAAGTAATGAAATGCTAATACTTTGTTTATATCCATACATAAATGCAGGACTTTTCACCCTAATAATTCAGACTGCCTTTATTTATTTCTGGCTTATTTTCAGCTCTAAATTAAACATTCCTCTATCTTATACAGAAAATACATTTGAATTATAATCCTGCCTCTTCCACACACTCCTTTTATGAACTTGGACTTCAGTTTTCTTCTTTGCAAAATTAGCAATTGGATTAGATGACTTCAAAAGGATATTAAAGATCTTATTTTATGATACTATTAACCCATGTACTTTTGCTCATTATTTTAGAAAAAAAATGAATTGCCTATATTTGGAAATCTCTCTAAAATACCTTTTTATTTCTTCCCTTATATAAACCAAATTCCCTGTATTACTACATCCAAACTCTCTTCGTGACCTCTTACCTTATTACCCATTTATGTTATTAATTCTGCTAAAAATAATTTTTCACTTCACAACCACTCAAATGTCTTCTTGTCATCATTCAAAACCCACATTGAATTTATTTTTCCAAAGAATAATATTAGCCTTCCTTACCCTGAAATGATCTATTGATGAGATTAGAGATGGGGATTAGAAAGCTCCCTATGTTGAGGTCTAGGGGGTGCTGGGGACCCCAAGATGCAAGGGCAAAGGACAGGAGTAGGTATTGAAAGTATTCCACTACTCAAGCCTTCTTTCAGTTAAAGGCAATGTTTATTGTGTCATCAATAGAAAGGGCCAGGGTTTAAAGAATCTGAGCAATTTCATGGAGAAAAGATAGACATTTTTATACAGAAAAACTGTGAGAAGATCTGGATGGCCTTAGGGAGTGGTGAATAGCCTGGGGTGGTCTGAAGGTAACAGAGAAAGAGAAAGACATTTGGGATAAGTACCACAAGAAAGGACATTTGAAAGGATTAATGGAATGGGCAATGCCTCAGGTAAACATGAGGGATTTGGGCACTTTGGAAAA
>CM053771.1:467289504-467304729 GCA_028658325.1 Potorous gilbertii | reverse complement strand
AAAAACGGTTAGCTAAAGCTAAAGATTCTCATCTCTCATACTGCTAATATACTTATTAGACTTATTATATAATTATATATCATAAAATAATATACTTACTATATTTAGACTAATATGTCCAAGAAAATCATAAAATAGTACCTTATATTTAATAATAAGATGGGGTAGGAACTGTATTTCTAAAGTCTTTGGCATAAGAAATTCCAAGCTGAGAAAAATTACTTTCACTAATTTAGGTCAGTGCCTTTTCTAAAATTTATAGTCTTTGTTGCCTAGAAATAAAGAATTCCTTATACTCCTTACCACACACTGATGATCTTATGTCTGGATTATTGCAATAACCCTCTGGTTGAGATTTCTCCCTGCCTTATGTCTCTCCACTGTTGCCCATAACTATTAGAAAGGACACACACTGTTCTAGTGAAATTGACCTTGCTGTAACTCACAGAAGACTCTTTATCAAGTGATATTGACATTTTTACAGATTATCTTCCATGGTTTGAATTCTCTCCCTTGTTATCTCTCACTATTGACTTTCCTGAATTCCTTCAAGTTCCAGGAGGGGTTCTTTCTTCTACAAGAAGACTTTCCCAGTCCTCTTGATGCTAGTGGCTTCCCTCTATGGATTATCCCCATTTTCTGTAATATTTCTTCTTTGTGCATATTTATATGCCTATTATCTCTCTCATTAGTCTGTGAGCTCCTGGAGAGCAGAGAATGGCTTTTGCCTTTTTACATCTATCTCTTATGCTTAACACAGTGCCTGGCACAAAAGTAGGTACTTAAGAAATGTTTAATGTTTAACTCACTACAGATTTTTTGATATTTTATATTTCATGCAGAAATATATCATTGTTAATCGCTTGATCAACAACAGGTTAATAAGCTCAAATATGTGCAAAGAATTTTGCCATGTTCTAGGGATAGTAAGAAAAGCAGAAACATGGTGTTTATATTTTAGGAGCTTGTATTCAATTTGGGAAGACAGGATCAAACAACTCTGTACATTTTGTGTTTTTTGTGTTTACATGTGTTTGTATGTGTACATGCATATAGGTATATATACATACAAATATATATCTATAAATATATATATATATAGTATATATATAAAGAGAGAGAATGTGTGTGTATACACCCCCATGTACCCTCCTGTGCATACATACCTTGTTAAAACCAGTTTCTTTCCTTGTTTCAAGTACAGTTCTTTCCTTTTTTCAAGTACAGTTCTTTCCTTGTTTCAAGTACAGTTCTCTATCAACTATGCCCAGCTACCACTCGTATGTCATAATAATGAAAAATTATCATTTTTATATGTTAAATAGTTGTATTTGTTTTTTGCCCAGATATGTGATTTCATTACTATAGAAACTCCTCTTCTACTAAGGAAAGTCAGTTAATCTATAACATTCCCTTCCTGCCTCTTCTTCTGTCTCTTTAGATGACAACAACCTACCTTGTCTACCTTTTAACTTGGGGCCTTCTCATTCTGAAACATTATCTGTCTCTCTTGCCCTCTACTCTGGTGAATTTCTCTCAGGGACTCCTTTTCAGGGAGAGGTCTAGGACAGCCATCCTTCATCCCCTTTCTTGAACTGGTAATAAACATTTCTTGGGTAGCTTTCCTCATCCTTTTCAACTGCCTTAAATGTTTGATTATTCCCATTAAACTGTAGTTCAGTTAGAGCAGGTACTCTCCTTTTACTTATATTTGTATCCCCAGAACTTACCAATGTATCTGGAACTTATTAAACCCTTAAAAAAGTATGTTGCCTACTGGCCTATAGTTTTAGCAAGTTGCTGGAAAGAGCTGAGATCTTATTTTACTGTATGTTTCCAACTATATGAAGTAAAAATGATTGTAGTTCGAGTGTCCCCAAATAGCCGAGAGTATGGAGACAGAGAGTTATAAAATCATGTACTCAGAATTGAAAGGGTATATAGAAGGTAGTTAGTTGAGCCTCTTACCTGAACAAAACTTGCCTGTCATATTGGGACAGTAAAAGCACAGTTTTCACAAGCTAACCTACCTTCCCATTGAAGTGACCAGGAAGTAGAATGAAAGGTACAGCAACTATCTAAAGAGCTACATCTGACTGTCTTTATTTTGCCTCATAGTTAAATCTCTCTTTGGCTCTGCTCAAATTAAATTTTGAAAGGAGAATGATTTTTAAGTATCCAACAGGAAAATGCCCAAACTGGTTTTCCCTCTAAAAAATTCAGCCAAAATGGGTATTTGGTACCACATAGCAAAACACCAGCTGTTTGTTTACATGGCTTTTTGTTTTAGCTCCATGTTTTTCTGTTATAAGCACACGTGTAAGTCTTGAGGGCCATATTGAAATTCCTTGTTGTAAAGTTTTTCTGTAGTTGTCACCAAAATAATCCTAGGAAAGTATTACCCCAAAGCTATGTTTGTATTATTACATATCATACTTTTACACCAGGCCAGTTCAAAGAGTAGACGTCAGAAATTAAGAGATTTGGATAGGACTAAGGTAGTCCTAGGTAAACAAAATAGTCATTGAGAATTCCCTTACATTTTTAAGGAATTGCAAGGATCAGAGGCATAGAATAAGCAGGAAGGGCCCTCAGAAGATAATATGTCCCTACCCATTAAACAGTGAAGAACATGGCATCCAATGAGGATAAATTACTGCTCAAGGATACAAATAGCTAAAGTGATATTAGTATCAAGTCTTGGAATCTTGCATCAGTTTTTTTTTTAATCTCCATAATATCTTAAAGCAAAATTATAACAAAAATTATTGTTCCTACCTATTGTATATTTATTTTGGGGTGGGACAGAATGATGATGCTGGCCAGAAAAGCAAATTATAAAATTGGGTCAAGGAATGGCAGCTGCTTACTGAGAGGAAACGTTTATTTTCCCAGATGTTGAGACTTCATGGTAAAACCATGGTTGTCTATGAGAGTTGTTACTTTTTAGACATTTTATCCATGTCCAACTTTTCATGACCCCATTTGGGGTTTTCTTGGCAAAGATACTGGAGTAGTTTGCCATTTCCTTCTCCAGCTCATTTTACAGATGAGAAAACTAAAGACAAAATTGTTCAGTGACTTGTCCAGGATAACATGGCTAGTAAGTATCTGAGGCCAGATTTGAACTCAGGAAGATGAGTCTTCCTCACTCCAGGCTAAGTAATCCATCTACTATACAGCGTAGTTGACCTTTCTATGACACTTAATACACTGTAAATGATTTTTGAGTGAAGATTTTTTTTACCCCAATATCACCAAAGAAAGATTCAACATATTATGTAATATAGGTTCTGTCTCCCCCCAAAATTGTGTGTACATTGCATTTTTGTACCTAGAATTATATTACAGTCCGGGAAGAGTTTGCTATTTAAATGAGGTTTATGGTGAATCCTTTTATAAGGTCAAGATATTCTTTATTGAATATCTAAATTACTTTGAAAGTCCAGATTTATACAAGACTTTCTTAAAATATAGTAACCTTATGAGCAAGCAAGGTATAATAAGATGTCATCTGTTTATTTCTCACTCAATATCTCTGGAGCTTTAGCTCCTTTAAACACAAAGAATTAAAAGACTTCTTTCAAGGACAGATAGGCCACACATTTTATTTACTTAGGACTTGGAGTGGGTTGACAGTTTTGACATGTATTTTTAGAACTCTTGTGACACAGCAGCTTGGTGAACTGTTAGTTTCAGTATAAACAAACCAGTGGTTGGAAGATATAAAGAATAATAACTTCTCATGGCATATGTGGTTATAACAAAGCAACTCACTTGACTGCCTGTCAAACAAAGGCTTCTTTGTGAGTTAACTCCCAAATCGTACCTGTTGATTGGAGGAAATGAAATATTTTCTGCTAATTTGATTCAAGTGGAAGATGGCATTTTATTAAATTGGAACTAATTTGTTCACTTTCTCCCTTAAAATCTTCATCTAGTGCACTTCACCCTCTCATGCAATGGTTTAAGATATTTTTTAAAGTAGAAAAAAAGTAGAAAAATTCCCAAATCATATCTGAATGATATTTGTTCATACTGAAATGAATCACATTAATATCAGTATTTCTCCATGAGGCAGTAAAATTACTATGTTTTCCTTATCTCAATGAATATGTCTCCAAAAATATCTGTAAGTTAGCAAAGAGTTAGTACTTCATACCTAATTAGTTTTAGAATCCAGCACTGTGGTCTCAGTTGATTTGGAGACAAGGTGTTGCCATGAGAAAAGGTTTTCAAATTCATTTGAAAATTATAGCCCTAGTTATGTTCACTCATAAAAGGCAATTTCAGGGAATGTGAACCTACATGGAGAAAAAGTTCAGTATCCTCAAAAAACAAAACTACTTAGAATGAACTCAGTTCAGAAAAAAAGTAAAAATTAACTTTCAAGAAAAAAAAGAAAAGAAAACAATCTCAAGCTTTCCAAGAAACTAGTTATAAAAGCTCAAAATGAAGTTAGCATATGGAATAAAGATTACTAGAAGAATGAAAAAGCAATTTAATAGATCAAAACGATGGGACCTGGAAAATATTACTTTATGCATAAAATAACTTTTTATGCATTCTTGAAAGTTCTCTATTCCAATAAAATCTTTCACTTGTTTATTTGTTTCCTATACTATTATGTTTACTTTTTCAGTCAGTCAGTCAATAACCTTTTTTTTTTAAGACTAGGAAGAACATCAGTGTGCTATCTAACCTAAAGCAAAGGAAATGTTTAACATGTCAGCTTACGTTGTTCCCAACTGTTTTTAAATCTCGACAACATTTTTTTTACTGTATCAGTGAGTTTAGCAGTGCTTATATCAGAACTCATATCTCATATTATATTGCTCACAGTGTCTGTTGCATTGTGTGGCACCCAGTCAGTACTCAATAAATATTTGTCCATTATTTCTATTTTATGAAAGCACAAATTGGTGGTGTGGTAGAACTCCTTAGGACAAAGAGAATATAATTTTTTTTGGAAAGGGTGTGGTTTAGATAAGGCATCAGAGGGAATAAAAATGAGACATAAAACAATGATAGAGAGTTTTAAAGAACTAAGCACTCTCAATTTCATTGCATCATAACTGCTCAATAAATAGAAAAAAAAAAGTTGGGAGTAGACCATTCAAGGAATTGCTTCCTACTAAGTTTCTTCCACATTTTATCCTTCACATAGCCATTGTGAAGGAATGAATAGAGGAGAATAACAGATTTTGTTTTCTTCTTTTCATGTACTGGGAAACTGAAATAAGTGAATCTTGGAAATGTTAAATGGTTCTCAAACAAAGTTTTCAATGAGCCAAAAAAATATTGAATTCTGAAGGCATGCAAAGTATTGTATTCTATTTGTATCTTTCCTATGGGGGAAATGCAAACACCGCCCAATCCCTGATTTCAATAAATTTACAATTTAGTTCAAGTTCAGGATTATGAACTTTAATACATGAAATATTAAATAGGAAAAAATAATTAAAGCATAAGAAATGACAACAGGCAAGGATTTTTTAAAAATTCTAAACATGAACACCAAAAAACTGCATTTGCATATTCATAGCAGAACACAAAAAGAGGATTATCAGAAATTGAAAATGTGCAATTCATACTGCATGTTTAAAAAAAGAGTGTAATGAATTTTGCTTGTTATTTCTTGCTTGCTTGTGCTTCCTGCTGAACTTCTAATTATTTTCCTTTTCTTTGCACTTAATTTTTCCCATGTGCTTCCCTTTCTTTTTTTTATCACAATTGTTAATTTTGTATTGCTTTTATAGATTTCTCTAAATCTTGCATTTGCATTTCAAAGTTCTATTCAGCTCCATTCTTTTCATCAGACATTCTTGAAAGTTCTCTATTCCAATAAAATCTTTCACTTGTTTATTTGTTTCCTATAGTATTATGCTTACTTTTTCAGTCAGTCAGTCAGTCAATAAACTTTTATTAAGACCCCTGTGTTTAGCATAGGGGACACAAGAAAAGGCAAAAGACAAACTCTTCATTCAAGGAACTCAAGGTCAGAGATAACTTGCAAAAAATGCATACAACATAAATAAGAAATGATATATGTATATAATACACACACATATACATACATATGTGTGTGTATATATATATATATATATATATATATATATATATATACATATATTTTCCTTTTTCTTATGTGCTCTGAATTTTGATCATGATTTTTTTTACTTTTCCTTTTGTACTGTTTTTTTTTCTCTTTTTCAGAATGTCATTCATTCTACCTTCATTTCATTCTGTGGTTCCAGGTAGTTTTCATTTGCGATTTCTTGAAATATCAAAAACTTTTTTTCTTTCAAGTTATAGTTTTAAGGAATCCTATGATTTTTAAATTTCTGGATCAGTTGTTTTGGATATGAGATATCTTACATTTTCTTCAGACTTTTTTTCAGTCTTTTGATTTGTTCTAATATGTCTAACTCTTTCATAGAGTCGTTGAGTTCTTTTTATGTATTCTAATTTTCAGAGAGTCCATTCTTTAGGTAAGGTTTACCACTTGTTTACCACTTTCTTTTACAAGTTATTTACTGGCTTTTTCAGTCCTTTCTTCTGGATTTTTATTTCAATTTTTAAAATATTGCTGATTTAATTATTTAAGTACTCACATAGACCTTGTGGAAAGCATCTTTTCCATGAATATGGATATTTCTACTTAGAGTTGTTATGCACATAGTGTTTTTTTTTCTCTTTTGGAAGTATCTTTTGTTCTGCAGTAAAAAAAAAAACTAGTCAATATTTTATTTTATTCATTCATCTCTATAGCTTTTGTTGCTGAATTGGAGCATTATTGTGTTAAGCCAAACTTTTCTAGCTTGATGTGCTATGGAACTTCTGGGTGATTTATATACATTCCTGGGAAAGAAGTAGAAGAAGTAATTTAGTCCAATTTCTCATTGTATAGATTGATCAGTAAATAATCTGGTTTAAATTATATATTTTTGTTAGAGTGAGCATGGGGAAGTTGGATAGTCTGCCTCTCTTCAGGCAGAAATCATGCTTGGAAGTAGGAATACCTAATTAATTTCCAAATGATTGGTATGGGCCATAACTAAAGCTATAAACAATAAACTAAAACTATAAATTGCATGTTTCTAACATTGCTTTATGTCCCATTTAACTACTAAAATATTATTCAACAATTGTTTATTTAAAAAAAAGAATAAAGAAGAATTGTCCAATTGCAATTGAGATTTATTCCTAGTACTCAATTATCTCTCCATTTCTATTAATATTATCACTTTTTTCTCAGCACAGCTTGTGATTTAATATATAAAATCAACAAACAGCAATGAATAAAAGAAAGGGGAGATAGTATCTTTCTAAAAAAAGTTTCCATGTTCCTCCAATGCTTATAGATACCATGAAAAAAGCAATGAAGGGATAAATGTTTTCTGATACTCGTAACATCTCAAACCTCCCACAAAATAGTTGTAATATACAAGAAAAACAAACAAACAACAATTTCAGCTGTCTCCATAGTCTGAGACTATAGGAATGCTATTGAGATAACAACCTATTGAGCTAGAAATAGTGAGAGTTGATTCCCAATTCCTAATGCCATCATTACTCACCCTTCCTCCACTGGCCACCATGTAATTATTATTTTTTTTGAGCTGCCCAAGTCCATCTATCTGCTTATAACAGAACTCAACATAGTCCCAATTCAACCTCTGCCATGCAGAAAGTTAAAAGCCTAAAGATTGCTCTTCATAGAAGAGAGACATGGAATCACACTGTACTGCAATCATGCTCAGGCAGAAAACTGAAAAACAAATACCAACATTTGTGGGGATTTTTGTTTTGTTCTTGTTCTGTTGTTTTGCAGTCATGGCCAAGTCTTTTTGGTTCTGCTTGGGATTTTCTTTACAAAGATACTAGAGTGTTTTGCCATTTCCTTCTCCAGGTCTTTTTACAAGTAAGGAAATGGTGGCAAACAGGGTGAATTGACTCGACCAGCATCACACAACTAGTAAATGTCTAAAGCTGCATTTGAACTTATGAGTGTTCATGACTTTAGACCCAGCATTCTATCCACAGAATAGAATCCTGAAAAAGAAAGTGGGGCAGATTGGGATCCAATTGGAGCCCATCCTATTCTCCCACAAGTCACTTGGTACATAGATTGAGGTTGATGAAAAGTCAGTTTTTCAGCATGGAAAGAAGCTTAGTCAATTTTCGGGTCTAGTCTCCAGGAAAACCTCCATCAAAAGGAAAGGGTTCAGAGACTAATGAAGAGTAAAATGTACAGAAACAAATCTTAAAATATTGCAGTTTTCAAGATGAAGAAAGTTAGAAATAAAATTCAATAAAATACCTTGCATATAATCAGATAAAATAACAGAGATGATATAAATAATAGAACACAATATAAGGCAAGCAGGAATAGCATGGGACCTAGAGTCAGACAAAAAACAAAGTAAAATCCAACCTCAGACACTTACTACCAGTAACACCATGAGCAAGTTACATAACCTCTTCCTACCTTGGTTTCCTTATCTGTAAAGTGGGCATAATAAAAACAGCTAATTCCCAGGATTGTTTTGGGGATAAAATTAAATAATGTTTGTCTGGTACACTGCAAACCTTAAAGTACTATATAAATATTAGCTCTTACTAAAGTTACTTCTACTATAGCTACTCCTCCAAAATCATCTAAAGAAGTAGAAATATGTATGAAAATTTTTCAAGACAAAGGGAAATGAATAAAAACCTGATGAGACATTCTTGTTTGCTTTCCCTTTTGAAGAGGATCAGTGTCAGTACAGAGTGATGTCTTAGCTTCAAAGTGAAGTCCATTTATGTTAGGCAGAATTAAATGAAATCATCATCCTCACTGTCTCTTTCACAATCACTGAAGTCCAGTGGTAAGATTAAAATTAGGGTGATTCACAATAGCCTGGTATGCAGTGGATGGTCTTCATGTCTTTGATGGCTGACCATGCTCCAAGTGTTTTACAACACCCACTTCAGCCACCTTCATGACTGTTGGAAATGATTGTTGTCATTCGTCCATCCTATTGGAGGAAGTCTTCTTATGCTTGTGATAGACATTCCCCTAACTCATTGAGATGTTTGAGGCATGTTGATTACCCTCAATCTGGTTTAGCCCATCTGCAGAGATGGTCTCACTGGGGTGTGACTTCTGTGCACACTACACCTTTTTCTGAATCCATAGGTGAGAAGTGGAGGACAGGTGGACACCCAATGAGGATAAACCGTCATGAAAAGGGCTTGGCAAACCCTCACACAAGATGTGTTGGTCCTCCCTGACTACCCCATACATGTACAAGCAAAACATATATCATAAAGGTCATATGCCTAGGGTCACATTAAACACATCTTCCAGAAGAAAATGAGAAGACAAAAAACCTAAACAGCAAAATGTAAGAAATAATATAATAAAACTCTCCATAGCTTCTGAACATGAGAAATAAAATGACAAAGAATCAAGGAAAATAACAACAATGGCAACAACAGAAATGACAACAAAATTATGCTGCAAACTAGTTCTACAAGCAACCAGGAAAAAACTCTTCAAATATAAGTGAAATTTGATTAAGACAAGATTATCTTGCACCTATAAAGATCCAAAGGAGGGAAAGGAATAACGTATTCTGAAAAACAGGAGCTCAAGATGAAATCAAAGGCGATATGACTTGGAACCCAAGTCTGAACATCAAAGGGAAAAAATATTTTAAAAAAGGCATTTATAGTATTCCTGTGAAGAAAACCATCAGATGCTTTGTTTTGCAAATACTCCATCCAACAGAAATATAGGTAAGATAAATAAATACAGCAACTAAAGAAAGCATCAGTAATAAAATTAATTAGCCCAAAAAAAAATTGGAAAAGAAAATTATGATGAGAAGGATAGCTAGGAGTTATAAGAACAACAACAAAGACAGAGATACGAAGTTCCTTTCTATAAGTGCAAGAGGTGACAAATATGAAAGCCAAAAGCAAATACCAGAAGTGGTAATAGAGGAACAGATCTCAAACGTCATGGACCAAACATCATAATATACCACCTACAATTGAATTTAAAAAAAATATCATCCTGAACTGTAAACTAGTATGGCATAAAAAAGGGAAGAAGAGATGAAATAAAGAAGCTTGGAAGCAACAGAAGGATTATTAAGTGACCATTAACTGTCAGACACTTTGCTAGGCATTTCACAAATATTTTCACGTTTAACAGAAGGTAGAAAAGAATATGAAGTGTACTATAATCCAATCAAAGATTAACAGTGAAAAGAAAATAACTCCTGAGTTTAGTTGATCTATTGCAAAATATGTAAAATATTTAGCAATTTCTTTTATTAATTGATCTCTGTCCCTGGAATAACCTTGCACACAGGATGATGAGACATAATATGAGCACAAACCAAGTAGCAGGATGTGGGGTGACCAACAATTCAAGTTGGTGACCTGTGTAACCCTTTTAGAAACAGAAGATGGTTGCCATCTTCCAAGTTAGGTTACACTACAAAACAAAATACTACAACACTGACAGAATCTCAAAGAAATTATCCACTTTCAATATGCCAACTTCTTATGTTACCAATAGATGTCAGATGGATGTATAGAGAAAATGAATTTTATAGCAGTTCCTTAACTGGATGTCAGATGGTATTACTTAGGATAATCTAATATGATTTTCAATTCATATCCACCCACTGTTTTATCCATCTGTTTCCATAATACTTGCCATACAGTTTAAATTCTGAAAACTACTTTTTGCATTTGAAACAAAGAAATGTTTTGGAACTTATTTTTGTTTATACTTTGCAACTGCCAACCCAGAAGAAGGTCAGTAAAATATATATGTATATATATATATATACATATATAAATGGATGAAGTCCATTTAAATTTCTTTCATATTTTCTAAAGCAATGCTTTTAAAGTGTGTGTATGGGAACATGAAATTTACTTGATTTTGTAATTTACATCTAGAAAGTCATTAACAATCTTACCTCTTCAAATAGAAGAAATTTTTTTTTGCCTTTCCCATCCCCCTATACCAGTCATTGCTTTCTCTAATGCTTACATAGCTGTCAGAAAGAAATGATACTTCAGTTTCTTTCAATAGTGATGAGAAGCCAGAATAGGTGATATAAAGTTTTGGCTAAAGCACAGTTAAGGAAGTCTGAGTTTATCTATTATTATTTCTTTTGACATGCCAAAGGAAGGCTTATTGATTTGGAGGGTTTGTTGAAGCCCCAGCTAGAAACACGTCTATATTTGAGGATCCATGCAATTTTGATAACCATCAAAAAGTTTCGAATGATCTGCTTTCCATTTTGAAGCAAATGTTATGGGGGAGTGGTAATTGGCAACATCGTATCAAGGTTATGTTCCAATATTATGGGGAAGTGGTAATTGGCAACATCGTAACAAGGTTATATTCCTTTATTTGATGCACAACAGCTTTCACTGTGAAGGGTAGGTTGAATAAGGAGAACTTTTAACGTCTTTTTTTTTAGGGGGTGTGTGGGGAACTGATTTTCTTCCTCCACCTCTGTTCATCCATTGAGATTAGATAATTTTCTGACCTTCTTTTTGAGGTGTCTGCTTCCAACCCCCACAATCTTCCTTTACTATAGAAGATGGAGAAAGTCTAAATGTTGCTTGAGGGCCTTCTCCACTTTGGAATAATGAGATTAGCTCATGAGAATTTTAATCTTCTCTAGAAAACTACAAAATTTAAGATAAATTATTAAATAAAATGTATAAAATATTCTGAGTTCCAAGACAATCTGTTAACGTCCATTCTGGGAGGATAGTCTCCAAGCCAGGTGAATTGTTATAAACAAGTATTCACTGTTCACCTCACTCCTCCATTTATGAAACTATTTTAGTAATAACATTAGGACAAATGTAAGTCAATTAAATTGTCTTATCTTTATCTGGAAAGCCATTATTTTAAAACATAAATATCCATTTAATAGAATTGAAAGTAACAGAAACACAATAGTGAATCATAACACCTATTGCAACTGTCCATAAAAATAAGGGAAAAACAAAAAGTAGAATTAATGATTTTCCCAAAGACTTCCAAGAAGTCAAATCAAATCACTCATTATTGGATTTTTTAAATGAAAATGGAAATCTAGGGAGGGAAGCTGGGGTACTGCAAAACTTTGAGCAATCTCCCATAAATTGCCTTCTTTCTGCTGCTTTCATTTCTGACATCAGTCACTCTTTCTAAGGCACTCCCTCTGCATCTCTTCCTCTTTCCCAGGAGAGATTTTTTCTTAAATGTTGCTTAACAGAAAATTTTACCTTGCTATTCAATCTCATATGGTCCCCTCTTACTACCCAGAGAAGAAATAAAAATCCATAGCTCTTTGACAAATGAAGCAACCAGTTTATGCCTAAGATGATTATTATATACCTGTGCCTTATTATAAGTAATAAAAATCAACCGAAAGATGCTATAATATGTACCATTATATAGGTACAACATAACACCAATGATGACTTTGTGAAAAGAAGTCATCTAAAAGATACTTCTAGGGAGCAAAATTGATCACTCAGGTACTAAAAAAAAGAGATTAAAATATTTAGTACCTTTTTGTGTTAGTTAAAAACAAACAAAAGTCTGAGGAAGACCTCAAGTGCACTGCATGGATCCCCCGAGTATTTGTGAAAAGAAACGAATGAAAGTAACAGAAAATCAAAAGACATTATGTGATTATAAATACTACTGGAAAAGCAAGTGCTCATATACATGAAACTAGTGTCTCACCTCATATTTTTGCCACCACACTAGTAGTAGATTTTAGGATGTCTAAAATCAATCTTGTCCTGCATATCCACAAGCCTTGCCTCTCAAAGGTAAGGTAATATCCTTGATGGCAAAAATTATATTTTCAATCAACAAACATTTATTAAACACTTAGATGTGTAAATGCTTATAGTTGAAGGAACACATCTGGTTATCTTTATTCCCGCTTTATTCCTCTTTCCCATGTACTTGACTACCAGATAAGAAGCAAATGAAAGTGAGATTCACCAGTATCCAGACATCAGAGCAGCAAATTCTTATTATTCCTATTACTATTTGAAACATTTGTAATTAGAGACCAAATAGTTCACACTGCAATTTATCCCTTTTTTAGGGGTAAAAGGAATAGTTTATTTACCAGATTTATGGAGAATCAAGCAATTTCTGACTGAAAAAGAGATAAAGAATACTATGAAAATGCAAAATGGATAATTTTGATTACATTATATTGAAAAGTTTTTGCACAAACAAAGCCAATGCAACTAAGGTTAGGAAGCTGAAAATCAGGAAAGAACTTTTACAACTAGTTGTGGCAGTAAACACCCTGATGCATCTAGGATGGCTTGCTAGCGCAGGGTCTTAGATCTACTTTTCTAGAACGAAAGCAACTTTTGAATGGTCAAGAATCTTCTTTAATTTCATGCCAAAAGAGAAAATACAAGCAGAGAAATAAAAGAGCAACAGGCAGGGCTTCTAACTCTCAGACCATAAACAATATATGGATCAACAGAAAGATGCAACTGTTTGACGATTACACATACACATAGTGACCAGAGACAGAAATACCAACATCTGGGTTTTCACAGCTGGATGGGCATGGCTTCTCAGAGACTCACCAGGCACATGAAACTTCCTCCAAGCCCCCTGAAATTTTTACTTTTAACAAATATCTTTGTAAATAAAATAATGAAAATTCATTTGTCAAAGTTATTTTTATATGTCTAAATCAATGAATCTTCTAAAAAATATGAGGCAAAATTATAGAAGACAAGATGACACATACTATTTGAGGTACTATGTTGAGACAGTTTAAAGTTCTGGTTTTGATTTAGAGGGACTGGGTTGAAATGTAGGTTTTACCCATTGAGAACTTTGTGGCTTTTGTAAATAGCATCAAAAACAACAACCTGCTTGCTTGTTATTTCAATGAACCACTTTCTGCTATGTAAAGGAATAGAATTGAGCTCATAATCTCATTGAGATAAGTAGATATTGTTTCCTTGTCATGTTGCCTTTCTTCTGACCTAATGGTCCTGAAAGGTCATGTGAGTCTAGGCATGGATTCACTGCATAGTTTCTCAACTATTTTAGGGAAACTCAAAAGAATTCTGTTAGACTAGGAAAGATAATATAAAGCTTCTCTCTTAAATTCAAACTTACAGAAACAACATAATTTCAGAGTTAAAAATGATCTGTGGATATCTAATTCAACTAAGTCCTTCTAAAATATTATTTTGTCATTTTAGGAGAGAGGAGCCAAGATGACGGAGTAGAAAGATACACATATACTAGCTCCTGACCCACAGCCCATAAAATACCTGTAAAGAAGAACTCCCAACAAATTCTGGAGGAGCAGAAGCCAGAGAAAAACGGAGTGGAGGAGATTTTTGTTCCAGAGAGCCCTAAAAAACTGACACCAAAGGTTCATCATGCACCACACCCAGAGCAGAGCCCAGCCCTGCCTTGGCCACGTGGCAGCAAAAGAAGCAGATCCGAGCAGGTTTCAGGGACAGAATTTCCAGTGGCCACACAGGTCCCTCCACCTAGAGGCACCAAAGGTCAGTGAGAGAGACTTTTCAGCTTGCTGAGATGGGAGCAGGGTGTCTCCATAACTCAGGGCCTCTTGGGAGGCAGCAGCACACTGGGGCCAACAAAGCAGGCAGGAGCTCAGATCCATTGTTGAAGTTCTCTGCATAAACCCCCTGAGGGATCTGAGCCTTGTCTAGGGGCCCTGCCCCCAACTGAGCACATGAACTGAATTTCACACTGAATAGCAGCCCCACCATCAAAGACAGCCCTGAGGCTGGGAAGCAACATTTTAATCTCAGCCCCAAGCACTAGCTGGGCAGATCTGGAGGCGAGGTGGGTGTGGAGAGGAATCTCAGAAGTCAAGTAACTGGCTGAGAAAATGCCCAGAAAAGGGAAAAAAAAATAAGACCATAGAAAGTTACTTTCTTGGTGAACAGACATCTCCTTCCTTCCGTTCTGATGAGGAAGAACAATGCTTACCATAAGGGAAAGACATAGAAGTCAAGGCTTCTGTATCCCAAAAATCCAAAAGACATATTCAATGGGCTAAGGCCATGGAAGAACTCAAAAAGGATTTTGAAAATCAAGTTAGAGAGGTGGAGGAAAAACTGGGAAGAGAAGTGAGAGAGATGCAAGAAAAACATGAAAAGCAGGTTAAGATCTTGTTAAAGGAGACC
>CM053771.1:467273336-467289004 GCA_028658325.1 Potorous gilbertii | reverse complement strand
TTTTTTTTAATTCTTTCAGGTTTTGTTTTGTAATTTCTTGGTTTCTCACAGAGTCATTAGCTTCCATCTGCTCCATTCTAATTTTTAAAGAACTATTTTCTTCATTGAGCTTTTGAACCTCCTTTTCCATTTGGCTAATTCTGCTTTTTAAGGCATTATTCTCCTCGTTGCTTTTTGTATCTCTTTTGCCAATTGTGTTAGCCTATTTTTAAGGGTATTATTTTCTTCAGCATTTTTTGGGTCTCTTTTAACAAGTTGTTCACTCTCTTTTGATGATTTCCTTGCATCCCTCTCATTTCTCTTCCCAATTTTTCCTCCACCTCTCTTACTTGATTTTCAAAATCATTTTTGAGCTCTTTCATGGCCTGTGACCATTGCATATTTACTTTGCAGGTTTTGGTTGCAGAACCCTTGAGTTTTAGTCTTCCTCTGATGGCATGCATTGTTCTTCCTCATCTGAAAGGATGGAAGAAAATACCTGTACACTAAGAAAGTAACCTTCTGTAGTCTTATTTTTTCCCCTTTTCTGGGCATTTTCCCAGTCAGTTATTTGAGGTTTGAGTCCTTTGTAAAGGGGGTGGTACATTCTGGGAATCTGTAAGTTCTCAGTTCTTCCAAGGTGGCACAACTAAGGGAGAGTAGTTTACTCCTCTCCTGGTCTGTGCTGTGTTCTGGTAAGAGCCACAAGTACTCTTTCCTGTTTAGGATCTGTGAGTAGAATTCCCTCTCCAGAGCCTCCACCAGCTCCACCAGACCAGCCAGAGCTCCTCCTCACCTGAAGGCTGCCACTCAGGGCTGAGATCCAGAGAAGATGTGTAATTCTCCCAGGAGGGGCTTTTGACAGAGGGCTCCTAAAATGGACACTGTGCCACAGCAACTGCAGCTGTTCTAGTAATGCCTCAGCCAGACTGCATATCTTCTCATTCAGGAGAAAGCGCTTTCTCACTGACATTTGAAGCTGCCTTTGGCATTTGCTGGTTAATGGATCTGGGAACCACATCTGCCATCAGGGATTCCACATGCCCTAAGGCTTGCTCAGGTCCTGTCACTTCCATGAGGCCAAGACTGTGCTGTGCTCTGCTCCACACCTGGTGTTATAGACCTTTCCTGTCATCCTTCCAGGCTGCCTTGGGCTGGAAATCTCTTTCACTCTGTCGTTTGTGGCTTCTACTGCTATAGAATTTGTTTAAGGTCATCTTTACAGGTATTGTATGGGCTATGGGAGGAGCTTCTACAGCTTTGTCCTTCTATTCCACCATCTTAGCTCTGCCCCAACGATTTTTTTTAAAAGAAATAAACAAAGCAACTAAATGCTTAAAGGAACCAGACACAAGAAATCAATTATCAATAATAAATTCATATGCTCCAAATGCCTTCACATCTGAATTCATAAAGGGTGAAATCTCTGAATTTCAAAGATGCATAGACAGTAAAACAATAGTGATAGGAAATTACAATATCCCTCTATTAGTTTTCAGTTAAACTAACAAAAAGATAAGAAAAAGGAAAAATATTAATTGAAGAAATTTCAGGAGATACTAGAGTTTAAAAATTTGTGCATCTTCTTCATAGATACTTTGTCCACTCTCCCCACTATTATTTAATATAGCTTTGTAAAGGTTATCTATAACAATAAAAGCAGAGAAAAGGAATAAAGATAGATAAATAAAGAACTAACGCTATGCCTTTTGCTGAAGGTGTGATGGTTTATTGGGGAAGTTCCAAGGAATTATCTATTGTACTAATTGAGACAATGAGCAATATGAGGAGATTTTCAGGTTACAAAGTCAACAGTCTTTCTATATTCTAATGACAAAACACAAGAAGCAATAAAAGAAAAGGCAATTTCATTTCAAATAACTATAAAATTCATAAAATATATGGGGATCCACCTCCTACAGGACACAAAGGCCTTGAATAGATTTAATTACAAACAGCCCCTTAAAGAATTTTAGCCAAAAAAACATAGAGGTTTGAATATTGACTGTTGTTGTGGTTCAGTCAATCAGTCCTGTGTGACTCTTCCTGACCCCATGAACCATAGTATCCATGGGGTTTTCTTGGAAAAGATACTAAATTCCTTTCCCATTTTCCTCTCCAGTGTATTAAGGCAAATACAGGTTAAGTGACTTGCTCAGGGGCACATAGCTAGTAAGTGTCTGACAGTAAGTTGAAATCAGGTCTTCTTGATTCCAGTACCCTATCCACTGGGCCACAGACCTATCTCCTATGCCAATTCATGTCAATGAAATAAAGATTACAATTGTGCCAAAATAATTTTTACTTTTAACGCTATACCATTGAAATTACCAACAAGATACTATACAATGCTCCATAAAATTACAAAAGTTTTTTGTAAAAGCAAAATATTGAGAACATCAAGGAAAATACTGAAAAGAAGTAAAAATGGAAGGAAAACAGCCCTCAAACTGTATTATGAACCAGCAGTCTTCATGACCATATGATATTGGTTAAAGAATAGAGGTAGAAAAATGGAACAGAACAGACAAGAAGAATTATAAACAATGCAATTCAAAAACACAATGTTTGATAAAATGGAAAATATAAGTACCTTAGGCAAAATTCTCTATTGCAAAAAACTGATGGAAAGCAATATGGCAGACATTAGACTTAGACCAACACCTCACATTACAACACACAATATATTATAAATGGATGCATCAATTTAATTTAAAAGTGTAGAGGCAGATAAAAAGATAATGCACTTCTATCAGGCATGAGGAAGAGATATATTCTTAACAAGACAAGAGATAAAGGCAGTGACAAGATAAAATAGATGACTTTGTTTACTTGACACAGAAAAAAAAATAATATGTATGAGAAATAAAGGGGAGTGGTTGAATGGGAAAAATCTTGCATCAAATTTCTCTGATAATCTGATATTGATTGATGAAAAATTAATATCTATAAGATGAATAGCCTCTCCCCAAAAGATAAATAAATAATATGAATGAGCAGTTTTCGAAAGAACTGCAAAGTATTCACAACCACCTGAAAAAAGTGCTTCAAATCCCTAAGAGAAAGACAAATCAAAATAACCCTGAAATTTCACCTCTCACTCTGAAAGTTGGCAAAAATTATTTTTAAAAAATGGCAACAGTTGATGTTGGAGATATTCTAGGAAGCTAGACACACTCATCCATTATTGGTATAGCTGTGAAATGATACACCTAATTTGCAAAGAAATTTGAAATTATATTAGTAAAGAGACTAAAATGTCCATACCATTTAAATCAGAGAAACCATTACTGGGCTTATACTCTCAAAGAAGTCACATATAAGAATAAAATGTCCCTATAATGCAAAGTATTTATCATAACAATTTTTGTTACAGCTAAGAACTGGAAAAAAGTAGATGTACATCAACTGGGGAATGGCTAAACAGATTGTGCTATATACATACATACATACATATATACACATACATACATATAGATAGATAGAATGGAATTTTATTGTGCTGTTAGAAATGATGTGTAATACAGAGAAACACGGAAAAATCTATATGAACTAAAGCAAAGTGAAGTGAGCAGAGCCAAGGAAACAATATACATAGTAATTACAACAATGTAAATGGAAAGAATAACATATCAAAATACTGAAATTAATTGTAACAAAATTATAAAGATTGAATGAGACACAAGAGATGAGACACCATTCTCAAACTGCCCTTTTATAGAGTTGAGAAGTCCTCAGGTGTTACATATTACACATTTTTGTTCTTTTTCAACATATTTATTAATTGTGTTGTCTATTTTTCCCTTAGAAATATATTTTTTGTCATATGAGATGGCATTCAGGGAAGTTGTGGTCGAGTGATACATGGGATACCATGGCGATGCAAAAATCAGAAAACAATAAAGAAAATACTCTGGTTTAGAGACATATTTCACACTCAGTTCTGTGCAGGCTAATTTCCTCCCAAGGGTTATTCCTAGTTTTGTATAGCAACAGTGCTCATAGGTAAGCAGTTTTCTCCCCACATTTTGCATGTGAGATCACGTCGGAAAAGTGCTTCATTAGATAAATTATCTATTGCCTTTGGATTAAAACAAACCAAAAAATTGCTTGATGGTATGTTTTAACATTTTTATTTTTATTGTAGCAATTATTAAGTTTTTCAAAAAGTTTTTTTTTATTTTGTAGTTTAAAAAAATTCTTTAGAGTGCAGACTGTAGCTACTATAATCACATGAATTATTTCCTCACCATTATACATCTAATTTTGAATATACTTTGAATTTTGCTCTAACCTGTGTGTTTATGTGTGTGTATGTTTCTTCAGGTGATCATGCAATTAAAACTAAATCTCTATACTAGCTTTTTCACCTGTAATGAGATAATTCATTTGGTACATGATATTGTTCAGTATTGGGTCTAGATAATTTTTTACATTTTTTTAAAGAAAATATTCTTCTGGTGTATGCATGTAGGTTGGACATATTGAGCAAACTATTTGTCTTTAACTCTAGATAAAGAGATGGTAGACAGATAGGTGTGTATATCTGTCTATCTCTATGTGTAGTTCATATGTAGAGAGATAAAGATAGAGACAGAGAGAGGAATATCTATATATATATACATACATACATATAAATATATATATATATATATATATATATATATATATATATATATAGAGAGAGAGAGAGAGAGAGAGAGAGAGAGAGAGAGAGAGAGAGAGAGGGAGAAAATCTCTGGCACTTAGATTTAGAATTTAAAATTAGCATAGGGACATTTTGTCTAGCTTCTCAATCTATAAGAAATAAAATGATAGAAGGGGAGGTTAAGTGACAAAAGACGTAGTCATAAAATTCTAATTCAAATCCAGGTCCTCTTCAAATCCTTACTCTTTCCCTATACCACATTAGTTCAGAGAATCCTTTCAAGTTCCTTGAACAATTCTTCTACTTTTTTTCTATTCTTCAATATTACTGGTGTTACAATTATATTCATGTTATAATAAAATCTATCTGGTTACCTCATGTGATACAGGTGACCCTGAATTCTTAGTGCAGTCCAAGCTCTGATAAGTCCATGGAACTACGGTGCATTGCCATTTTAGTTAAAATGGATTTTGGGGATTAAGTATAGAATATTGATAGCTTTGAAAGATTATCATATATTTATAGCACTTCATAATAAACAACTACTTTCAATATTACCTTATTTTATCTTCAAATCAAACTTGTCTATAATACAGGCAGTGTGAGAAATACTATTCCAATTTTACACATGAGGAAACAAAGAACAAAAGAGCTTAAATGATTTGCCTAACATCAAATAGCTAATAGATAGAACAGGCTGACCTCCAAAACAAATTCTCTAATTCCAAATCTAGTGTTCTATTTGTTCTCTCAAATCATAAATAATTTAAAATCATCAAAATATAATTAAATCCAAGTTGGTAAGCTAAAGGGCAGAATTTTATATCCAAAGAAGAAATTATCACTATCTCTTAGCCAAAAAAATAGTTGTTTTTGATTCTAGTGGAAATTATGTTACAGATTTAGAAAACAAAGTCAGAGTCACCTATAGATTACTTGAGGTATTAATTGAACTCCTACTATATAAGACACTGGGGAAGACACATCCTTAAAATATGACTTGTTAAGAAACTTACATTGTTTGGGAAACAGGACTTATACATAAAAAGTTAATTAATAATTTAAGAGGATAAAATATATTGCCATTGGGATAGTAATTTGATTACTAGAGCGAAAAAGTAGACCAGAAAGCCAGTATTCTTTCCAGATATTCAATAAATTGCCTCCTCTTTCCTCAAAGCAAGCAACCAAAACTTTAGGAGGACTGTTAGACTTCCTTTTTTATTCTCCTACAGCGTTGTGAAAAATTAGGCCATGCCTGACCAAAGATAGGAGGGCATATATTCTGCTACCTTTTATAAGTATTAAATAGAATTTCCACCTAAAAATGATGAAATTTAACTCTAAACTTAGAGGGCACATAATTTGAGTAGACCTTAAATTAAATATATGTCCTCATCTCGAACAAGACCTTTATAAAAGCAAGAATCTAAGAGTCATCCCTAGTCTTCTCAGGCAAAAATTTTTAACATGGTACAGAATCAGAGGAGAAGAGAATTACTAGCCTCAAGGAACCCCACAGGATATTTTAGGTGACTTTTAAAAGCTCCTTTTAGAATATGAATTTTAGAAGAAATAGAGGAGAAAACGTCAGGAATTGTACATGCTCATCAATAATGTTAAGCATATTCACAATTAGCGTATATGATGGAAGCATGCAAATATTGAATAAGTATGATATCTTTAAGTTGAGGTTTTCATGTTACTGGAGATGTGGGAGTTAAACAGTTTTCTTGGGAATGAAAATGTTCATTTGTTTTCTTGTTAGTTACTGTTTATTCCAATGAAACAATCTCTGAGGAGTGTGGAGATCCTGATAGGTCCCTGGACATTCTTCTGGACATGGAGGCCCCCAACATAACTATTCTACGCAAATTTCTCTTAGAAACAGACCAAATAGAGAACAAAGGTCTCAGCATAGGCAAAGACACAAGTTCAGAAGGGATCTTAAAGGCCATGAATTCTAATTCTTTACTTTTACTTGTAAGGAAACTCAGTGACTTTCCCTAGTCAGTTAGTATCAGAGGTAGAATTTAAATCTAGGTCCTCTAGTTCCGGAAGCAATAATCTTTTCAATCTATCAAGCAAAAGAATCATGGCTGCTGCAAAATTTGGTGGGTGGTGTTGAATGGAAAACAACCTCACCATAAATATCCTGGTAGCTTTACTGTGCTCTGTAGAACCCAACAGGAGGAATCAGGAAATGCAAGTAATGTTTAAGCCTTACTGATTGCGTTTATTTTTAAATTGGAGACATGGATAAATTTCTGTAGCAAGCTGGAAGTCACCCAGTATCTAATGGAGATCCAGTAGTTTCATTCTGTGTGTATCATTTAATTATGACATCAATAGCTTAAGAATGATGTAAGATCTATCTTTTTTTATATGCTGTGTATTAGAGGAAGCTATAATTTATAGGGTTATATTTTAATACAGATATATACTTTCAAGACAAGAAAGTCTATTAAAATAGACAGCAAGTATGGAATCTAAGCTTGTTAAAATGGTGAGAAAATATAATTCTCAAAAAATACAAATAAAGAAACTAAACAAATTGAAAATGTAGCATGAAATAATTTTAACCACTGGAGTCACAACCCTACATGTTTTCCAGTCAGGGTTACACTGTTTTTAATAGACTCAAGGGTTTCTCTCAGAAAGAACTGGTTCAATCAGCAGTGAATGTGTCTGAAAATACGAGTATTTTGGGGGTTTTTCCTTAATTCTTGCTTTTTGAATTTCTATTTAGATTTCCCCCAAAGTACAACTACTAAACTTTCATTTTCATTTGAACAGGGCTTTGAATTCATATTTAACTTGATGAAAAAAAAGACATAAAAATATATCACAGAACAAATTTGTGGGTGATATTGAATAGAAAACATTAGCTTCACCATTTAATCTCCTGGTAGCCTTATTATGTTCTGTAGAAATCCAACCTTGATTGGTCAACTGTTACAAAATATTTTATTGACAAAATTTTTTAAAGGGAAAATTTGTGTCAAAGCATTTTAAACATTGAAGCTTTGGAGTTATTTTTTTGCTTATGTTTAGTAAACTATTAATATTTGTGTCTTTGTACTTTTAAAGGCCTAGTTTATACATGCTGTTGACCATTCCCCTCTGGACACTCTCCATTCTCTGTACTTTCTGTGATTGCTCTAGATTCTCCTTCTACCTATCTGACAGATCCTTCTAGATCTCCATTGATGATTCATAATTTGTCTTCTGGCTGCTTAAGAAGGACACACATCTACAAATCTACCTAAATGTCTCATTGTCTCTGAAATTTGTTTTTATTTCCCTACCTTCCAATCAATTCAGCCTTCACAAAGGTACCAAAAGGATCTTTTCAGGTTCATGTCTGACCATATCTATCCATTCTCACAATCTCCCAATCCCAATTATTCAGGATAAAATACTATTTGTTAGTTGAATGTCAAGGGCCTCCATAATCCCTTCTACCCATCCTTTCAGTTTTATTCTATGCTATTACACCTTACTAAGCTTTTAAATAGTACAATAGAACTGTTAGATTGTGAGTTCCTTGAGGGTAGGGATAGTCTTTTGTCTCTTTTTTTATCCAAAGCATTTAGTATGTTGCCTGATACAATAAATGTCACCAACAAATGAATCACAAAATGAAGATACATTCCTGCCTTTTCTCATTGAAAAATCATGATTTTCATTGAAAGTAATAGTACTGAAGGAAGCCAACAAAGTCAGTAAAGATTGCTCAAGCAAAACAGAAAGTCAGGTCATAAGACCTTGGACTGAGGGTAAAGGTACTTTGGAGGCCACTGAACCCAATTTATTCATTTATATTGGGGGGACTGAGGTACAAATCCTTATGGTGGCTTTAACAGAGTCATAGGAAGAATCTAAGGTAAGATAAGAATCCAAGTCTTCTAATCCATAAATATAATATCCTATCCAGTACACCATGTTTTTGTCTCATATATCTAGGAATGAAAGTTGTGATCACCATGATCATAAAAATGGCATTTATACGCACCTCTAAGTTTGAGAAGCTTATCTCCTTTGATTCCATAGGAATCTGAGGATGGCACATTTGTTTCTGCCTTTGCTAAATTCAAGTTTGACTTGGTTCTCCTCTGCTACCTCCTACTTCAACCCACTGGATTCTTATGCCAGAGCCTAACCACCTAAAACTGTTTGAATTCCGTTGAACCTGGAAAGGATCTTGGAAATGATTCTGATATAGATCTTTTTTCCTGCCTTTGGTTCCCCTAGATATTACTATATTTTCATTGACTCATCTTTCCTCTTAAAAAAACAAGTAAAACACATGCATGCACATTTATACACACATAGGTATGTTTATATATATATATATATATATATATATATATATATATATATATGTATGTATGTATATATGTATGTATCTATATATAACATCTAATCTACCTAGGGTGAATAAAATTCAACTGTAACCTTTCAGGACCCCTTACTTGGAAAGAATCTAGACTGTTCCATGAAAGATCCTTAGGCCGTCATTCAACTAGCATTTACTAACACTCTGCTATATTCTCAGGGCAAAACAACAGCAACAATCAAAAAACAATTCTTACTCTCTGGGAGCTCACAGTATCATAGAGGAGACAACATATGAACAGCTATGTAGGAACAAAACAAATCCAGAATAAATTTGGGGTAGTATCAAAGAGAAAGTACTAAAATTGAGAAAGGCTAGGACAGACCTCTGGCAGAAGCTGGAACTCTTCATGCAACCTGAAAAAATTCCAGGTTAGCTAAGAAGCAGAGATATTAGAGAAGAAAACATCCCAGATATAGGGGACAGCCAGTGAAAATGCCAAATTAGGTAATCAAATGTCTTGAGTGAAAGATAGCAAAGAGACAGTGTCGCAAAATCAGAGTACATTGGTTGTGGTAAAAAGACTGGAAAGGCAGAAGACTGGAAGACTAGAAGACTGGAGGAACTTTGGAAATCTAAATAGAACTTTATGTTTTGCCATAAAGGTAATGGAGAATTACTGAAGTTTGGAAGTGAAAATGGGGATGGAAAAAGTCATATGGTCAGACTTGCATTTTACAAGGATCAATTTCACAGCTGAGTAAAGGATTGCAGATATGGAATTCCTTAGTCTCACAAGAAGACATTCGTTCAAATTCTAGGTTATATTTTGGTGAACAGGGCCAGATAGTCCATCACTGAACTGTTTTTATCTTCAAAGTGTTAGGGATTATTTAGAGTAGGTGATTTGTCAACCTAATAATAGTTTCACATCTATGATGAGATGAAATGATCTTAGAGTAACTTGATGTATCAGTAAGCACCCCAATATACATGGGGGGGCCTGCTATCACAGGATCTTAGATCTGAATTTATAAAAGTAAAGGCAACCAAAGTGAGTTTAACAATCACTTTAATAAAGCACATATATTATTCACCTCGTTCAAGAGAGTCAGCACCCTGAAAATACAGAGAAATCAAAGATCAACAGACATGACTTCCTCCACCTGACCATAATCAATACATATATGTGTGTGCATGTTTATATGTGCATGTATGCATATGTACGTGTGTATACATGTATATGCATACATATGTGTGTATATATACACACATGTATGTATGTATCACAAATCAACATATAGGTCCAACTGTCTGACCATGGTAGCCAGAGAGGGAAGCATCAACATCTAGGTTTTCAAAGTCGGGGGTTCTTTAATGGCTTCCCAGAGTCCTCATCTGGCCAAACAAACACTTCCAATCAGTGAGCCCCAAAATAAAACCCTACGTTTTTACACTTTTAGAGCCAGAGGGTATCACATCCCTGGAGAACTAGTGCCTCATTAACAAAAGGTGTGAACTTTCCTACAAATCTTCCCAGACCCAACAATGGGTGGGAAAGATTCTCATTAATCACATTATTCAGAGGCACTTTTAGTAAAACAAAAACAGGAAAAGATCCCACTTGACTTGGCTTTATAGTCGAGCACTTCTGTCTCTACATGAGGTAAAAGAAAAGCAGAAATGAACACGTTGGCATGGTAACTTGTAACAGGCAGAGAGACACAGAAAGACAGACAGAGAGGGAAAGAGAGAGAGAGAAAGAGAGAGACACAGAGACAGAGATAGAGAATGAGAGAGGCAAAGACAGAGAGACAGAGACAGAAACAGAGAGACCGCAACAGACAGAGACAGATAGACACAGAGAGAAAGAGACAGATAGAGACAGAAAACAAGCTATAACTGTAGACCAAGAAATTTTGGACATTTCAACTAGTAAAAATCCGGGTCAGAATAAGAGAGGGAATAGAAAGCTTCAGACTTTGAGGATTGATCATATCTCCTTACTGCCCAGATTTAGCAAGCTTTTTGCTCAGATCTCTATCAGTAAAAAACTTACACATTTTGCAAGAACACGTATATTCTTTTTTACAAACACATTTTTTTCAATAATCAGGTATTATCTTTTCATATCCCCATCTTGCCACCCACAAAGGAAGGAAGGAAGAAAGGAAGGAAGGAAGCAAGGAAAGAAGAGAAAGAAAGGAAAGAAGGAAGGAAGAAAGAGAAAGAAAGAAAGAATGAAAGACCTCATTGACCATAGTATGTCACACATTTCTGTCTTCTACTGTCTTCCAATAAACTCATAGGATCTCAGATACTATAAAGACATTATAAATCAGAATTCATAATATGATATACTTGAACTTTAAAAAAAATCATAAATATTTCAATGCATTGATTTCCTTGCAATCCAACGTATTTTATTTTATGTATTTAAAAATTTTATTCTGATGAAGGGCCTCACTAGACTGCCAAATGGGTCCATGAATAAAGTAATTGGTTAAAAATCCCCAAGGAACATTCCTTAATTTAAAATGTGAGGAAACTGAGCTATAGGGAGGTTGAATAACTTGTTCAAAGTTAACAAAACCAAAAGAGTACATAGGATAATTGTGCCAGACTCAGGACTCTTACAGCCAGATTTTATTTTGGCTTCCTACTTTCATGATAGGATTTGAGACCTTTTGAGATGCCTTACATAAATGAAGTTCTTGATATAATTTGGAAAAATATGTGAATATATGAACACATAAATAAAAGATTAAATATGAGTAAACAAGATTAATTCTTTAAAAACTAAATGTCTTTTACTGTCAACACATATTGAGAAACCTTTTACAAGTGCACTTTCTTGTCTTTGTTCTTTGTAAGAACAGAATATTTACCATATTATATTGATAATACTGAAACACTTCTGCTAGACATATGTTTTCCCTTATTTTCATTATATGACAATGCACCTCCTTTTCTAAATATAAATATAACTGAAAATTCATTTTACCATTGTTTTAATGCAAGTAATTTTTTGAAATAACCTGTAACCTATTTCTAGCTACCTTTTTTTCTTTCCAAAAGCCTTTAGGACCCCATAACTGACCTAACAATTCATATGCAAAAATCAATGGATACATTTATATGTATATTTCACAAATTAAATTAACTTCTATACTCAAAAACAGGAAAAATATAAAGGTTCCACCATATTTCATATAGGTGAATCCAATCAACTTATATTTACTGTATTTTAGCAGGATTCACATATTAATTGAATATATGATACATGCATATACACACATATCTTCTCCAAGAATTCATATTTTTTTGCCACATGAAATAGAAATTAGCATGTATTTCCTGTGTCAGCTCTGATCCCTTCAGTCACATTTCTAATAAGAATCTTGTAGCAAGATGAGAGTAAAATATATTAGTGTTAATGTTGTGAAAGCATAGATGTTTAGGTAAAAAAAATGAAGGTAAGCACATGAGTGAAAGTATCATATAACGGTGGCATTAACCTGAAAATGGAAAGATATATATTCCATTCCTGAATCCATTACAAATTAGCCACAGGAACCTTAATTATTCACTCACTTCTCTGGATCTTAATTCTCTTTTATCTAAAATGATTAGGTTGGATTTGTTTATCATGCTTCCAGGTACAAAATTCTAACATTATCATTTGGACTAACTTACTAACTCTGTTGGTTTCAACACATATTTTAATTATTTCTATTTTGTTTTTTTCTTTTAGTTGATTCAGATTTTTTTATGACAGACAACTGATATTGCTGCTTTATTGCCATTTAATTTTCCAGGCCTTTCTATAACTCTTTATGCAATACTTCTATTGTTGACAGTTTGCCAATTTCACTATCTTTTTAAAGAACTTATAAATTTATATTTTCATATTTATGAAACAAATGATAAAAATATATAATTTAACTTTTCTGCAGTACTGTGGTGATGAATCATCAGGATTAAAATATGATATTTTAATTTTATTGTCAAGATTTTTCTTTAAAAAGGGAACATATGACTGATCATATGTTCTCAATTTTTTAAAATACCATAGAATCTCTGAAATATATTCAATTCTTTTCACAGATTGAAAACTTGAGGAGGGGGGTAGACAGATACAGATAGAGAGACAGAGACAGAATCAGAGAGACAGGGATAGAAAAAGAGACAGGAAATGATAGAGATAGATATAGAGAAGTTAATTTTTAAAGACTAAAGATACAAGTGATTTTGCTTTTTTTGTCGTCAATGCAATTTCCCACCCTGATAAAGTCACAAATATTGTCAAACGTTTTCTTAAGTGTATAAGGGAGTCACCTATGACACTTAGTGGTTAAATAAAATACCCAAGGTCACACGGCTAGTAAAGATCAATTCAGGAAAAAAGTGTTTTTGTCACCAGCAGGCAGTGTCATCACCTGGTTAGAGAGAAGAAATAGCTAAGGAGTTTAGGAAACAGACTATAATTTTGGCACAGAGGCTTCATAGAGTAGTAATAGAGGACTTCAATCATCTAGACATCATCTACAACTCTTTGCCAAATGCAGGAAAGCATTAACTTCTTGCTTTGACTTAATGATAATTCCATCCTTCACAAGGTAGAGAAACTAAACTGGGGAAATTTTATTCCAGATCCAATTCTTTAAGTACTAACAGATTTGATGCTCTTTGTTGGAATGGAAATTATACAGATCTTTGAGAGAAGGGAACACTATTCTCTAGGGTTTGTAGAATAGGAGAGGGAAATCTGACATAGTCTGACATGTTTGAGGTTCTAGAAGAACAAGTCAAAGGAAAAGATACTTAGGATCCCATAGACTACTATTCTACTGGAGAAGTTATCCCAGGAGGGATTGAAAAGTATCCAAAGTTTAATTGGTAAAGTGGTCAATTGTGAGTGGAACAAACCTTCCAATATGAAAAGAAATCCTTCCATTTGATTATAGTCCAAACTATCATGCACAAATTAGGAGGCTGGGTACTTAGCTTCCAGTTATAATATTGAAAAGGTTGGTAATGTGTACTGATGAAGAAAATATTCTAATTAACTTGGAACCAGAAGACCCCGTGATTCAATGAGTGCTGAGCTGGAAGTGAGGGTTCAACCAAAACAGCAAATTCCCATTTCTCAGACTCTCATGTGCGTGTGCGTGTGCATGTGCATGTGCATGTGTGTGTGCGTGTGTGTGTGTGTGTGTGTGTGTGTGTGTGTGGCTTTAGAGATAAAAAATTCCTTTGATCTTGTCTGGAGAGACTTGTGGGGAGGGAAGCCAGTCTGGAATCCAACCTGGCCAGAACGGCTCTGAGAATATTGCCACCTCTGCTTCTTTTTGTTTATTCAAGGCAGTGACCTTGTGAATTTCAGAGATCAAAAGGGAGGTGGTGGGGTCCAATGTCACAGAAATTGGAGGTTAATGAACAGCAAACTCATGATGAACTTACCCAGAGAACAATCCTGTGAGTTTTACAAGTTCTTAAGAAATTGCAGGGTATCAGTTAAATGACCTGCTGTAGACACATCAGCAGCAGATGAACCCCTTCAGTCAAGATATGGGAATCTATAGGGAAAACACCTAGCTGAGAAGCAAAATGAATCATCTATCACCAATGACAAAGCATGCACTAAAGAGATAAAAAGTCCTTATAGAATTAGGTGTCAAGAAGTACCTTTTCATCACGTTTTATCTTTATGACTGATTAATTAGCATTTTATTACATGTTTGAGCCCACTCTCCCAAGGACCTTGTGGAGTAAAAAGAAAAGTTCATTTCCAGTTTGTTTATGCATATTTCTTTTTTCCTATCTCTCCTAGCTAAACTACTTTACTTCTACTTTGCCCTCCTATTACTTAACCCACCCCCCACTCCAGCAATCTTCACTTATCCTCCCATTCACCTAAATCTAAACACCCTTCTATATGCTCTTTTAATCTTTTTTCCTCACTTTTTCCATTAAAGACCTCTCTTTTTTCTCTCCCTTCTCCCTATCCATTTAGAGTTTTATTTCTTTTTTTACATTTAGAAGACTTCCATAATCTTCCAGATGTATATGTATTTTCTCCTTGTGAATTCATTCTGATGAAAGTAAGTTTCCAAAACTAAATCTCCCCTCTCCTGTCTAGTTCACTCTGTCTTAGTTCTTCCTCTTGAACATTGTTTGGATAAGATAATTGCTCTTTTACCTGTTTTTGAAAAGTTTTAGTTTTTAAAGTCATATCATACTCAGGTCTACCCCAGTCTTTCTTATAAGCTACCCAGAGACTAGTAACAATTAAAGACATGGGCTTTATATTTTCCACACATAAAAGGTAAACATTCTATGCTTATTTAGTCCCTGGTAATTTTTCTTGGCTCTCATATATCAAATCTTTCATTGACTTCAGTGTATGTTTTTAAAAAGTCCATTCAAAACTATGCTCCACTTTTCTGGGTATGATATATTCAGCCAGAGGTCCAGCTCTTTTGCTCTTCGATATATAGTGTTTAAAGACCTGCAATCTTTTACTGTCACCAAAACTAGGTCTTGTGTGATACTAATTGTGGTACTATTATGTGTAAATTGTTTTTTTTCTCTCGTTGCTTATCTGGGGGTTTTGGAATTTAGTTATAATATTCCTGTGAGTTTTCCTCATAGGATCTCATTCAGGTTGTGATCAGTGGATTTTTTTTTATTTCAACTTTC
>CM053771.1:467257357-467272836 GCA_028658325.1 Potorous gilbertii | reverse complement strand
GTATTTCAATGAAATAGAGGACTTTCAAGCATTCTTAATGAAAAGACCAGAGCTGAAAAGAAAATTTTCCTTTCAAACACAAGAATGAGAAGAAAAAAACTTGATAAAACAATATAAAAAATAATTCAATACAATTATCCTAAAGCATTAGAATGATAGGGGAAAGTAAGAGTTATTAGAAACCCACCATTCACCACCTGAAAGAGATCTTTTGAGGTAAACCAGGAATATTATAATCCAATTTTGAATCCTCTAGTTCAAGGATAAATACGACAAATAACAAGAAAAAACAAACAATTTAAACATGACAGTTTCACAATTAGAATTACAGAATATCTGTCAATGGTGGCTCTAAAAGACCACAGATCTTGCAACACTGTTTATCTAAGAACAAAATAACTGGATTCCAAGTTGAAAATATCATACCAAGCAAAGCTAAGCATAATAATAAATAGAAAAAAAACAACGAAATAGACATTTGTTTTATTGAATTGTCAGACTTTCAGGACTTTGTTAAAAAAAAAAAAGAAACCTGAATTTAATAGAAGATTTGACATCCAAGAGCCAAGAGAAATAAAAGGTACATACCAATGACTAATTACAAGGGACTCAAAAAAACCAGACTTTTTAAATTTTACTGTTTGTGAAAAGCAAAATGTAGAATGTAAATCTAAGATTGTTATTAGCAATTGGATAATTTATAAGAAAGACTGGGGTAGACTTTTTTTAACTTTACTGTGTGTGAATTGCAAAATGTAAAATGTTAATCTAAGATTTTTTTTAGTAATTGGTTAGTTTATAGGAAAGACTAGGGTAGACCAGAATATGATACAATTTTGAAAAATCAAAACTCTTTAGGAATAGCTAAAATATTTATTATAGAAATGAGATATGAGAGGAAGAACAGACAGAAGAATTTGATGGGAGAAGAGGACTATTAGTGTTGGAACCCTATGTTCATTGAGAATAGGTTCAAGAGGGAACAACACATATATAAATAGAAAGCATAAAAGACTTCTGACTTCTAAATTTTGAAATAAATATAATGCCAAGAAGATTGGGTAAGGGAGGGATCTGTAGAGGGGAGGGTCAAGGAATAATTTGAGAAGGGGAAACATAAGGATGTTTAGATCAAGTGTAATGGGAAAATGAGGGAAGGAACCTTGAGAGGATAAGGAATTGATCTTTAGATGGGAGGGTGAGGGAATATGTCCAAGGGGAACATAGAAGGGTATTTGTATTTATGGGAATGGATGGATAAGGGAGGGATGTTTGGAGGGGATGTAGGTTAAGTAATAAGAGGTCAAGGTAGTGGGCTGAAGCAAAGTAAAGAATTTAGAAAGTATAGGAAATAAGAGATACACACAAATATAAAAAACAAAGACCAGAAAGAGAAAGAGGGAAAGTATATATCTATATACTGTCTCTTTGTGTATGTATACATATATGTATACATACACATGCATACATATATGTATACATACACATGCATACATTTACATACACATATATATGTATATGTAGGCTTCATTGTAGCTTTAAGGGGTGGAGAGGAAGAGAAAAAAAAACAAAGTGAAAAGCACATTACAGAATATGAGAACTTACATGGAATCAAAGAAATTATTTATGCCTCTCAATACAGCATGTAGTATTTATTATATATGTTTCATAACTTGGAAATTTATCTCTATATATTCTGAATCCTCTGTTACATTGAGCTGTGCAATGATATTTTTTTTCTTATTTTGTATTTGTTGCAATATTTAAGTTTATAATATGTTTTTTTCTTTTCATATTGTATATTTGTTTTAGTAATAAAAATGGAAAGGTGGAAAAAGAAGACTTTTTGCTCACATACTTATTCTCTTTCATTTGCATATATATGCATGTATATATTTATACATATGCATATGCAAAATAAATGTGGGTACCTGCCCAGATATAGCTTTCTGGGGCAAGAGTGGCAGAATAAATATGCATCTGTGACTACACAGAGGAGACTGAGATGGGAATATTTAAAAGAAGAAAGGCTGAAAATGTTGCTCTGCAGGCAGAACCTGTTTGCTGTCTTTCTTCTTACTTGGATGGAACCAGTAATATGATGGTGAATGTTTAAATAGTAACTCTTAAAAAAAATAAAACAAGGGGTACTGATAACACATTTTTTGTTTTAGTATAATCAAGTGTCTCTGACTGTATAATGTTATTAAAGATCTTCCCAACCCATTAATAGATCTGGGAAAATTTGTAGGAAGACCCACTTCTTTTATTAATGAAGCACTAGTTGTCAAGGGTTGTAATACCCTCTGGCTCAGAAAAGTATATAAGGACTCTAAAGTGATGTTTGTTTGACCAGACAAGACTTTGGGCAGCCGTTAAGGAGCCCTCGAGCTTTGAAAACCCAGATGTTGGTGCTTCTCTCTCTGGTAAGCATGTATGTATGGTCAGACAGTTTGATCTATCTGTTGATCTGTGATGTATGTATTGCTTATGTCAGGAAGCTGGAAGCAATTTCTATTGATTTTGATTTCTCTGTATTTTCTCTGAATTTCAGGGTTCTGACTTTTTCCCCTGAACTAAATGAATGATATATTGTGAAATATTCACCATCACATTTCTGCCTCAGAAACCATCTGGTCCAACCCTCTCATGTTACAAATTCTACATGTGGCATATTCTACAAATGTAGAGTATGAGTCGCAGGTAGATTAAATGACATCATATGTCACACAGATAGTGTGAATGTCCCCTTCAGAGTTGCTCTGAAGTTTAGTTTAAAGTTAAAAAAGAAACAGTAGGTGTCAGAATTTTAATACCATGTGAAGAATTCTAAAACATCCGATTCCTCCTAGGATCTACAACACTTCAACATCCAATGTAAAATTTTACTAACAACAGTATAATTCTGAGTGTCAGAAATGGTGAATGCTGCAAAACTCTCACAGCTAAATTGATCAATGGATATGGATATTGTTGTACATCAAAAAGACATTGTATTAAGAGTCAGCATATATAGGCTCTACCACGGACTCTGTCATGACTAAATCAATCAATAAGCAATATTGATTGCCTGCTATATTCAAGGCATTGCACTAGACACTGGGGATACAGGTACAAAGAAAGAAACAACCTCTACTCTCCAGGAGCTTCAATACTGTAGGGCCAATGCAATACCCACAGCAGCCATTATGGATATGCAGGTGTATATCCAGGGTAGATTTGCAAAATATAAACTCTTTTCCTCAAATATTTATTCAGATGCCTGCAAACCAATTCCACCATAGTAACAAGGAAGTTTGTACCTATTACCAATAGAGGGAGGATTGCCGTCCCCAAACCTTCCCTCCATCAGGCCTCCCCAGAAACAAGCTCCCTTAGGCAAAATGCTCCTTCCTCACCTAGTCTAGCTGTTCTACTCTGCTTTGCTTGCTGCCTTTCTCTCTCTCAGCTCTGCCATTCCACCTCTATGCCTTTCAGGATGTTACTCCCACTATCAACTCCATGTGACTCAAGCTGTGGCCTGGGCTAGGGCTCAAAGCAAATCACATGGGTTTATTAAGGAGCAGGGAAGATCTTTAAATTCCCTTATCATTATAAATACAAATAAGAAACACAATAAGTATAGATAGCAATAGAAATAAACATATACAGAAAAATAGTATAATACATTTGGAGTAATTATATATAGTGTAATACGGGAGAGAGGCCACTGGCAGTTTTGGTGGTGAGGGGATCAGGAAAGGTTTCCGGCAGAAGATAGTACCCCTGCTTCATCTACTGTAAGAGACACTATCCGCCAGAGGTAAAGAAGGGAGTTCATTCTAGACATGTGGAGTAGTCAGTGCAAACACTTTTAAACAGGAGATTAAATGTCTTACGTGAGGACTAGGAAGGAGGCCAGTTTGGCTGTCCCAGAATAGGGTGGTGGTGGAAGGTGGCAATGCCTAATGAGCTTGCAGAGATAGATTGGGGTCAGGATGGAAGGACCTTTAAAGCTACCACTAACTTCCTATGTAACTAGACAACTCTGTGGGCCTCAATTTCTTTGTCATAAAAATTAAGAGTGTTGTAGATGAGCTCTTGAACATTTCCTGATCTGACGTTATGTGAAATAGATAAGGTATATAGATGTATATGCACATTTTTGCAAATAAGGTAAGCTAAAGAAACATACAACAATTCACATGATTATTCATATCCTGTACTTTCTCTTTATTTTCCATCTTAAATGTACTTGCTTTTATTATAACATGAAAGAGACTTAGTTCGGTGATAAGCAGAATTCCTTCAGTCAGAAGCCAAGACAACTTTTTCAAAAGCCACAAATCCATCTGGAGCTACCGTTCTTCCTGAAACTCTATCTCTTAATAGCTTGTTGTCCTTTTCATGGTCTCTGAAGACACCAAATTCATTTTATCCCTTCTTAATCCTTAGCAATCACATATCAGATAAGAAGAAATGCTCTTTGTGACCCACATTTCACATAGCTGGATTTGCTTGAGAAACACATCTGAAGATCTCATCCTAGTATTCAATAGTTCTATTCAGGGAGAAGTTTCCATGCTTTTAAGGAGGTGATTGTGTTCTTTCTATCCTTATCCAGATCATATGCAAATAATTTGTTAGATTTATTCCCCCTTTCATAGTACATTTGTTCATTAAGCTTTAACACATTGTCTGTGTTATTCACCACAAAGCATTTAGTTTCCCTCTGTTTAATCAAAAGTTGGAGGGTCCTAGGGTACCTGCTTTTTTATGTTGCTTTTTTTCATCTCATTAACTTCCTTTTCTAATTTACACTGGTACTCAAGATATACTTTTTGTGCTGCCGCTGCAGCTAAGCAAATTATTCCAGCCCTCATGACTGCTCTGGCAGCTTCCCACAAAACACCCAGGCTAGTTTCTTGGTTTTTATTGATATTAATTTATTCTGAAATAGTCTTCATCTGTTGCACAAATGCTGCAGCCTTAATTAGAGAGTTGTTAAATCTCCATACTTCAGATCTCCTATAATTCAGTATATCACCCAGAGACAGAGACACCAGGAAATTATCAGGCAAAGTTAGATTCCAAATACCAGATGGTTACATGTTACAGCATAGGCTTATAAATAAATAAAAAAAGAAGAAAAGGAGAATTCTAGCTTCAAAGAAGTATAACAGGAAGAAAAATACCAGGTTCCTATTACCTCTTTTGGTGGGTTTCATTGTGTGAATGAATGAGAATTGAATCTTCGTTGGGCTATTGTTGTTTCTCTTTCAAATGACTATTCCAGTCATTGCAGCCAAGGTTTCTTCATTCTTTACTTGAATTCAGAGGATATCTGAAATATCCCATGGCTGTCTCAGCTCCTGGTAACACCTGCCATAAAGTGAGAAAAGGAATTTGGGAGGGGGAGGGAAAACATGTAATGAAGAAGAAAAAAATCTTTATCCTAGTAGGGCTACACAGATCTGTAAGAGTATCTAACAGACTATCTGCTATAGTTCCTTAAATAATTCTCTTTTTAATAATTGTATCATTGATCAAAGGAAACAGAAGCCCTCTTTCCTCTTGTTAATTAGAGCCATTACTTCAAGTCATAGATTTTGATAATGAAATTGACCTGATAGAAGTAAGCAGGAGACAAAAGAACAGTCAAAGGAGGCAAGTTTTGATTCATCCGAACTTCCTTTCCCTCCACCCTCCTGTTCTGGTGTCATAGATCCCTACTTCCTCTCATAAACTATTAATATGAACTTGGAATCTTCTAAAAGAACATGCAATTTAGAAATGATAAAATCAGGGAATCACATATTTGTAGCTGGAAGAGACCTTACAGAACATCAACTGTAATCCTCTCCCTATCTGACTTCCTCTCCAGTAGAATTTTAAGATATAGAAACAGGCCCAAAAGAGGAAAATCACTTGCCCAAGGTAACACAGAGGGGAAGTTGTCCAAAGAGGATTCAAACTAAAATTCTTGAAGTTACTGATAATTAATCATTTAAATAGCAAAATGGGAAGCACCTACAATATTTATATGTATATTATACATGTATGTATGTGTATATATGTGTGTGTGTGCATGTTTTTGTGCAAATGCAATCACTTGTTTTCAGATTATATATTATATAGTATATGAGTAATATTATTATGTATGATATACACTCTAACAACAAGTGGCTTCATTTGAATATGTATTGATATCTATTTTAAATATCTAAAAACAAGTTGTTACATTTCTATATGTCCTGGGTCAATGTTCACGTTGGGAAGCAATGAAAGATAAAACCTTTCCTCATGACTGAGTCAGGGCAAGAACTCTATGAAAAGTAAATATACTGAAGCAAGCAGAAATAAAATAAAATTAAAACAACCACCATGAATTATGTCATACCTGACTCCAGTCAGTTAAATTTTGTACACCATTCTCTGTGTTGTACTAGGGTGTGTGTGTATATGTGTGTGTGTGTGTGTGTGTGTGTGTGTGTATTCCCCACACAAGTATGCCGACTACTTTGAATGCTTCCAAATAACATTTAGGTGCCCTCTTATTTAGAAAGAATAAATCCTTGTTTCATTAACTAATATTAATTTCATAGCAAGCAATTAGTCTATATTATACCCATTTTTAAATATCTGGCAATAGATATTATATCCATAATAATACCAGATAATTGATACTGAACTCTACCAGAGAATACGGATTAATAGATCCAGTGGGTTCACACAGTGAAAATCAGGTTTTAATTTATCAAACAAACAAAAAGGATCCAGTTAAGACATTAAAAAATTCAGCAGATCAGCGATTATGGACATCCTTTATGTGTTTGAATCAAGAAGTAACACCCTTGGCACAACTTGTGAGACAAATGTATTAGACGTGCTTTAGGATTTCTCTTTGTTTTCTATATGTTGCAAATCCAATTACACTCAACTTTAGCTCTTAAGCAGGTTATCAGTTAAGCTTAAATGCTTTCCTAGTACTAATAAAGGTCAGGTAGCATGGTGTAGAAATCAATTTCTGAAACTGACTTTTTTAGAATTGATGGCATTATGAAATGGGAAATCTCTACCTTAGAATTTGAGCCCCATATTTGCCCTTTGAGTCTAACTCTGCCTATCTAGTATGGGCCATCTAACAGAGACATTGAAAAAGTGACTGCTGTGAACTATTGATTTAAAAAAATATATTCAAAGGACTAGATCCTGCTAGAAGAATCCAGTAATCCATGGATTTCAGAACATGTCAAAAACATGAGCCCTGGGAGTAGCCTACACAGGCTACAAGAATCAACACAAAACCATATAGGATTATCTTGCACCCAGAAAATCTTCTGCTCCTTTGTTAGGGTCCTACTTATAGATCCTATTGCTTAGCAATGGAAGAAATTTTGATGAGCATTGCCTCTTTATTTGACAGATAACAATATGAAAGCCTATAGAGTTAATTCAATTTGTTCAGTTTCACAAAGTTGGCTAGTGGGAATATAACCTATATTTCTTGATTACTAGTGAAGTATCTGTTTCATTCTTTTCCTATTGACCCAGCACTTGGGCTTTTCTTGTTAATAAAAACTGAGGCTTATGTTTGATTGTTTGTTTTCTATGAAATACATGTGATACTGGCACTTTTGAATTGGTATAGAAGGGGAATCACAAATAGTTACCACCTGGTGGCTTCCTGACATCTCTAAGTTCTTCATTGGCACTGTTTCGTTTGGAAGGTTTAAGTTTTTTTTCTTCTTCTGATGAAATAGAAGTCTTACTTAATTTCAGTACAAAGGGCTGAATTGAAATTTAGAAATATCTGGGATCAGATCCTGCCTCATACACTAACTAGCTATGTGAACCTTGGCAAGTCACATGTCACTCAACTCAGTTTCCTCATCAATAAAAAGACAATGTCATCAACTCCACAGTGTTGTTGTGAGAATAAAATGGGATGCTCTATTAAAAAAGCTTCATAAACCTAAAAATCCTATGTGAATGTTAGGCTTTACATACATATCTATATATATATGGCATATATAGGTTGTTACATCATTGCAGTTGTGTCTGATTCTTTGTAACTCCATTTGGGGTTTTCTTGACAAAGATACTGGTGTGGTTTACCATTTCTTTCTCCAGTTTATTTTATATGATGGGGAAACTGAGGGAAACAGGGTTAAGTGACTTGCCCAAGATGACACAGTTAGTAAGTGTGTGAGGACAGAATTGAATTCAGGAAGATGGATCTTCCTGACTTAAGATCCAGTACTCTATGTCCTGTGCCACCTAGCTGCCCCATGCAGATGTATGCATAAATTCAGAAATAGGCATATACACAGGCATACATATGCAATATTCATTCATCCTATAAATATGTGATATTTACAACAAAGGTAAATAAGATATATTGATTTTCTATTTTTATAACTGACTACTTCCATTTTTATAACCTTAATTCTGTAATTTATTTGAGGTTGAAATGGTGGGAGCAGATGAATGTGGAAAGGAAAGGCAGTATTTTTCTGAGTGTTATGAACATAGGACTACAATTCCTTTTCCCTCTTCTGCTTCAGATCTTCTACACTACTGACTCATTAACCACAATATTTTCATACAGTTGTTTAATTGTGAGAGTATATTATCTTAATCTCTGCTAATCATATGTACTAGCAAAGCAGACTCAGAGACAGTCTCAGGACAGGGCCTAGTTTGTTTAGCCTAGTGCAAAACCTCCCACATAGTCTACCCAGATCAGACTCTTTGATTGATTTTTTCTATACCCAGTCAAAGGTTCTCTCCATCTTGGGTCTTTTATTTCCCAGGAAAAGAAGAATAGAAACTACTCCTTTATATCCATTTTGACTGGATTGAGCCATAGAGAAACAGACCAACTCATGCAAAAGTCTGATTGGAAGAAAGGTCTTAACACACGTTAGGAAGGGAATGCTCTAGATCAAACACATTTCTCTGATGTCCCTTCCAACTCAGAGATCAGTAACTGATAGACATGCTTTCAGTTAAAATTGTGTGATTTAGTCAATCTTATGTTTCCTGAATGAAGATATTAAGTTTTATAAGAACAGTATATCTCTCTCTTGTTAGCTATGATGAATTGGAATTGCTAAGATGTTCTAATAAACTCCTTAACTAGAGAATGAAAACAAAGCAAAACAAAATAAACTACTTTGTTTACTGTTGGTTAAGTCTCAGGAAACTTCTAATTCTGTAAATTAGTTCAAGGATAAAAAGTTATAAATTGTCCTATAAGGTAATAAATGACTTCTCAGATCTGTAGGTAAACAAACAATAGAAACAACAGCCAAGAACAGCCCTCGCTAGTTTAGGAGATCCGCCTGATTTACTTCACTCACAGTCTTTTGGTGCCATTTCCAAACTTAGCCCTTCTCATTCTAGTAAAAAGTCTTCTGGTAATGTAGTAGAAAAGAATATAAGATGTGAAGTTAGGAATACCTAGATTTAAATCCTTTTTTTCAGACTGGTATGAGCTATATGATGTTAAGTATGCTGTCTCATCTCTGTGAGACTTTATTTATCAGTAAAATGGAGAAAGTAACATCACCTACTTCCAGAGTACTGGACAAAGAAATAGCAAACCACCCCAATATCTTTGCCATGAAAACTCCATGGATTCACAGTCATGAAGAGTCGGATACACCTGAAATATAAAGCACTTCCACAGTGATTTTGAGGATCATATCTGATATTTGTATAATATTCTGTAAACATTAAAATGCTGCCTGAATGTGATGACCATGAAGACATTTGGATTTTTTTTCATTGTCCCATCTTGCTTTTCCATCTAGGCCAAATATAGCTCCCTCTCAGTGTCTCCATTTGTTTTTGCCAGTGTTTCTATCTCTTTCTCCCTGTTACACACATTCACATACACAAACACACAAACATGCACATACATATATGCACATGTATGAAACATAATTCCTTGAGTAAGGAGGATTTTTTTCTTGATTTAAATTTTCTGCCTCATTAATTATAGTATTTCTGCAAAGATTCTTCTTATACTCATACTTCAGATTTGTCTTTTCTTTTAAAATTAAAATTTAATTTATTCTGAGCTTAAGAAATAAAACATGCATTTTCATAACAGTAGAATAGGAAAAACAGTTGATTGTGCATGAAATTGCAAACTTGCTATTCTTTTAAAATATTTATTAAAGTTATATTGTAGCATTTTTTTTCCTTTTTTTCTTCCCTCCCAAGTTGCCCTAGAGATGACTACCATTAGATATAAATATGTATGTGTGTGTATGCATATGTAAAACTATTCTGTACATACTGCTAGATATCAGTTCTTTCTCTGGATACAGATTACGTTTTCCTTCATATGTCCTTGGTAGCTAATTTCAGGATTTAAAATAGTCAAAATGACTCAGTCACTCATAGTTATTCTTAAAACAACATTCTTGTTACTTTACACACGGTTCTTTTTGTTTGATCTTTTCATTCTTTATCATTGCATGTATTTATCCATTTTTTTAAAAGATCATCGCACTCATCATTTCTTGTAGCACAATAATATTCCATCACAATCATATGTGATGGCACAATCATAAACACAACTTGTTTAGCCATTCCCAAATTGATGGACATCCACACAATATCATTTCCAGTTCTTTGTCGCCACAAAAAATAAATATTTTAGAATATTTTTACAGTATATTTTCTTAATCTCTAAACCTTTCAGATTCCTTCTGGTTATTCCATTTTCAAATCCTCTTCAAATTAACTAAAATTCCAATTTCTTTCACTATTTCCTAAATTTTTTTTTCCTGCTTATATAGTTGCAACATACTATTTAAGCACTATAGGAAGGCCTTATCTCTGTCTAAGGAAAAGAAATATATAGGACTTCAGCAACAATCAACATACAGTCAATTTCCTTTCCTGTCCACCTTCTGCTCTCTATACAAAGCTGATGTGATATGGCTCTCATCAGGACAGAAAGGACATAAGTGTTTGTCCAATTGTTGGCAAATGATCCTGCTCTTGGTATAGAAATCCACTTCTCCCCTAATTTGGGCATTGATCATAAACATGGACTTAATTTTCTGCCTTTAGTTCCTTCATTATTGATCAAGCACAGCAAACTGTCTTCTCTTTACAATAAATATTGCAATTCAGTACAGATGACTATATGAATTTCAATATGAAATTCCAGTTTCAAGTTATTTTTTTTCTCTGTCTAAAAAAACCCTACAATAATAGAATGTCTCACACACCATATTCTTATACTGCTTTTACATCTCTGGGCATGTGTGATTTTGTGTGTGTGTGTGTGTGTGTGTGTGTGTGTGTGTATGTGCACATGTGCATGCAGGTGTGAAAGACAGAAAATCAGAAATAGAAAAGCAGGGACAGAGATACGCAGAGAGAGACACACACACACAGACAGAGGTAAGATGAAAGAGAGAAGAGGTGAGGGTAGGGGTGAGGATAGTGGAGAAAGCAAGCTGATTTGTTTTGGGAATGCCGGGGAAATGAAGGGTCATTCTTATGTAGCTTTGTTTCTGAAGTGATGTATTCATTTCTCTTCACTTCTTGAACATTTGCTTGCTGTGACCTGGGAGTATTTACCAACTATTTTCTTCCAATAAATGTGTAAATTGTTTCTCCATAATTCCTGGAAGTGTTATCTTGAAAAAGTCAAAATTTCTGGGAATAATGTCAAAATGCTGATTAATCAGTATTAGCTGACACAGTGATATCATTAGTTGAAACATCATTCTTCTAAGTAGGACAATTCCAAAGAGTCACTAAACAAACTCATTGTGTAATTTATTGAACCTTCTTATCATTTGATACTTTTCACAACTGATGATAAATAGTAAAATTATTTGACAATTGAGAAGCAATTTCCTTACAATAAAATGTTATTTTAATCCCTAAATTGTTAATCCTTTCAACCTTTTAACCACATTAACATTAGTTAGAATTTACTTTACTATAATTTATTTTTTATAAGATTTTTTAAAAAAGAAATCTTAAGAAACCTACTTCCAAGCTTAATATGCTGTTCATGGAATCATTTTCTATTTATTCAAATATAAAAGCATTTTTGCAAACTTTTCTTTGAAGGACTAGAACGCATAAAGTTTGAGTTTATATATTTTTGAGTTCTAAGAGCACACAATGAAAATTTCCTCCCAGTTCCTGGTACAAATAGACACATGAAAAAAATATCCATTGTTCTAAATTCAAGACAAGGATCACATTTTAAAAAGAGAACATTGAGTAAATACATTTAGATTTTAAAGTTCTTAAAATTATCTTCAGCTGACAATATGTGAAGCAGTGATTCATGCTCAACCAACTAGTTTAATTAGCAAATGGATCAATGAGCCCTGCAATTTTCATTCTTTTTATTTTCTTTTTACATACAGGTGTATAGTTCTGATCATTCATTTGCTTGCTATTTAATCACAATTCTGTTTGGAGATTAGTGCTTTTAAATGAAAAGACTGAGTTCTGACCTTAATCTAAAAAGTTTGTCTTCCTAGGAACTTTTCATAGATTTCCTGTCAAGAGGGAGTAAACCACTGGCCACAGGAGGCAAGCTTAAATTAATGTGTATCCTCAGGGCAAACCCTCCTATTTTCTCAGTTGCCTGGAGCCAATGCCATGAAAGTGTCTCACTCAGTGGTGCCAGGTAATCTACATCCCATGATTCTGCCTCCCAATGTGGCAACTTTCTCGAGGTCAATGTTTATAAATGAGGAAAGCCTTGCTAAACATCTGAGTCTTCAAGCATCAAAAATATTATTTATGGTAAACAAAATAAGGCTTGATACACAAGAGTCCTGGAAGAGTTCAAAGAATTCATAATAAGATTTGAGGGGAAGATGTTCCTTGAAATGTGGATGAATAACTGTAATTACTTATCTAGCAAGGCAAAGAAAGACAATACTAAAGACTATATCAGCAGGTTTTGCTTTAATTTATATTTTCCATGCTGATGTGTAAAAAGTTAAAAAAATAATAATATATAGGTAAAATTATTGTCTTTCCTAAATTCTGCAATACAGTTTTACAGAACTAAATTAGAAAAGGGTAGCATTGTGTAGTGAATGGAAAGAGAGTTGCCCTCAATCAGTAATAACTTTAAGTTCTGGCTGTCACTGAATTGTACCCCAGGTAAAACTTTACAACTCTCAAACGCAGAGCAAATACAGAGTTGATTTCATAGATGGAGTTTCCTTATGGAGAGTTTCCTATATCAGGGAATGGCAGATCTAGACCAAAACCCATAATACTAAACCACACCTTAAACGGAAAGGAGTTTCTCTATGTATGTAGACATATATGGAGGCATTTGAGTGTGTATGTATATATATATATATATATATATATATATATATATATATATGTGTGTGTGTGTGTGTGTGTGTGTGTGTGTGTGTTTGTGGCTGTGTATGTTTATGTGTGTTTATGTGTATATAAATACACATATAACATAAATATATATTTCTGCCTATTATGTGTTTATATATATATATATATATATATATATATATATATATATATATATATATCATATAGAAAGAGACAGAGACAGAAAAACAGAAAGACACAGAGGGAAACTGTTTCCATTGTATACAGGTAAGTGAAAATATATATATATATATATATATACATATGTGTGTGTGCATTTTAAATTCCCACTTAATTTGGTCACCAGCATAAAATAAAGTTAAAAATCAAATTAAAAAATACAATTGGGTCCCAAGATGTGTGACCACGTTTAGTTTGGAGAAATATTTTAAAAATTGATTTGAGAGTTTTCAAAATTATTTAAATGAAACATTCAGTCAGTCAACCCTGTCTCTACTTCTTTTAAGACCCATTTCAGCCTTGCCTTGTCAGATATGAGAAGTATAAATCTTGTTCAAATAACTGAGCTTAACTGGAATGAGGCATCCTTTTGGTATTCACATTGAATAAGTCCTTGGACATGGGGCTTTGCAGGGAGATCAGTGCTTCTACAAAACCTTGAAAAACCTTCAGCCTGCAGCTGTTTTGTATTCTCTCCTTAAGCCAGAAGTTGTTCGTACTACAGAGGGCAGGATGGCTGTGAAGTTCCATAATCTTTGCTTTGGTAAAGAGAGAAAACTATTCTGTCCCTATTCCAATTTCAGCTTCACCATTCAAAGTGACATTGCCTGTGTAAAGGCAATAATAACCTGGGAAGTTGCCCAGATTCATTTATAAGAAAGTGAAGGGCTCAATTTGAGCTCCATTTCATAGGGTTCTTCAGTCTATCACCATGACCTGAAGTCACTCCATTGTACTGTCTGCACTCTCTCTGTGAAGGAGGGGCAGACCAGTTTTCATTTTGTTGGTCCCTTCATGACTGTGAATGTGCCATTATGCTTTGCAAATGCACAAATAAGCTTTGACCATTCACTGGAGATACATTCTGAGTCCATGCCAAATGGCAAAGCAACTAACCTAGAGAACAGCATGTTTTACTTTCCTCTGGCCCAAACTGGTCACTGTGTCTTCCTGGGTTTGCAAAGCTTTCAGGGTTTCCCTGACACTTTTAAACATTCTTAGAATAAGCATTGTGGGAAGTCGTAATCTATTCATATACTCAATTGAGCTCACAAATGTCACCACAGCATCATTTGGCTGTGATTGTAAAGGGTAGTTTTGGCCACCAGAGCCACCTCTATAATTTTATTAATCTTGCTTTTCTGTTGGGTTTGAATAAATCTATCCCTGTTGCTTCAAGGGAAGTTGGTCCCAATTCTTCTTTCACACCTCACTTTAACCCAAGGATGTAATAGTAAGTCATTTCTGTGAGCCATAGTTTCTCCTCCGTAAAGAGGAAAATAACATATACAAAATGCTTTGAAGAAAGTTGTGCAGAAAGTACTTTATTAAATTGATTTTTACATATGAGCTACTTTATTTCAAATGCCAAGAATTTTTTTTCCTGTGACAAATACAAAAATACATGGATCACTTGTTCAGTAATATCTTGAATTCTATAATTAGAAAGTATTTTTTTCCTATGTCTCAAAAAAGGGAAAAAAGCTGTGAGAATAAGTTAAGGTTTGTCAGTCACTTACAGGTTGTTGTTGTTGTTTGTCCTTTTTCAAAGAGGAACAATGACATGATATCATGACTTGTGGATGAATTGGATTTCAATGAGACTGAGTTGTACAAAGTCATCAGCCTCACTCTTTCTTCCAGAGTCATGGAAGTCCAGTGACAGGGCAGAAGTCAAGGTGACAAGCAATGGGTCACAATGCAGTGGATAATCTTGATATTTTCAATGTCTGACCAAGCTCCAAACACTCCCCATTTCCTGCTTCAGCCTCCTTCATGACTGTTGGCAGAAATTGTTTTCATCATCCTTTTTATGGAATGAATGAATACAAGAATTAATTTATTGGTTAATGTTAAAGCATTTGTTTTGTTCCACAGTCTGTGCTAAGTGAAAGCATCCAAATGCAGGTACACAAGCA
>CM053771.1:467235017-467256857 GCA_028658325.1 Potorous gilbertii | reverse complement strand
TTTCAAGGTGTTATTTTCTTCAGTATTTTTTTGGGTCTCCTTTATCAAGGTACTGACCCATTTTTCATGCATTTCTTGCATCTCTCTCATTTCTCTTCCCAGCTTTTCCTCCACCTGTCTAACTTGATTTTCAAAATCCTTTTTGAGCTCTTCCATGGCCTGAGCCCATTGGATATCTATTTCAGATGCTTGGGATACAGAGGCCTTGACTCCTAAGTCTTTACCTGATGGTAAGCATTGTTTTTCCTCCTCAGAGAGTAAGGGGGAAACATCTGGTCCCCAAGAAAGTAACCTTCTATGGTCTTATTTTTTTCCCTTTTCTGGTCAATTTCCCAGCCAGTTACTTGACTTCTGAGATTCCTCTCCATCCCCACCCAGATATATCCAGGTAGTGTTTGAGGTCTGAGATGCAAATGCAGCTCCCCAGCCTCAGGGCTTTGGTGTCAGGCCTGCCTGCTATTGAATGGGAGCTTAAGTTCTGATGGTCAGGTGGGGGCAGGGCCACCTCCCAGGCTCAGTTCCCTCAGAGGATCTATGCAGAGACCTTCTGTAATGGACTCCTGCTCTGAGAGCCTCTGGTTGCCTGCTATCTCTGCCACTGCCTCCCTAGGGGGCCCGAGTCACAGAGACACCCCACTCCCCTGTAAGCCTGTCCAGACATCTCTCTCACTGACCTGTGCACCTGTGGGTGGAGGGACTTTTGTGGCCACTGGAGATTACATCCCTGAAGCCTGCTTGGATCTGCTCACTCCTCTCCATGCCAGGAGTCCAGGGCAGGGCTGAGCTCTGCTCCCATCTGGTGCACGATGCACCTTTGGAGTTGGTTTTTCAGGGCTCTCAGGAATGGAAATCTCCTTCACCCTATTGCTGCGTGGCTTCCACTGTTCCAGAATTTGTTGGAAGTTCTTTTTATAGGTAATTATGGGCTGTGGGTTCAGAGCTCGCATATGTGAGTCTTTCTACTCTGCCATCTTGGCTCCTCCCCCCCACCCCGAGCCTTTTTCATAGGGAGTTCATTGATTGCTTGTTCAATTTCTTTCTCTAAGATGACGTTATTTAAGTATTCAAATTCCTCTTCTGCTAATCTGGGCAATTTATATATTTTAAAGTAATCATTCATCTCATTTATATTGTCGAATTTATGGGCATACAGTTGGGCAAAGTAATTTCTAACTATTATTTTAATTTCCTCCTCATTGGAGGTGAGTTCTTCCTTCACATTTTTGATATTTGTAATTTGGTTTCCTGCTTTCTTTTTTTAATGAAATTGACCAAAGGTTTTTCAATTTTATTGTGTTTTTTTCATAAAACCAACTCTTAGTTTTATTTGTTAATTCAATGGTTTTCTTAATTTCAATTTCTTTAATCTCTATTTTGGTTTTTTGTATTGCTAATTTGGTTTTTACTTGGGAATTTTCAATGTGCTCTTTTTCTAGCTTTTTTAGATGCATGCCCAATTAATTGATCTCCTCTTTCTCTATTTTATTCATGTAGGCATTCAAAGATATAATACTTTCTCTAAAATCTGCTTTTGCAGTATCCCGTATTATTTGATAGGTTTTCTCATTATTGTCATTCTCTTGAATGAAGTTGTTGATTGTTTCTGGGATTTGTTGTTTAACCCCCTCATTCTTAAGAATTAGACTGATTAATTTCAAATTAATTTTTGGTTAATATTTCTATGGCCTCGGATTATGTATAATTTGTGTTTCATTATGATCTGAGAAGGATACATTGATTATCTCTGCCTTTCTGCACTTGGTTGTGAGGTTTTTGTGTCCTACTGCATGGTCAATTTTTGTATATGTGCCATTTACCACTGAGAAAAAGGTATATTCCTTTTGTATCTTCATTCAGTTTTCTATGGAGAGCTATCATTTCTACCTTATCCAGAGTCTTATTTGTCTCCTTACCTGCTTTACTTGTTTATTCTGGGGTTAAATTTATCAAATTCAGAGAGGAGGAGGTTGAGGTCCTCCACTAATATAATTTTGCGGTCTATTTCTTCCTGTAATTCCCTTAACTTCTCCTCTAAGAATTTGGATACCTTACCATTTGGAGCATATATGTTTAGTAATGATATTGCTTCATTGTCTATGATGTCTTTTAGCAGGATATGGTTTCCTTCCTTATCTCTTTTGATTAGATCTATTCCTGTTTTTCCTTTGTCTTAGATTAGGATTGCTCTCCCTACTTTTTTTTTTTTTTTGCATTGTTTTGCATCAGAGGAAGCACAATGCATTCTGCTTCAAACTCTTACCTTTACCCTGTATGCATCTCCCTGTTTCAAATGTGTTTCTTGTAAACAACATGTTTTTGGATTGTGGTTTCTAATCCATTCTGCTTTCCATCTCCTTTTTATCAGAGAGTTTACCCCATTCACATTCACAGTTATAATTGCTATCTGTGCTTCTCCCTTGGCCTCCACACTAATTTTTGTTGTAATTTTTGACCATCACCTCCCTCAGTCTTCCCTTCCTTCTTTCAGCACCCCTCCCTTTTACTCCCCTTTTTCTTTACTACTTCTGCCCTGCTTTTCAGCCTTCCTTCCCTTTTCCCCTCCTACAGTCTATAAAGTTAGTTAGATTTCTATACTTAATTGAGTTTGTTGTTCTGCCCTTGAACCAAACCAGTTGAGAGTAAATCTCAAACAATGTTCATGTCCCTCCTCTATTTCCCTCTACTGTAGTATATTTTTATGCTTCTTCCTGTAATGCAGTTAACCATTTTCTCCCTTTTCCTTTTCACCTCTCCTGTTACAAACCCTTCACCCCTTAATTACATTTTTTATCATCATATCACTTACTTTATACCCACTCCCTCTATCTATCATCTATCTATCTATCTATCTATCTATCTGTCTATCCCTGTTATATATCACAATAAACATACAATTCTCAAAATTAACAATATCATCTTCCCTAATAGGGATGTTAACAGTTTGCCCATATTGAATAACAGGCTTAACTCCCCCTGTTTACCTTTATAATGCCTCTCTTGAGACTTGTGCTTGAAGATCGAAGCCTCTATTGCTCTCTGGCCTTTTCATCAGAAAGGTCAGAAATCCTTTATTTCGCTGAATGTCCATCTCCTTGCCCAAAATATTATGCTCATCTTTGCTGGATAATTGATCCTTGGTTGTAGTCCCAGCTCTTTTGCCTTATGATATATCATATTCTGATCCCTTTGACCTTTTAATGTAGAACCTGCAAGGTCTTGTGTGATCCTGGCTGTAGCTCCTCAATATTTGACTGGTATCTTTCTGGTTGTTTGCAGCATTTTGTCCTTTGCATGATAGTTCTGGAATTTACTAATGATATTCCTTGATGTTTTTACTTTAGGATCCCTTTCAAGAGGTAAATGGTGGATACTTTTGATGACTGTTTATCCCCTGGACCTAGGACTTCTGGGCAGTTTTCCTTGATGATTTCTTGAAAGATATTCTCCCAGCTCTTTTTTTTCATCATGGCTTTCTCATAAACCAATGATTCTTAGATTTTTCTCTCCAGGATCCTTTCCTTGTCAGCGTCTTTCCAATTAGATATTTTACATGTTTTTTATCTTTTCATTCCTTAGATTGTGCGTGACTGATTCTTGATGTCTCACAGAGTCATTAGCTTCTTCTGGCCTGATTCTAATTTTTATCAAATTGTTTTCTTCAGTTATTTTTTGCATCTACTTTTCTTTTGTCCAATTCTTCCTTTTAAGGAGTTATTTTCTCCAGTTAGGTTTTGTACTTCCTTTTCCATTTGTCCAATTTTCTTTTAAATTCTTCTGTGATTTTTTTTTCATATTTTAAAAATCATTGTCCAGTTTTTTCTTCTATTTCTTTAATTTGGCCTTTAAAATCTTTCCTAAACTCTTCCAAAAATGCTCTTTGTGCTTGAGACTAGTTCATATTCCCTTCTGAATATTCATAGGGGAGTACAGTCTCACTGCTGACCTCTTTGGTATTTGTGTTTTGATCTGTTTTCCCATTTAAAGATTCGGTGGTCTTTTCTGCTTTGCATCTTACTCATTATGATCACTTTTTCCTGGTTTTTATAGTAGATCGCTAATTCTGGTTCACATGGGGCTCTGTCCCACAGTTCCTGTGCCTTGAACTTGAGTCTTTGTATGTTGTGACCTCTGGTCCTTTCAACTAGAAGCTAAAATGCTGCAGCTTATCTGATGCTGATCTGGCTGGTATGAGAAATCAGAGGCCAGGTGAAGTATTTCTGGGTTTCCCTGGAGTTTGCTGTGTTAATAGTGGGTCAGGAGTAATTTGGAGGTATCCTCTGCTGAGCTAGAGCATAGACTAGTTCAGCAATTGGTGACCTCATTTGCACTAGTGTCTTCTCGATTCCCCTGGGGATGCTGAAGCAGGCCTGGGGTTCTGGTTTTGAAGATTTGGGGCTCCACCCACCTGTGGCTCAGGATCTTCTCTGGTTTGCTGAAGTGGTACTGTCTGGGATAGCTCCAGTCTTGCATTGATCCTCTTCAGCCACAGCAAGAAGGACCCCACTTTGTGATTTTCCTAGCTTCATGGACCAAGAGATTGCTTGCCCCTCGGGCCAATCCCACTGTTCCAGGATGTTTCCAGGGTAAATATTTTATGGGTCTTTCAACGTCAACAAGGAAAGGTGTAGAACATTTACCAATCACTCAGCCATCTTCACTCCCAGAAGTTCAAGTAGGTGACTTATAGACATTTAATCTGTGGACTGATAGTCTTAGGATCAGCCTCAGAAGATACCTGGGGCTCTAGGCTCTCACATGCTAGGTTCCACTTGACTCCCATTATGAGCTGATATGCCCAAGATTCAACAGCAATGTCACTGCCTCAGATCACCTAGGGTTTCCTTCTCAGCCCTGCCATTGTGGGGACCATGCTGGTACTGCCTGTGCTTCTCCAGCCCCTTGCAACAGATCCTTCCCCTTTGATCTTCCATCTGTGGCATCAGCCACAGTTTATGTCCTCTTTTTAGAGGTATCTGAAGGAGTTTGTCTTACAGCTTAGGTGAGTAGTTTCTCTCACTCCACCATCGAAAACTTCAACTTTTAATCATTGTTTTGCTTCAAATGGGATAAGCAATAAAATGGCAAGAGATATTGTTAAGACCATGCTGTTTTCCATTTTTGTTTGTTTTATAGGGCTGTGAAATTAATTTGATTCCATAACTATGTATTAAGTAGCTACTGTATTCAAGGCACTGTACTAAATGTCATGAATACTATAAAGATAAGTAAGGTATGGTCTGTATCCTTCAAGAGTCTAAATTCTAGAAGGGCACATAAGAAAATCCCACATAAATATAATGTAAAATCCCATGTGAAAGTGTCATAAGAAAGATCCAAGGCACTGAAGAAGTTCAGAAGGTAGAGGACTCATTTCACAAAGGGAAAGGATTAAGAAGGTTACATAGGGAAGATGATATTTGAGCTAGGACTGAGTTTTGTATGGCAATGAAAATGCAATGGCATTTTCAACCAAGCATTTAAGTTCTTAATATTTGCTAGGCATTATTGTGAATTCTAGGAGGAAAACAATTATGGCCAAAATAATAAACATGAATAGGATAATAAAGGCAACCAATCATATTGAAATGAACTTGTTAAAAATATTTATAAAAAGTGGAGAATCCCTGATCTAAGTTGATCATCCCCACATACATAACTTAATTTGTTTCTCATAGTTGTCTTCATGACCCCATTTTTTCTGACACAACATTAAAGATATTTGCTTTTTTATGTTAATGGTTCTATCTTTCATAATGCACTTTGGAAATCAAAAGGGAAAAGATTTTCCAAGTACAAAGGAGGAGACTATAATCCTGTGTTTCTCTGGGTTCAAGAAAATTGTAATGTGGAGACTCAGGTTTGACAATGCTGCTATCAGCTAGAAAATCATCAGCAGAATCAAGGTGCTGCCAAAATAGACTCAAGAAGGGGCTTTCATCTTAAATTCAAATTCATCAACTCTTGGCTAAATACAAACAGCCCCAACTAGAAATCAACCAGAATAAAATCAAATTTCAGAGGAAACACTACAGCTTTACAAAAAGAAACTGTAGGTGTGAATATTTTGGCCCTTTGCAGTAGGCATAAACTAATCATGTTGTAATCACTGGAGCCTGGAAGAGAAAAGAAAAGCCTGTATAACACATTGTTTATTTTAATCAGCCAGGATTCATCTAGGCCAAGTTGGGATATAGAGAGCAGAGAGGAACAACAGTATATTCAATTCTGTGTCCCAAATGCAATGAAGACTGAAATTGACAGATTCTGTGTGGTCATTAAGATTACTCACATATAAACTAATTCAAGTTGCTGTATTTTAGCACATTTCATCCAGATGTTGGAGATTATGTAGATATGGTATTACCATACGCTACGTTAGGAGATATATATTTCAGTGGACGATGAGCTTTTGGCCTTATTATGAAAATATGTCATTTCAATGGCAGAGGCATTGAAGAAATCTCTGGCTTTCATTTTCTCTCCCCTCAGAGTCAAAAAGCATAGGAATGAAAAATGTTCTCTTTCTATGCGGATTATGGATTTTTTTCCAAACCACAAATTGCCCATCTAGAGAACAGAATCTCAGTAGTCATAGTTGTTGGATTAGTTTTTAGTCAATAAGTGTTATATATTAATGATGCCTACTCTGACATTTCACTGTGGCAAAAGGATGACTTACAGGTTGAGTTTCTTAAAGAGTATGCCAGAAAAGCGCAAAGTCTGACAGATACACCCAAGTTGGAAGGTCTGTAAATATTGACCCAGTAATGGGCAAAATGTTGGAAAATAAATGGAAAAGGTTCTCATGAACAGCCTATATTTAGGCTAAAGGATTTACCAGTACCAGAAAACTGACTAGCAGGTGATGACTTCGTTTTGCCACATCAGTTTATATATATATAAGAAAACCCATTTGAAATTTAAAAAATAACAATGTAGCATAAATAGGAATATTCATTATGATTTTCCTTTTGTCATTACATAAGGGAATATGTTTATCTAACACTGGATAGTAGTTATATCTGAATAGTGGCAGAAATTCTGATCTTATTCTGGTTTTTTAAAAATTATTCTTAGTCATTTAAATGTACTTTATAAGGATAGATACTATTTAGAGAATGAACCCTAACCTGATCCCTAAATTTCAACTTTGCGTTTTTCTTATGCAGAATAACTATAATTCTGACGTATTTTGATCTTACTTTTTTTCAAAATGTTGGACCTCAGCAGTTCTTAGTATAGTATCAATATTTTTACCTAATCTGAAGCCAAATATGCTCTTCTGATTACCAAATCAAAGGCAGAACCAGCTTTTTATCAAACTTATTATCTTCCCTTTTATGATTTTACTGAGGGCAACTGGTCTTTGGTTTTAACATCTTATCTACAATTTTCTAGGTATTTAATTAGACAACTTCTAAAAGTAGTCCAAAATGAATTTTGAACTATCCATTAAAATCCTGAACATATTATGTAGAATAGATGTGAGTAAGGGTTTGTTTGGAGAGAATAAAGTGGGATTTAAACTACTTTGAAGTGATTAAGATGAGTATTATCTAAAAGTTAAAGATTGTGAGTTCAGATAATAAGGCATACATTAACTGATATCTTGTAAAATCTTCTATTGTAAAAAAAATAGCACTAAATGGTCGTTTATCTAGGATCAGAATCTGTTCCTTGGAATGGAATCTTTGCACCTATTTCTAGATATGACAGTGAGGGATTCCTTGGTTATAATAATAGTGGTAATATTTCTTGTACTTCAGCAACCTTAAAATATGCTACCATTATAAGCAATGCAGCAAAGGTAGAACAGCTCTTAAATGTCTGAAAGCTACAGGAAATTATTAATAGTTTTAATTCATGCTTTAATCAAATTAAATGAAAACTTTCTGAGGAGAAGGCACTTTATAAACCTTTGGATTGATAAGTGAAATTCAATTTTGTATATTAAAATCATTAATATCAGATTTTAATTTTTACTGAAATCTTCTTCAGCAATCATTTATTTCAATCTCCTGCTGTCAATCCACTCTTGTATACCATTGCAATATCTTTTGAAGCAGCCTCCCCACAGTCCATTTTTTTCTGTATTCTATTATTCAAAAGACTACCATGTAAATCTTTCTTAACTACATATTGTATCCCATCACTCTTCTATCTTTAAGTTTTTGCCTGTTGCCTGCCTTAGTATAGAAGCACCAGTGTTAAAGTTTCAAAAGACCTGGGTTTGTCTCAGACCTCTAACTGTTCCTCACATGGTGACCAGTCCTAAGTCACTTAACCTTTTTTTCTCCCTTTATTAAATTTAAGTAATAAAGCCTACACAGTTGAAAACTTATAAAACAAACATGTTAATCAATTTGCAAACCTTAAGTTGCTGTATACATGTTATCTATTAAAATTTCTGAGTAAATCTCCAATTATTTAACTTAACATTCTGGGTCCTTCAATATCTACTATTCTGATACTTTTAAAAATCAAATTTATTTATTTATTTTTAATTTTCAACATTTACTTCCATAAGATACTCCATAGCTCTTTTTCTGGATGTGGACAGCATTTTCCATCATTTTAGAATTGTCTTAGCTCCTTACATTGCTAAAAAAGGCAAGTCTACCAAAGTTAGTCATCACATAATGTGACTGTTACTGTGCACAGCATTCTCCTGGTTCTACTCACTTCACTCATTATCCGTTCATATCAGTTTCTCAGTATTTTTTTCTTCTGAAGTCCACCTGCTCATCACATCTAATAGTACAATCATGTTCCATTACATTTATATGCCAAAACTTGTTCAGCAATTTTCCAATTGATGGGTATCTTCTCAATTTCTAATTCTTTGCAAACACAAAAAAGAGCTGCTATAAATATTTTTAGAAGTTAGTGTCCTTTTACCATTTGTATTATCTCTTTGTTGTACAGTCCTAGAAAAGGTGTTACTGGGTCAAAGGGTATGCACATTTTTATAGCACTTTGGGTATAGTTCCAAATTGATCTCTAAAATGGTTAAATCAGTTCACAACTCCACCAGCAATCCAGAAATATTCCAATTTTCCCACATCTTCTACAGTATTTACCTATTTTCTTGTTTTGTCATGTTAGCTGATCTGATAGGTATGATGTGATACCTAAGAATTGTTTTGATTTGCATTTTCCTAACCAATAATGGTTTAGAGCATTTTCTCATATGACTGTAGAGGCTTTAATTTCTTCATCTGAAAACTGCCTATTCATTTCATTTGACCATTTATCAGTTGGGGAGTGACTTGTATTCTTATAAATTTTACTCAGTTCTCTATATATTTTAGAAATAAGGCCTTTCTCAGAGACATTGATTGGAAAAACATTTCCCAGTTTTCTGCTTCCTTCCTATTCTTGTTTACACAAAACCTTTTCAATTTGATGTAATCGAAATTATCCATTTTGCATTTCATAACGTTCTCTGTCTCTTGTTTGGTCATAAATCCTTCCATTCCCCACAAATCTGACAGGTAAACTATTCCTGACTCTGTCACTTTGCTTGTAGTTCCTTTATTTCTAAATTGGGTATCCATTTTGATTTTATTTTGGTATAAAGTGTGAAATGTTGCTCTATGCCTAGTTTCCACCAAGTTTTCCTAGCAGGTTTTCTCAAATAGTGAGTTCTTATTGCAGAACATACAGGCTTTGGGTTAATGAAAGTAGATTCCTATAGTTATTGGCTTCTGTGTCTTGTGTACCTATATTCTACTGATTCACCATTCTGTTTCTTAGTCAGTAACAAATTGATGATTATCACTTGATATGCCTAGGCCATCTTCCCTTGCATTTATTTTTATTAATTCCCTTGATATTGTGGGTCTTTTGTTCTTCTACATGAATTATTATGAAAAATATTTTATGGATTGATTGGCATGGCACTGAATAAGTAAATTCATTTAGATAGAATTGTCATTTTTATTATGTTAGCTTGGTCTACACATGAGCAACTGATATTTTTCCCATTATTTTTATCTGACTCTATTTGTGTGAAATGTTTGTAATTGTGTTCATATAGTCCCTGGGTTTGTTTTGGCAGTTAGACTCCCAAATATTTTATAGTGTCTTCAGTAACTTTAAATGGAATTTATCTCTTACTGTTACATTTTTTTAGTAATATATTGAAATGCCAGTGATTTTATTTTAAATCCTGCAACTTTGCTGAAATTATTATATCAAGTGGTTTTTTTAAATCATTGTCTAACTATTCTATCATATCATCTGTAAAGAGAGATAGCCTAGTTTCTTCTTTGTCTATTCTGATTTCTTCCATTTCTTTTCCTTGTCTTTTTTCTAAAGCTAACATTTGCATTATCATATTGAATAACCGTGATGATAATGGACATCCTTGTTTCACCTCTGATCTTATTGAAAATGCTTTTAGCTTATCCCCATTACACATGATGCTTGCTGGTGATTTTAGATAGAAGCTGTTTATTATTTTAAGGAAGATTCCATTTATTCCTATGCTCTCTAGTATATTTAATAGGAGTGGGTGTTATATTATGTCAGGTGCTTTTTTGAATCTGATATAATCATGAGGTTTCTGTTATATTTGTTGTTTATATGGTCAATTATGCTAATAGTTTTCCTAATATTGAAAAAGCCCTGTATTCTTGGTATAAATTCTACCTAATCATAGTGTATTATTCTCATGATAACATATTATAATCTTGTTGCTAATACCTTATTTAAAATTTTTGCATCTCTTCATGAAGCAACTTGGTCTATAATTTTCTTCTCTGTTTTGACTCTTCCCAGTTTAGGTATCAGAACTACTTTTGTATCATATAAAGAATTTGGTAGGACTCCTTCTTGACCTATTTTCCCAAGTCGTTTATGTAATATTGGAAATATTATTCCTTAAATGTTTGATAAAATTCACTTATAAATCCATGTTCTGGAGATTTGTTCCTATGGAGCTCATTGATGACTTCTTCAATTTCTTTTTCTGAGATAGGGTTAGTTAAATGTTTTGCTTTCTCTTCTGTTAATCTGGATAATTTATATTTTTTGTAATTTTTTTTCCATTTGTTGAATTTATTGATGTAGAGTTGGGCAAAATAGATCTTGATCATTGTTTTAATTTCACCTTCATTGTTATCAAATTCACCCTTTTCTTTTTCTGAGACTGGTAATATTTTTTTTAAATCAAATTAGCCAAAGGTTTGTCTATTTTATTCTGGGTTTTCATTTTCATAGAAAACACCTCTTAATTTTATTTATTAGTTCAATAGTTTTCTTAACTTCAATTTTCTTAATTATTTTTTGGTTTTCTGCACTTCTAATTTGGTATAAAATTGAGGATATTTCAATCATTCTTTTTTTCTTGCTTTTGAAATTTCATATTCAATTCATTGATCTCTTCTTCTTTTTGTCATTCATGTAAACATTTACTGATTAAAAAAAAACAACTTCCCTTAAGAGCTACTTTTGCTGCATCACAAAAATTTTGTATGTTGTATCATTATTGTCATTCTCTTGTATGAAGACATTGGTTGTTTCTATTATTTGTTGTTTGATGCACTCATTCTTTAGGGTTTAGTTTTCAATTACTTTTTAGTCTACCTTTCCTTGGTCTTTTATTACATGCAATTTTTATGCATCATGATCTGAAAAGGATATATTTAATAATTCTACTGTTCTGCATTGTATCGTGAATTTACATCCTAGTACATGGTCAGTTTTTTTTTGTTTGTTTGTTTGTTTTGTGGGTGCTTCCCACTTCCAAATGTCATAAGAAAGATACAGTTCCCAAGAGTTACAACTATAATCTTTCCACATAGAGATTTAAGCAGTTTGCCCTTTTTGAATAATGTTTCTTATTTTCTCCTTTTCTGTTTACTTTTTTATGCCTTTCATGAGTCTTGTACTTGAAGATGAAATTTTCTGTTGAGCTTTGTTCTTTTCATCAGGACTGTCTGGAAGTTCCCCATTTCATTGAATATCCATCTCTTTACCTGAAAGATTTTTCTCAGTTCCATTGTGTAGCTCATTCTTGGTGGAATTCCAAGATCCTTTGCCTTATGGAATATCATATTCCAATCCCTCTAATCATTTAATATAGAAGATGCAAGGTTTTCCATAATCCTGACAGTGGTTCCATGATATTTGAATTTTTTCTTTCTGGCTAGTTGCAGTATTTTCTCTTTGATCTGGTAATTCTGGAATTTGACTATAATATTCCTTAGAATTTTCAATTTGGAATCTCTTTTAGGAGATGATGGTTGATTCCATGATTATTTTACCCTTTGGTTCTAGGGCCTTTTTTTTCAGTGTTTTATTCAGTGTACTTATTTTTTATTCAGTGTACTTATTTTTCCATTTTGTCAACTGCATTTTTAAATTAATTGTTCAATTTTTCTTCTACCTCTCTTATTTGAGTTTTAAATCATTCTTGAGCTCTTCCAAGTAAGTATTTTGGGCTGGAGACCAGTTTAAACTATCCTTTGAGATTTGAGATATGGTTATATCAACAAAAGTTGTACTCTTCTGAATTTGTGTTTTAATCTTCACTCTCACCATAATACTTCCATATGGTCATTGTTTTTTCTTTGTTGCTTTTTGCTTATGGTATTTGCTTCTTTTATGGCTTTTAAAGTTGATCTCTGCTTCTGGGGCATAGGAGACACTGTGCCAGAATTGTTGTGCTGGGGGCTAAGGGTCTAATCATTAGTTTTGTGTGCTGAGGCCTCAGGTTCTGGCAGCTAAGAGGATTTAGGATTCCGATCGCTTACCTGGTACTGTGGCCAGGTGGGGCATTTCTGCCTTTTAGACTAGGTTACGCTGAAGTTCATGGATTGGGGGACGGGAGTGGTGGTGGTCTGGACAATGGAGGTTGCCTCCCCACCAGGGTCTGTGCTACAGCATGGATTGATTTAACTTCCTTGCCACTCCTGTCCTCTAGTTCCCTTAGTGATTCTCTACACTGGGGTTGGCATTTCCCTTTCCTGTGCTATCGCAAGCAAGAGGTCCTGGTGTTTGCCTGCTCCTGGTGGTGAGCACCTTAGGGCTCAGGATCTCCCACTGGTTTGCTAAGGTGGAGCTTGCTACTGGCTTACTGGGACACCTCTTGTGTTGTACTGGTTCCCTTCAGCAACAGCAAGGAGGATCTTTACTGTTACTCCTCCAGGCCTTCTGAGATAAAAGACTGCTTGCCCCTATCTTTCTGCTGGCTCCACTGTTCCTGGATTTTTCCTGGGGTGATATATTCTGGGTTATACGAGGTCAATAAGAGTCAGGAATAGCTACTTACTACCTACTCTGTCATCTTGGCTCCCAGAAGTTGAAATCTTGACACTTTTTTTTTTAAATCCATATTGCACACTTCCCTTTATATATTACATGGAAATTTTCAATTTTACAGTCAAATTGAAGGATTAATTATTCCTTAATCAAGTCCCACTTTGGATTGGTCATTTTCTATACCTGGGATGTCTCCTTTCATTTCTCTTCTCTCTATATTAAAATTCAACTCCTCCCCCAAGAAGTTTCTCCCCAAGTACCCTAACCCTTATGAAGCCTTCCAACATCTATCCAGTTTATAATTTGGAATCATCTTTTTCTTTGTATCTCAAAGAGAATATATTCTCTCTCTCTCTCTCTGTCTCCCTCTCTCTCTCTCTCTCTCTGTCTCTGTCTCTCTCTCCCTCTCTCTGTCTCTGTCTCTGTCTCTCTCTGTCTCTGTCTCTCTCTCTCTCTCTCTCTCTCTCTCTGTATCCCTCTCTCTCTCAAAACGTGATAAAGCCAAGGATCATGGTCTTAATGACCTGTGTACTTCTTCTGGCATTTCCCATAGAATCATATTCTGCAACAGTGTGAGCTTAAACTATATTTGTTCAATTGCATTTAGTTCGAAATGCATGGTCATATAACCACTAGACCCAAATGGTGAATTATCCTATTGCTAAAACTCTGTGGGAAAGGATTCAAAGCTTTCCTTCCCCACCCCCCTACAAATCCTAACGCTGATGTGCTGCTATTTGTACCTTGATTATGCCACATCTTTATGTATGGACAACTACCATTGCCTGAAGCATGTTGATTCCCAAATGGATGATCATAAGTTTTCTCTGTAATTCATTTTGTCTCCTCTTTACCCCTTTCTTTCTCATCGTAACACTTCATTTCAGAATACCCTCAAATTTGTTTACTCAAATTATTACACCTGGATTCTCATGTTAAACTTTCCTCTGCCCACAGCATACCCTTCCTTGATTATGTAATGGTCTACATGTGGTCCAAATTATCTCATTAATTGACAAACCCACATAGCTGCAAAAAGTAGAAAGAGGGCTCAACTTAAGATCAAGAAATAACTGGCTCTGAATTCCTCCTCTGACAATTGTTAGCTGTGTATCCGCTTAATTCATATGCTGTCTCTAAGATTGAATTGTCCCATCTGGAAAAAGGGAATACTAATAACAAATACCTCACTGGATAGTTGTGACGTTAGAAGGAGGTTTTGTAAGTCTTACAGTCCTAGATACATATTAGCTACATTCCATCATCATTTATTCCCATTTTCTTCATCACCACAATCCCTACTCTATGTTAGATTGACCCCTAGTCTGCCGGCAACAATTGTTTAAAGTAGAGTGTCCTAAAGGTTTATAATGAGCTCATGAGATCCTCAAAATTATGTAGATTTATTCTCAGAATATATACTTACATGCTATTTGTTTTGGTTAAGACATGAGAAATTGTTAGTATTTTGATGAGATCATCTCTAAACAGGGTCATTGGTGTCATTATTTTAATCAACCAAGATAGTAGCAGCCTATTGTAATGGAAATAATACTGAATTTGGAATTATTGACCTTGAGTTCAAATTGTACCCTTGTTACCTCTGTGACTTTGAACAACTCCCTTCACGTTTTCTGGTCCTTAGTTTATTCATCTATGTGACAGATGAAGGGTAAAATATATGTCCTCAAAATTCCCTACAGCTATATGTCTGCTATCTTTTGGTCAGTTCAATCAAATAATTTTGTTTTGTTTTGTTTTGCACTTTGTTGTTATTCCTTGGAATTTACCAGATGTCTGAGAGAATTTCTCAAACTAAATGGTCCTCTGTTATTATGTAGATGGAGGTGGAATGTGAATGGAGGTGAATAGGCAGGTTCCAACCAAATGATCAAAATCCCAGGCCAGTTATTTATTTCAGATTTTTAAATATTCCCATTACAATGTCTTTAAAGAGTCTAAAAAGTGTGTAAGTCAAGTTTTGTGAAATTCAGATAGAAAGAAGAGAGGAAAATGAGGGACTTTCAGTTGGTTACATATATTTAATAAGGCAGCTAACTCTGTAAAGCCTAAATGCCAGATTAGTTCTTACTGGCTGCTTTTTATATAACTTTCACCTGCGCCTAATACTGGGATTCTTAAGAGTGGGCAAGGCAAAGGTTCTGATAATGACATGACAAAATAAAATAAGGACATCTGACTACAGAAGCAACAAGCGATAGCTGAAGCTTTCCTCCTCTGAGGCATTAAAGCACATGGTGCTTTTCAGAAAGACTCAGCTCATTTAGCCCACTGAAAAGAACTGTGATAGTGATCTAATTCCATTACTTTTCATGGAGTGGATTGGAGACTGATGTTTTTTAAAATGGTGATACCTTGGGTAGAAAAAAGGGACATTTTTCCTTACATTACGATGTCTCACTGGTCAAATACAAAAGAAACTGTGCAACTGGACACAATGAAAAAAAGAAGATAGAGAAAAGGGTTTCAGAAAAATATCTTGTTTAAAGTAATTGTGAAAAGATAAATTATGTCTGCATACTTAGATGTTACAACATCTTTACCCCCTTTTAATGAATTTTTTTGATTTAGCATCATAACTATAAATGTAAATATTTTAGCAAATATTCATTCTCTTCCTCTCTACTGACAGGACTAGCTGCCTAGGATAAGTTTATATCCACAGAAATAAAATTGCAGATGGCTAGTGAACAGCCTGTTCTGTGGAAAATTAATTATATAGCATGGACTAATTGTAGTATTCAAAAAAGAAATCGTAAAGCCTGAGTTGAGCAACATTGAATTGGGACATCAATTTGCCTGGTATATTATCCCAAAGGCTTGATGGATTGGTAATCAGGATTTTTGACAAGTTTCATTCAAGGATGCTTGCCACATTCTCCTTATTCTTCATGCTTTTAAGGATAAGAGCCGCTGATACCATGCTGCTGTATAATGCAATCTCCTATTAGAATATTCTCCTTCAAGATTTCCACTAATTTCTGACTTTCTCAGTAAGATTAATATTACTCATGAAATCTTTGCATACCAACATCTATTTTTTTTTGCCTCCACTTGCATTTAGAGTATTAATTAACTTGGGTTTGCAAAACATTTATTATTTCATCTGAACTCCCTGAGATACTTGTTATTATACTCTCCACTTTAGAGATGAAGAAACTGAGGTTTGGAGTGTTCAACCGGCTTATTTGGGATGATGCTTAGTGTCTGAAGCAGGAATTAAACTCAAATCTTTCTGGTGGCAAGTTTATACCTTTGTCCACTATCTCATCTAACTGATACGTGTGACTCTAATGGATATATACATATATATATGATTATAAATGATTATGTGATTATATAAATATGATTATAAAATAATCATATTTTTATATTGCCTCTTTGAGTTCATTGTAATGGATTTCAAATCACATAATGATTTTTGCCTCTGGATTTCTGATAACCAGATTTTTCTTAAAGACAGAAAAATAAGAAGAAACAAATTGTTTTAATGTTTTGATTGATTAAATATCAAGTACAATAGCAGTTATAGCAACTGAACAGGTGCATTGAACACTAATGCTCTTAAACAATATTTTTTCAATATGTTCAGTTGATAAGGAACAAATCATTTCTAAAATCAGAAAAATGAGAGTAACACAAAGGAGTCAATTATAAGACCAGAGAAAATAACAAAGATGTATCAAAATGATTGATCCTTGAGGATTCCAAAGGTGGTACCTAATCACTGGGAGGGGCTGATAAGGCCATAAAGTTACTATCCACTTCCCCATAATCCCTAGTTTGACTGAGAAAGGGCCAAAGCAGTTTAAGTCACCTCCATACCAGATTACTTTCATTCCTTTCTAATTAAAACATCTTTTCCCGTGGTTTCAAGCTTTCTCCTGAACAAATGCAATTCATTGTGGAAGACAGTTTTTAGGAAGTATGAAGCACTCTTGATATGTGTAATTTATTAGTTTCTGTAATTTGTTTTTTGTTGGTTGGTTGACTTTTCATCTACAATTCCACAGGCATACAGAAGTATATAAAAAAATCCCTTTTAGGGATGCAGATCAGCAATGATAGAATCTTTGCATAATGCAAATACCTATCAGGATATATGCCAGACATTTAGAAATTTAGGAACTGTGTATCTGAAATAGGACTTGATCTCAAGTTTTCAACCTAAATCTGAAGCCAACTTTTTATAAGTTCTTTCACTAGAGAACATGAAGTATTAGTATTAATCATGTTATTGTTAGTAGTAGCATTATAATATGGACACTGTCTTATTTACAATAACAAGCTTGAATTAATTGATAATGCTATCCATATTTCCAAACAGAATACATATAGTTATTTTCTTTTGTTGCTCAGTCATTTCAGTCATGTCTCACCCTTCATGATCCCATGTGAGATTTTCTTGACAAAGATGCTAGTGTTTTGTCATTTCCTTTTCCAGCCCACTTTCCAGATGAGGGAACTGAGGCAAACAGGGCTAGTCAACTTGTCCAGGGTGTCCAGCTATTAACTGTCTGAGGCTAGATTTCAACCATTCATGTTCCTATTTAGCTACCCTATTCCCACCAAGTCTCTTCCCCTCACCCTTAAGCCTCACTCACTTTCAAATACTGCCAATTTCCCTAAATTGGGAGTTTTGCTTAACTTATTAGCTCTTTTTCTTTTTCCCCTTTTATCAGTTATTTAATTATTCTAATCCTTCCTCCATCTTAGTTAAACTGTCAAATAAATGATCTTATTTTATCCTTCCTTTAAATTACTTTGTACTTTACTTTTCAAAATTTCTGTTTCTGTTCTTTTTCAAGGAAAAAAAATCTTTCCTTCTTTCAACTAAATTATTTGTCTTACATTTCGGTTTATGGATCTTTTACTCATGATGCTTATACATATTTATTCCTTCTTTAATCTATGTATTTTTTATGGAATTAAAAGTAGCTATTTTGGACTCCCTTTTCTAAACAGCTTCTGTTATTACATTTTAGATGTCCTCCCTCAGCTTGCTCTTTTGGTCATTCCTTACACTTAGAGTTACCCATTTCTGAAGGTGATAGAGAGATTATTATTCCATGATATTAATTTTGTTACGTCTCTGTGAAGTTTATTGTCAACTTTTGTCCCTCCATATTCATTTTTCCCATTTGTCAAATATACTCCCTCAGAGCTCCCCGGGAGTTTGGATTCTCTTTCTTTTGGAGGGTATGTCACACATGAATTATCAAATCCTCAGATTTTATCCCTTTTAAGGTCTCCATTGCTGTTTTAAAATATCTTTCTTCACTAAGACAATATTCATCAGTGATATAGGCTCCCATTCATGAATTTTGATTTTCTCCTTTCTTTTCTCTTGTTTCAAGCCTTCCCTTTCTCTCTTCACCACTTCTTTTGTAAGTTTTCTTTTTTTTCCCTGTAAGGCTACAGGAATTATTTTCCCTTCAATGGTAAAATTTGACTTGATTAGAAAATCTCACAGAATCTATGATTTTCTTACTTCCTTCTACCACTTTATGCATCTTCCCATTCTATAGTTTACTTTTATTAAAACATTGATTCACTTCTAGGTAGCATGCTGTGAGGTTTAGTCCATGATGATTCAGATTGGTTCCTCCACCATCATTTACTTCTTTTTTAAATTTCTACTTTCACCTTTATTTTTAGAGAAAAAAAATATTCAAATAATTTTTCCTTGTTTTTGTTATTCTTAATTGCTGAATTTTCTTCTTCCCTTCCATTTCTGTTTTCTGAGGAATTGCATGCTTCAGACAACTCCTATAAAATAGAATATCCATTTTTTTCATTAATGATTAGGTTTCATTTTAATGGATATGTGTCTTTGGGTTGTATCTTGAATTCTTTCAGTCTTTGGAAGATATTCTCCTCCCTCTTGCAATTGCTACTGAGTGCAGAAGTCATGTGTTTTTTTCAGATTTCCCTTCTTTTATTTTTTAAAAATCTTTCTCATGGTCAGTTGAGGACTTGGCTGTTTGACATTAGAATTATCATATTTAGTAACACTGCATCTTGTAGTTTTCAGTATACTGTTTTGGGGATATTTTTGAGAGGTGAAATATGGATTATTTCACTTGGCAAGTTTTTGTGTTTTTTGTGTTCAGAAGTTCTGAATAGTTTTCTTGTTTTATTTTTTGCATTATGGTATTTAGAATTTCAGACTGTCCCATAAGGCCTACAGTTCTAGAAGACCTATAAGCATTAAATTTTATCTTCACATATTGTCTTCAAGATAAATATATTTTACTTTTATCTACATTGTTTTATTTTAACATTATTTATTTTTGCTTTTCTTTTTCCAGATTCTGTTTTATTACTCTGTACTGACATTCTCAAATGGTTGCTCTTTCTCTTTTCCCCCCTTTGGTTAGAATATCCAGTTTTATTCACATATTTTTCCCTTTTCTGTCAATTATTTCTGCTGCATAGTCTATAAAGATACTTATAAAATATTAATCTTTTCAAACATTCAGAAGCATCATGCTTTAGTTTCATGCTTTCTTGGGGATCAGCTACGTCCATTGTCTCATCAAGGGTTGATTCATTCCCCAGCCCACTCTAATATGCTAGAAAAATACAACACAATACCTAAAGAAAGCATCAACATCCCCAACACAGGTTGCTCCAAAAATGCTGCAGAACCCACATGTAACTGCAGGTGTGAAGGAAGAAAGTAAACTGGAAGAGTGCACAAATAAAGAAAGAACCATATTGGAATGAGCTATTATGACATCATGGATGCTTAAAATAAAATCCTAGTAGAAGAGAATGACGGCAAAATATCTACAAGCATTTCCATAGAGAAAAATGCAATTCGAGCACAACTGAAATAGAACTCCTGGGACAGATCAGAAAAAAAGGTTTTCTAAAAATTTAAATATGTATCATCATTATGATACTTGAGGAAAAAAAAGTGGAAAACTCATGAGAGCTGCAGAATAAAATGTTAGAAGAGGAATTAGTAGTTTGACACAAAAGTACAAAACTTTACCAAACAACAAACTTTCTAAAAATCAGAATGGGCAAAATATATGCCAATGTTTTCATGAGGAAATAAAAAAAAATATTAAGACAAGGTTAAAAGCTCAAAAATAGAATTGTAAGAAATCTCATAGGAAAAATCACTGATCTGGAATATAGATTGAGTAGGAAAAAATGAAAATCATTGGACTATCTAAATAGTCTATACTTTTAAAAAATAGAGTAGACATCCTTTCTCAAGAAATCTTAAAAGAAAACTCTCCAGATCTCTTAGAATCAGAGGGCAAAATAGAATTGGAGAGAATTTTCCTTTCACATCATGAAAAAATCTAAAAATGAAACTTCTACAAATGTCACAGCTAAAATCCAGATTTTTCCAGGTCAGAAATACTGAAAGAAATAATGAAGAAATGACTCAAGTACTAAGGAAACACAAGATTACAAAATTTAGCTGCTATTATTATAATAAAAATGTAACTTGAAATATGAAATTTCACAAGACAAAAGATATAGGTTTATGTAATCTATTTATCTATCTACTTACATACCTTTCGATAATATCTTTAGATGTCTTCAAGAGGAAATTTTAGTTTGTTTCACTATACATATTTGCAAAAAACAAGAGTTTTGCTATTCTTACTTTCTCAAAGGGTCTAGGGGTGAGTGATGGGAAATGAGGGATGGAAGGTTGATATTTTTTCAAAAGTAAAATAAAATTTTTCCTTTAGATTTCTGTGTCATTCTACTTGATAAAGAGATCATCTTTTTTTAGCTAAGACAGTTGCTAGATGCTGTAGCCCTTTTCTTATATTTTATGATTTACATCATTTTCTTGTATGATTTAAACTTCTCTAAGAAATAATGTGAGATTCAATATCTAGAGTTTTGGGTTTTTTTCACACTTTTAAGAGTAAGTGGTGTCTTTGAGAAAGTTTGGTTGGAGATGCTGTGATCATATCAGTTTCAGTTTCTTATGTTTACTGAAGTAATTCGGTATTGATCTGAATCATTTTTTCCCAAAATTAAATATAGCATCACTACATATAGACAAGCTATTATGCAATTATTCCTTATCTTATAAAATATGGAGAGTGTTTTAATTATACTCTATGCTCACAATACTGAATGCCTTCAGACTCCTTTCCTAAACTCTAGTCTGCATAGTGAATAAAGTATTGAGCCTGAAGTCAAGAAAGAAAAAGAACCCTTGAGTTCAAAGTAGACCTCAAACACTTATTATCTTTATAACCCTGAGTATATCACTGTAGTCATTTTCTTTACCCCTCTCCTAACATTTATTTAGCTTTTGTCTCTATGTTGCTGACTAGTACCTTACTTTGCTGATGACTTGTAGCCTACCATTCTTAGGTAGACTAGTCCTTGATAACACTATTCTGATCCTTCACAGTGGGTTCACAAAGGTTATGATAATTGAATACAGCTTTGAGATTATTAGTAAACTCGAAAGTCTTCAGGTGTGTACTCAATAGTAATTAGCATATAATAAATATATAGTAAATAAGTAAATAGTATATTTCTTGTTGAGATAGCATGTGGCTAAAT
>CM053771.1:467206395-467234517 GCA_028658325.1 Potorous gilbertii | reverse complement strand
TGTGTGTGTGTGTGTGTGTGTGTATTTTAATACTCTAATCTACCATAGTAGATTCTTTGAGAAAAAGGATTATTTTATTTTGTCTCGCAATTACTTCGTATGGTTTTTTTGTGTATTTTTTGCACTTAATAGCTGTTTTCTCATTTGAATTGAATACTCTATTACTACCCCTGACATCTTGTTTCATCTCCTGATCATTGTCTTCTTTAAATCTAGGTAGGGCATAATGTTCCCTATGCATACACAGCATTCTTTTTAGCACAGAAATTCTCAGTATTCAACTCATGGAGACCTAAGAGATCTACTGATAGATATCAGGAGTATGTGAACATGGATGACTTAAAAAAATCGTTTTCATTTCAATATAATTATTTTCTTTTATAACCCTTTATATTAGCATGTATGCATTTAAAGATAAAATTCTGAGAAAATGTACAAGGGTTTCATCAAACGTCCTAAGTGGTCCATGCCAAAACAAAACCAGGTTAAAGATCCCTTATTTAAACACATTTCTCTTTTCTTTATCTTATTTCTATTGGAATATCTTTCTCAGAAGAATTTATAGGTCATAGAATCCTACTGTAATGTATGCAACACATAAATTGAGGTGTGTTTCAAACTATGGCTGATTTTCTTTCCCTTTCTATCATAAATTTTAAGACAGTTAGCTTGTTTATTACCAAGAGATCCATCTTTTGTATTTCAAGAAATAGTTTCTCTTTATTATCTAGAATCAGATCCAGAAAAGATATACCTATCATTACTTCTTCCTTTGAAGAATCAATGACATGAACTTCCTTCTTGCTAAAGGATCCAGATCTCTGATATACAACAAAAATCATGCTCCATACATCAAAGAGAAGACCTCTTCTCTCAAACCCTCTGACCTACTGTTTTCTCTCACTAATGAAGCTGTCCCCTCTTTTCTCTATCTGTATGTTACCAGTGGTAGAGCTGCAATGAGCCTAAGGGAGAACTTAAAGGTATAAAAGCTAGCTTTGTGTAACAGTTTTCAGGTACAGTAAATTCTGATGCAAATAGTCTCTTTAGCTATCAAATTTGCATTTTATTGGCTACTTCTATATTTAGTATATTCTCATATTTTTCTAGATAGCATATTCATTCTTTTTCATACTATGTTAAGAAGCTAACAGAAAAAAAGAAACTTTTCATAGTAAACACAATTTTAAAGTTTCTCCACAAAACAGGGATTAATGAAAACCAAACAAAAGTAATATAAAAGACTTATGTGATATACTGAGTTAATTTTTAGACCTACTAGCTGTTTCTCCTTTGGTCTGTCCTATTTTCTTTTATGCCCTGGGTACGTAGATCAATGTCTATATTCATTTTATTGAAAAGAAGGTGTTCTGCAAATCTCTGTGGGATAAATCTCAGCTCTTTTACTTCCTTAAATACTTTCTTTCATCAATTTTCCTCCTTCTTTTACATCTTTAGTTTACCGTGGTCATTTAGTTCTTTTCCCTGCCTATAACTATGTTCTAGTCTAACATTTTTTCTCCCTTAACTTCAATACAGTCTCACTTTCCTTTTTTTTCCCCACCAACATCACAACCTCCTTACCCCTTCTAACTCTACACCTTTGCTTCATTCGGCTGGACTTCACTTCCTACCCTCCACTCTACTGAGCATTCTACTGAATCTGGTCTCATAGAGATCTTTGACCATATCGAATCATCTCATTCTCTTTGAGCCTCTGGCCCTTCTGATAAATTCTAGAAAAAAAAAACTTTTCAGACCTCCCCTCTTGGTTCCATGGCTCCCTATATGAATTGGAAGGTCCACTGTTTCTGCCCTATACTCAAGAGCTTACTGATAGTGTTACCTCCCAATATTAGGGAGTCTGAGCTACTTCTGTTTAACTACATACATCAAATTAATTACAATGGAATATTTACTTCATATGCAAAAGAATAAGAGACATATAAATTTTCACCTTAACATGTAAAGGGTACAATCCCCCCAGCCAACCCACACATACCCTTAAGTATACAACTTAATTTAGTTCCTATATAACATTCATTCCTCTGAGTTCAATTTCCTTCCCCAAATCCTGGCTTGTATCCTAGATCCTGGTTCTCAAGGTTTCTGTACTGGACTGGCTTCAAATTCCAACCTCAAATTTTAGAGTCCAATATCCCCATACTTGAAAAATAAAACAGATCAAAACCCGAAGTCTATTTCTGGGTCTTCTGGCCTGGGAGAAGGAGAAGACTGTTCTGGATTTACCTCTAAGCGTATTGTATTCACACAACTATTGTGAGGGTGTGTGTTGATAACCTTCACCCTTTGAAGTGGAAAAGAGAGGAACTGTACCTGAGCCAGGTAGATTTAGTGATTCATCCAGTTCCAACCATAGCAAATGAAAAGATGTTGCTTTCTTCCATATGATAGGCTAAATTAGAATGTCTTGTTCCCTGTAAGATCTCTAGTTTCTCACACTGAAGTCTTCAGCTTATGTGGTTTGCATATGTGCAAGCCCTTTTTACATGTAGCATTTGCTACTAGGTACCATCTCCTTGAAATATTTCCTTCTGTTGAATTTCATGCCAATGAATTACTCCTATATGCTTCCTACTTTTAAACACTTTATTTCTTCAGCTGAATCCTTCTTTTCCTCCCATTTGTTAAATGTTGCATAAGCCTTAATAACCAGTCTTTCATCTTCTTCTATTACTATTTCATATCTATACATGCATGCTATCTCTTAATGATCATGGCCCTGTATCTGTCTTTAAATAACACAACCACATCAGGAATAGCTCACAAATCAACATCTCCAATCATGACTACTCTACCAAACATTAATATTCTATTTTCAACTATCTGCCTGGACATTTATTTCTTTTGAATTGGTGATTTTTATCTTAGAATTAAATTGTCTATTTCCCTCCCTGAATTTTGGTGAGGGAAATCATTTTTTCTATCATAAGATGCTACAAAAAATGTGTTATATTTATTATATTTAAAGAAAAATATTATAATACTTTGTATATACAAGGTACTTAATAACATTTGTGAATTGGGACTGAATTCTCTTCCAAGGGCCTCCTTCTCATTGACTTCCCAAGCCTACCAGTATTTGTGCTTGCAACCTACAAGTCATGCTTGTTTCCTCCCACCTCCTGAATCCAGTCAGTAACCAAATTTTGGGGATTGCTCTTTGCTAATATTACTTGCTTCTATAATTTCCTTTCAAATCTTATTGCCTCTCTAGTTGGACCAATATTACTTCATATCTGGATCACTAATATAATCTATGATAATTTATTGCAATATCTTCCCACTTCCATCTTTCCTAAATATAAGATTATTCCTGTTGAGAAATCATAAAACTCCATTAAAGTCTTGTTAAAAATAAATCCCACATTTTCCCTGGAATTCCAGGCCTTGCACAATATGGCCTCAGCATTTCCTTTTGGTTTATTTATCACTGTCTTTTCAACTGATCATAGTCAACTGGTATTCATGGCATAGGCTTTCTTTGTTTCCTTTGATCACCATTCAATTTATCTAGTTCCCTCTGTGTTACATATAAATGTGTATTTCTGTATCCATTTCAAGGTACTGTCTCTGTACCACCATCTCAATGATATTTCCTTTCTGTAGCTTCCTTCACTCTAAAGTATTTCTCTTTTGTACTATTATTTCCTCTGTGGAAGGATAAACTCATCACTTAATCTCATCACCATGTTTTTGACTAAAATATATATAACACCTCCCTCATTTTCCTTTTTGCTCTAGTTGGAGCCCTAGAGGGTGGAATACCAAACTCTTCCTAACATCTTACGTTATAAAAGTCAGAGACTGGACTTTCAGCTCACTCCATTCATCTCAGCTCTACCTGATTGCAGAAGCCCCCTTCACACCATTTATCTCCGGGTTTTCCAACCTTCTTTTTTCTATGTTGTCTTCTTGAGGGCAGGGATTGACGGTTATTTTTGTATCCTCAGTGCTTAGCACTATGTCTGAAACACAGTAGGGTTTTAATAAATATTTATTAAATTAAACTGAATTGAAATATTATCATGACACTTTCCATGTATTTCCTTATATTGCCATGCCATTATTTCAATTCAACAAAAATAATTGCACTCATATTAAGCATTTTTCTAGTCACTAATGATGCATCCCCCAAAATGAAATAGTTCTTACACTTGAACTTTCATGTCCTAGTGACTATATCATGTATTGGATGAATAAGCACGAGGTAATCAAAAGGGTAGATTTGACTTAGAAGTGGGAATCGCAGTAAAATTTTGCTTGAATGAATGAAAAGACCAAGAAGTTGATAGGGTTGTTTTATGTGGATGCACAGGCCACTTGAAATCTAAAAGAATAAATGGATCTCTGAGCCTTTCTTTTAACTCTTTGAATTCAAAGAGAAAGTAAATAGAAAGAGTAAAACAGTAGATTTCAACTAGGTAGAAACTTTAAGTATAAGAAATGATACTTTGCAATTAATGCTTAAATTAAGTAGAAACTTAACAGGTTAAGTATTACATTTGTAGTCACATAAACACAAAAGTAACATGATTAGCATTATTAGAGTTAATTAAAGGGAGAAAATAATAGTGATTTTAACTAACTTTACAGTCTCACCATAAAATATAGTAAAAATGCATTAAAAGTGTCTGTTCTTTAAAGTAATAAAGGAACATTAAAGTAATACCATAATAGTTATTCATTTCTTTGCATTTAATATAATCACATCAATCATGGTTGGTTCACTCATATTGATACTACTACTTTCATAATACATTCAACAAGATTGCCATTGTAATTTAACATTAACTGAGCTATTACTTTAAATAATTAATAAAATTATAGAAATTTCCCCAATATAACATAGGAATCATACATATATTTACGTATGTGTGTATCTGTGTTTATGTTTGTGTGTATATAAAATTAGTATTCTTTGCTCTGATTTTAGCAAAGGATTTTAGGTAGCATTAGAATTTTATCTCTCAATACAAGAATATAAAGTAAAGTAAGCTATATGTAAGCTATATATATATATTTGTATATTAAGTAAACTTTTAAGAAGAATAAGCACAAGAACTATGAGGAATGAGCATGAAAGTGCTCAGGAAATATACTTCAAAATTAAATATTAAGAAGAAAACACAACTCTGTGGGACAATTCAATAAAATAGTTAGATTTGGAATGAAAGTATTTTGGTATGTTTTCTAGGTAGTAGATAACTTCTGTAAAATGTTCTTGACATATTTCCAGCTAAAGTTGATTGCCTCCAAGGTATAGATCTAGGCCTTCTTCTTTTCACCCTCTGTACTGCTTCACTTTGTAATCTCAAATCCCATGCTTCAGTTATCATCTCTATTCTCATGATTGTCAGATCTACCTATCCAGTCATAACTTTATTCACATCTTCAACTGTCTATTAGAGATCTTAAATAAATATCCTATAGACATCTTGAAATCAACATGCTCAAAATTTAACTCATTATCTTTCCCTAAAAATCTCTCTCCTTCCTAACTTTCCTGTCACTGTGAAGGACAACAATAACCTACCAGAAAGGCACCCAGGCTACCTGTCATCTTCTTATTTAATAAAACCTAGTGGATCTCTATCACTTTCAGAATCAATTAGAAAATTATCTATTTGACATGCAAAGTCTTTTACAACCTGTTACCCTTCTAACTTTTTAGTCTTTTTTTTTACCTTGCCCATACCATGTACTCTGTGATTTAGTGACACTGCCCTTCTTGCTACTCCTCAAATAAGATGCTGAATTTCCTAACTTTGAGAAATTTTCATTGGGGTTTCCCTCTGCCTGAAGTATAAGGGATTGTCCTTTGCCATTTTTATATCCCTGAAGATTATCAGATTATCGTAATAGTTGCTTAATAAATGTTTATTAATTAAATGAATGAAAGTACACACATAAATGTAATGAAAACAAACTGAAGATTAGCAAGATGCAAATACATAATAAAAATCCAAAAATAAATATTTGTGTTGGATAAAAGAAAAGTTAACATTATCATTTTCTATTGAAATGATCATTGGAGAAATCCATAGAATTAGTAATTATATGAAAGTAAGGAAAATCATGACTCATTTAAGGCTTTTATAAAGATACAAATAAGAAGAATGGGTAAAAGTTACATGGAGGCACATTTTGACTCAATATAAGGCCAGATTTTCTAATAATCAAATAATTCAAAAACTGAAAAATGTGTTTGGGGAAATAGAATCATGGAAAACGTTTATGAGAGACTAGATTACTAGCAGTTAAAGATATAGTAGAAACAGGTGCTTCTTTTTGGGAGAAATCAGAAGAGGTTACCTTTAAGATCCATTCTAATAATATGACTATTATTTTGTTACCAATTGATTAGTGAGACTTTGTAATATATGATCCGATTCATCACATTATTAAAGAGCATAATTTCATGTAAATAATACAGAAAACAAGATGAAGTGTCATTTAAAAACTTACTTATTAAATTTCAAAAAATATTATACAGAATTTAAGATCCTTGGGAGAAAACATAACTAGTTTTAATATCATCTTAATGTGACAATGCTAGAAATAGATAGTTGTATAATAATACATTTTTAGACTTTGAAGTGATCACAGCATCTATCTAAAGCCATTACATTTCCTCTATTGTCTCAAATTTTATCTAAATAAAAAGATGAAGGATTAGAGGGTTTATTAGATTATGGAATCCCTAAGATCTTTTCTGTATATAAAGCCTATAATCTTCTGAATATACTGAAGGAATAGGAAAACGCAGAAAGGGAAATAAGTAGTTCTTAAGCATGCACGAGTTAATGGCCAGAGTAACCCAAAAACTGTGAGACAAGACTTGAATCCAGGTCAACATGATTCAAAGTCCTGCTGTATATCCATTTTATATAGAAGTAAGGAAAGTGTATAAAATGTTTGGAGAGCAATACATATCTCTCCTTTGTTTACCTTCTCTCCAAATACTTGTTTCCTTTTAATGCTGAAAAAAGTTATGTAGGGGCTCCTTTACATCAAAGGCAATGAGTGAAAATATCCTAGAACATGTTTGTGTGTGTGTGTGTGTGTGTGTATGTGTGTATATCGCTATAGATATATTACTCTATTGAATGTTTGTGATTAATTGTTTTACAAGGAATGATCTGAATTGAAGAGGGGAATTAAAATGAATGACATATAAAGACAACTGGGATCAGTACAACACAACAGAGATCAGAAGGGCATTAGAAGTACATTTACCCAGTATGAATTCACTTGGATTTGGTACCTTCTCCATTATCTTGACTGTGAATGGAGAGACAGAAATAGAATGTGCACTTTTGGGATATCCCTAGTGGTGACTTTCAAGGCAGCCCCACTTCTAAATGTGATTTTAAAGAGAAGTGCTTAGCATTTAACTATGCTGACAGATTAGGTAAGAGTCATAACCTCTTCAAGAGAAGTCACCGGGAATCTATTTAAAGTGAAGATTACATATATCCATAGTGGGTTTCCTAGATCCATTATGTAATTAGCTTATAAGAAAAGAATGGTTATTATCTGTGTTCTCTTAGTTCATACAGTCCTGCCATATTATCTGTAAAGTTGATAAATATAAAATGTAGGAAATATCAAAATTGTTACCTTTAATGTCATTATTTTGGTTCCAATCCAAAAACTCATTGTGATGGAGTGTGAAGTAGTCATTGAAACTTATTATCTTGCCTTTCTTAGGAGAACAATTGCTAGTGTGTTTGTTGTGTAGGGAGAAAGGATACAGAATGATCATAAATATTCCATTTCTATTCAGTACAACTACCTGCAAAAAAAAGTAAACCAAAAGAACACTCCATCTCCATTCATTTTTCATAGCCATCAAGTTTTAGATTTTAAAAATACCATAGTGATTTGCTAAATGACACAATTTCATTTTTTTGTAAAATATGGAAGTCTTTTGAGGAGAATTTGAAGCCTATCATGATGTTTTTTTTTAATTTTCAGAATTCCTTTCTTCTATTTAGATATTTCAATATATATATGATTCTGACTAATATGTTGAATCAGTATACTTGTGTTTATGCTACCATTGGTGTATAATCAGGTTTACATTGCTTTTCCTATACGTTTGGCTATGTGCTGTTTATTGCTCTGCTGTACATTGATTTACTACACTAATACTTCATGCCCATGTGCATGTGACTTTAAGTTCTCAATAGCTACATTAGCAGGGTTCAGACATTGTACAGCCCAAGCTATGAAAGTTATGGCTGTAGGCCTAGAGAAGGAATAAATAACAAGTAAAGAATTACTTTTTAAGTTTCTAGAGGCTCATCACCTAAACCCTGGCTATCAAATAATGTTGTTTTTTTCTCCTTGTTGATTACTTAAAGGACACTTATTAAAGCATTTCTGAACAATAGTGGAAAAGAAAGTATGATCATTAATGAAATGCAAGGATAATTGATGTATCGCTACAAAAATATATTTTTAACATTAACATTTGATTAAATTTAAAGAAAAATTACCATTATTAATTAGGTGCCTATTGCATTCTAAACATAATATTAGATATTGGTAGTCCAAAAAAGATGATAAACCATTTCCCCCCAAAATTGTTGATTATCTACATATAACAACAGTATATAAATTGAAGATGATATAATAGGTCATATCCTTCAATTCGCCTGATATTTAGGTGGGAGTCTGTGTTGCTTCGGTCTAACCATTGTACCTCATGAGGATATTGATGAGGATTATAGTGGCTTCATTGAATCTTGTAGTAGTAGGGGACAATACTTGTTGATTGATGGTATTCTAGAAATTCTTTCAACTTTTAATTTTGTTCCTTTGTCCAGTTCACATTCATACAGGGATGCAACTATTCAGTCTTCATGATTGGATTCTCTCTCCATATATATACATAGATATTATCTCAGAATGCAGTTAACTTATTTTCTTTCTTTCTTTACTTATTTATTTTCCCAGAATTTTTTCACACAGTGTGTCCTGGAGTTGTGTTTTTCCCCCGATAAAGTTATGTATATGAATATTGGCTCTGTATACAATTTAAAATCCTTTTGAATAGGTTTATGAGTTGTTTTAACTCAAAGAATGTGTACCACTGCAAAGACAAAGAGAGATACTGAGAGCCAGTATCTAATAGTATGAGCAACACATCTTCGAGTTACAATAATTTTCTAGGGTTCTAAAAATAATTTATTCTCTGAAAGGAGAATAGGTTGTAACAGAACTTAATACAAGATGATGAGAGCAAACACATGGAATATGAGATACAGAATTTTCTCTTCCAATCCAAATTTTTCCCCTTTGTGATAACTTTGAGAATTAGACATGGAAAAGTACTTTGGCTGCTAGAGGGGCAATCTGTTGCTCTTGATTTTGTTGTTATAGTCCTTGGAAACAGTATCAGTGCTCTGCTATCACCCTAAAGCTATTCTAAACTCAGGGTTATAGATTTTGTACTGGAAGAGACCTCAAAGTGAGATGGGCAATTGTCTTCCCTTCTGGCTTTCATTCCCTTGGCTCTGGGATTGAAACAGGATTTTCAAGGCCATCAATGATCACCATTTTGTGAAATCAAGCCACCTGTTACCGTCTTATTATTCTCTTTAACCTGTAGCATTAGATACCATGCAACATCTCATTCTCCTTGACTTCCATAATGGTTCCATCTCTGAGCATTCTTTTTTTATCTTATTTTAACTCTTCAGTTTTTTGCTTTTCCTTTAAAAGTGAATGCCCCCAATAATCTGTCTCTCTCTGTCTCTCCTATTCCCCTTTCCCCCATCTCTTGCTCTCTTTCCCTGTCTTCTCTCACTATATGGTTCCCTTCCTCATCTTTTTTTTTCTTCTCATTCATTTTCATATAGTCAATCATCAATACATTAGAGGTGACTCGTAAATCACTTTACTGTTTGTTGAATCTATGTGAAACATCCTTTTTATGTAGAGGTTGGTGCTTTTATTTCACTTGACATATAAGTCCAGTGGAATGAACTTACCCTGCCTGTAAGATTAAATTTTAGGCCTAATTTTTATAGTTTCCATAATGGGTCTTTCTTTATTTCTCAATATTTCGATTTGCTGCTTCATATGTCAATGATTTCAGGCACCCAAGATAATCTGAGATATGATTTCAAAAGCAGGTTGAGTCATTTCTCCAAAAGGAAAAAAGCATCAAGGTGTTTCATTCATTCTACAAGCATTTTCTTGTATAAAACTTCTAACAACCTTATCATTATCACACATTTATCAAGTACTTGCTATGTGTGAGATGCTGGAAATAATACATGCAAAACAAAACAGCTTCTTCCCTCAAAAAGCTTACGAAAATGCAATTATAACTTAGAGCCAAATAAGTTTCTGAAGTTAATATTTCTTAAGTTATATAGAAGAATATCTTACACATTATGTAAGTCTGCTTATTTTCTAGGCAGATGACAACAAGGACTCAAAGAAAATAAAAGAGTATTTAAGCTTCATTAGAGGGATTGAATCATCTTCATCTTTCTCATCATCAGTCCCTCACATAATAACTAGAACAGGCATTCAAGTAATTTTCCACTATATAAAGAGACATGAAAATCCAAAGCCCACGAGGCCAGAGAATCTAACAGATAGTAAATTTGGGGGCAGTGGGATTTCACAGTCAGAGTGCAAGTTTAGGAAAGGTAAAGATGAGTTCAGATAATCAGCATGAGTGGGAATGGGGAAACAGCATAATGTTCATTAAGAACAAGAAAATGTGAAAATACAGAAGAGTAGGAAAATTTGAAAGGAGTAGCAGTAACAGAGGTCCAAATAACGATTGCAAGGAGGAATCTGAGGGAGGAGATGTCAGAAACACGGCTCTAGGAAATTCAAAGAAAAGGATCTCAAAATGGTTTTAAAGAAGCAAGACAGGAGGTGGCAGTAGGATTGTTGAGTAAAAGAAGAGACTTGCCCAAGCTTTCCCCCAAACACTTCCAAATTCCCTCAAAAATTACACTAAACAAATTCTAGAGCAGCAGAACATTCCACCCAAAACTAAAAGATGGAATAAAACAAATTTCCAGAACAAGACAACTTGGAAGATTGAAAGGAAAGGTCTGTGGCACCAGGGTGAGAGAAGAGCATAGTGCAGCCCTGCCATGCCAGTATAGACCTGGCCCTACTTTATTTTATTTTATTTTTTTTAAGTTCTACACATACATTCCTATTAAATATATATTTCTTAGAAGGATTAGAATGCATGGGAGAACCATAAAACCAAACCAAACAAAATACAAAAGAAAATGGTCTGTTTCTATATGTGATTCAATTCCATAGTTCTTTCTCTGAATGTGGAAGATATTTTGCCTCAACTGTCCAATGGAAAATTTTTAAGTCCGTGCATTTCAATGAAGTATTAAATCTACTAGAAAAATTCCGCGCATACTGTGATTGTTGCTGTGTACAAAATTATCCCGTGTCTGCCCCTTTCATTCAGCATCAATTAATTATAAGTCTCTCCAGGCCTCTGTGATGTCTTCCTGGTAATCATTTCTCAAAATACAATAGTATTTCATTATATTCATGTACCACAACTTGTTCAGCCATTCTCCAATTGATGGGTATCCCCTTGATTTCAGTTTTTAGCCACCATGAAGAGAGCTGCAATAAATATTCTTATATGTGTGGGACCCCACACCCCACCCCATTTCTATGATCTCTTTGGGATAGAGTCCCAGAAGCAATATTGCTGGGTCAAAGGGTATCTGGTCCTACTTAAACAAAGAATTAAAAGACAGGTAATAAGCTATGAAAATGGGCAAACAGTGGGGAAAATAAAAACAACTATGATTACAGAAAGTTACTACGGTGACAAGAAAGACCAAAATACACATTCAGAAGAAGACAACATAGTCAAAGCTTCCACATCCAAAGCCTCCAAGCAAAACAGGAAGTGGTCTCAGGCCATGAAAGAGCTCAAAAAAGATTTTGTAAAACAAGTAAGACAAGTAGAATAAAAATTTGGAAGAGAAATAAGAGTATTGCAATAACATTATGAAAAACAAGTCACCACATTCATAAAGGAAACACAAAAAAGTACCCAAGGTAATAATGCCATGAAAGCAGACTAGGCCAAATGTCAAAAGAACTCCAAAAAGCTAATGAGGAGAATTCTTTAAAAAGTGAAATTTATCTATGCAAAAGAAGGTCCAAAAGCTTACTGAAGAAAATAATTCCTTAAAGTTTAGAATGGAGCAAATAGAAACTAATGACTTTATGAGAAGTTCAGAAACAATATAAAAAAAGGATAAAAACAAAGAAATTGTGAAATATCTCATTGGAAAAATAACTGACCTGGAAAATAGATCCAAGAGAGACAATTTTAAAATTATTGGACCACCTAAAAGCCATGACAAAAACAGAGTCTAGACATCATTTTTCAAGAAATTATTAAGGAAAACTGTCCTGATGTTCTAGAACCATATGGTAAAATAGAAATTGGAAGAAACCATCCATTATCTCCTAAAAGAAAACCCAAAATAAAAACTGCCATGAATATTATAGCCAAATTCAAGAGATCCCAGGTCAAGGAGAAATTATTGCAAGCAGCCAGAAAGAAACAATTCAAGTATGATGGAGCTATACTCAGGATAACCCAAGATTTATCAGCTCCTGCATTAAAGGTCAAAGGGTTTGGAATATGATATTCAACAGGACCAAGGAGCTAGGATTACAACCAAAAATCATCTGTCCAGCTAATATGAGTATAATCCTTCAGGGGAAAACATGGATATTCAATGGACTTTCGAGCATTCTTGATGAAAAGACCATATATGGCTCAAAAGAATATAACACTCAAGTTATATAAAAGGTAAACAATAAAGGGAGATTATCAGGGACTTAATAAGATTAAAGTGTTTACACTCCTACATATGAAGATGATATTTATAACTCATAAAAACTTTATCATAATTAGGACAGTTAGAAGGAGTATATAGAAAGAGAGAACAGGTGTGAGTTGAATATGAAGGAATGATATCTACAAATAAAGTTAAGGGATTGGAGAGAAATATACTGACAAAAAGAGAAAGGTAAAAGTAGAATGGAATAAATCATCTCACACATAACAGAGGCAAAAAACAGCTTTTTATAGTGAGGGGGAAGAGGACATAAGTGAGTGAGTGAACTTTACTCTCATGAAAATTGGCTTAAATAGGGAATAACATACAGACTCAGTTGGGTATAGGAATCTATTTTCTATAAGAGAAGGGGAAGTGACAGAAGATAGTGTAGATTGGGAAGGAGGTAGTCAGAAGCAAAACACTTTTGAAGAGGGACATGTTGAAAGGAGAGAGAGTGGAATAAGCAGTGTGGGAAATTGGATGGAAGGAAGTACAGTTAGCAATTAGTAACTGAAAAAAATGGAGCAATTTCTCTGACAAGGGCCTCATTTCTCAAAATTATAGAGAACTGAGTTAAATTTTAAAAAAAAGTAAGAGCCATTCCCAATTGATAAATGATCAAAAGATAACACCAGTTTTCAGACAAAGAAATCAAAGCTATCTATACTCATATATTAAAAAAAAAACAAACTTCTGTAGCTTACTAGTGACTGGAGAAATTTCAAATTACAAAAAAATTTGAGCAACTACCCCATTCCTATTAGATTGGCTAATAGGACAGGAAAGGTAAATGATAAATCAGACAGTTATGCCGTGTTGGTGGAGTTGTGAACTGATTCAAAAGTTCTGTGGAATGATTTTTAATTATGCCCAAAGGGTTAGAAAAAAATCATTCATACTCTTTGACCTGGAAATAGTATAAGAAAAAAAAAAGGAAAGGAGCAATATGTACAAAACTTTTTATAAAAGCTCTTTTCTGGTGACACTGAATTAGAAATTAAGGGGATGATCATCTGAACAGGTTAAGCAAGGCTGAATTAAGTTGTGATATGTGATTATGATGGAATACTGTTTTAGTATAAGAAATAATGAGTAGGACACTCCCAGAAAAACCTGTAAATACTTGCAAGGACTGATGCAACGTAAAATGCACTGTTTACAAAGGAACATCAATATTGTAAGAGGATGAGTTGTGAATGATTTGGCTATTTTCAGTAATTCAACAATCCAAAACAACTCTGAAGTACTTGTGATGAAAAATTCTGTCCCCAAAAAAGAACTGATTGTGTCAGAACACTGCTTGAAGCACACTCCTTTTCTTTAACTTTACTTTTCTTGAAGCTTTTTTTTTTGTCAGTGTTTTCTTTCAAATCATGTCTGTTATGGACATCTTTTGCATGAATTCACATCTATAGCCTATCTAGAATTTCTTCCCTTCTCAATGGAGGTATGGGGAGGTGAGAAGGGAAGAAGGAAGAGAATTTGGAGCTCAAAGTTTTTAAAATGACTGTTGAAAATTGTTTTTTCCATGTAATGGGGGAAAAAAAAGTACTAAATTAAATTAAACTAGAACAAAAGAGACCTGATGGAAAGAGCCAAGAACAGTGACACTGAGAGATTGGTTGGCATAGTTGAGAGTGCTAACATAGAAACTTCATCATGAGTCAATATCATCTGAGGTAAGTGTTCTTTCTATCTCAATGCCTGTTTGGATCACATGACCAACAAGGTGGAATACTATACATTCTGTCAAACATCTTCACTGATCCTCATAGCTTCTCAAAATTCTCCAAAATAAAAATTATGCACAAGAGGTAAACGAATTGAATCTTTCTCCATGGTCTAAAGATACAAAGAACTTTAATGAATTGACAATGTGGTAAATTAAAAATACAAACGTCTACTTCCTAGTCCCAAAGGAACATTCCCCTATCCCCTAGTTTTGTCAGGGTACAAAAAAGCAATCATGTGTTTTCACTCTTGGTTGCATTCAGCAGTTCTATTGTAGTACTGCTACAATTTTTTGCATACTAAACCTCTTCCAAGCCTCCGTTCTATAATTGTGAGACTATAAGCAATAGAATCCAACCTTATTCATTCACCACTACCTTGCATAAAAAAGACAGAGGTACAGGATATTAGGAAGTCTACTAGGCCTGGGCCAACAGTGTGACTGGAGGGTGTACTGCAGCTGTGCTCACTCAGCCAGAGAAATAAACAAGAAAGGGAATGGGAGCAGGGAAAGCTCCACCAACGCTAAACAAAATAGGAATGGTATAAAGCTGAGGTTGGTTCTGCCCCCCTATCTACCCACCCAGAAGTTACTTGTGGCAGAAGCTTGGGTTAATAAAAGTGGGAAGAGGTTGAGATCAATAACTTCTATTTCTGGTCTTTTCGGGAATCCACCATCAAAGATAAAGTAGTCAGAAAGTAATGTGGAAAAGATTCAAATTGTCGAAAATCTCAGAAGTTAATTGACTTAAAATCCTTGAGCACCAGAAAGCGAACTAATAGGGAAATTATGAGAGAAAGGATATTTTCTTTAGATCATTTAAGTAGCCTGAAACACCTCTGAATAAATATTGCAAGACAAAGGAAAATGATAACTTTTCTGAGTTCAGGATCCTGTGAATTCCCCCCCGTAAATAAGGAAGCAAAGCAGGATGTTCTAAAAAATTCAAGAAAGAAATAAGACTCAGGGAAGAACCACAGAAGGTACAACCTCATTCAAGAAACAAGAGAGAATAGCTGGTCTGGGAATGCAAAAGTGTAGAAATGGAGAAAAATCACAAAGAAGGGAAGCAAAAAGCCTAATATTAAAAGAGCACATGCTCTCTATCTCAAGCATAACATGATCCCTAAGTAAATATACAAAGATACAATTACAGTATTATAAAAGGGGAAAAGGAGAAGAAATTTGATAAAAATTTCTGATAATAAAAATTAGATTGCCAAATAAGGAATCCATAGATTACTTCCAGATCATCATTACATTGGTCAACAACATCCTGACGAATATCTGGTCACTGGATTCAGATGAATCTGGAGAAGAAGTGAGGCTGGTGACCTGCACAGCCCTCCCTCACTCAAAACAAAGTCAAGTGCAAGTCGAGTCATCATTTTTCTGATGGCAAGGTCTTCTTCGGCAACGAAGGATGAACACACACACACACACATTATAGGTAGGTTTACAGACATACATAGAAAAAAGTAGGACTACATAACTTGTCAGACCAGTGCAGGTACAAGTAGTTTCAAAAAGAGGACATTGAACATTAAAGAAAAAAGGTAAACTATCAGGTAAATCCTTCTTCTCTGAATATAAGGACTTCCTTTTATATTTGGCTGGTGAAATATCCCATGGCTCTTTGTGTTGATTACTACAAATAGTGTCAGTTTTTAGAAATCATTTGGTCTTCTAAAACAGACAAGATGAATTGCCTAAGATTATATTCACCATTTTTTTAAAATAAGTATCCAACCCCTGTTTTAGAAATGGCATTGTCTCCCAGATCTGTCACTTGATTATTGTCAAAATTCCTTGCCCACTTCTTCAAAAAATTTTAAACTTTTCAATACATTTTTAGATGCACTCATTCATTTTATCATTTAGGTAACCATTCATTAGATTGTGAGCTACTTGAGTGCAGAGACTAATATGCTTTTTTTCTGTATGCCCAGTTCTTAATACAGGTCCTGACATCTACTATAGTAGGTGCCTGATAAATATTACTATCACAGTTTTCATCTTAAAAATAAGGAAACAGAACCTTATAGAATTGGTGTAAGCCTCAAAGCATACACACTTTTTATTACTTGAAAGACTTTATAGAAATGTGAATCTTTTATTATGTTAGATTTACTAAAATTCTTAAACTCTAAGACAATGACACTGAAGTTTTTATTAAGCATTTTTATAATGGGCACTGCATCATTTAGAATTGGATTGAATATTTTAAATATCATCTGTGCAGCAAAAAGGAATATGAAGAGAAGGATATAAATTAAGTATATAATAAGGTAGAGAAATGTTTTCAATTCTAACATTGTAGAAGCACATTCTGATTCTTCATGTTTTATAGTATTGACAGTGCTGTATCTTTAAAATCACATACTTTTTAAATGAAGTTGGTCTGACAGAGTTCTTCAAAACCGAAATTAGTGTCATTTTGGCATATCAATATTACCTCTGATGACATTAACTGACCTCCACTTTAAGATCAGAACTCAATATAACCTTTAAGCTGTGGTTTGGAGCATTAGACTGATAGTCGGAGTAACTTCAATTTGTCTTTGAACACAACCTTTGCAAAATGAACACAAAAATGCTCCCAGGCTTCCTTTCTATCCCTTTATCACGGATGAATGACTTAAAGATCACATCATCATAAACCTCAGATACAGCCTTTAACTGAGTGGTAGATAAAACCTTCATAATTCTCCAGCTCACTTTATATATAAAGTTTGCATAAGTGCCATTGATTCCAGCTTTTTGTGTGTGTGTTTTTTTTTACTATATAAAATTTAATTTAACCAAGCAGCTGAGTTGTAGTCAGGGCAGACTCAAGTAGACTACCCAGCATGACTTTCTTTGTGTTGACATAGTTTATATATTTTTTTCTTTGATCTACCTACTTTAGCCAGTTTTTAATGGAAATTTTGTTCAAGAGAAGATATTATTATTGAAAAGTAGTCAGGGATAAATGAAAGTAACTTGGAATAAGTAACATCTTCAATTTTATTTATTATACAGGTTTCTTTCAAAACAAAGCTGTGTAAATAATCACATTTTATATGCAAAGGGCCACACAAATAACTTAGTGTTAGCCTTCATCCTCTGAGCCTTGGATATTGCTTCTTGCTTGCAAATTGGGATAATTTGCCCCTTTTAAAATTGGATACTCATATATGAGGCAGAGGAGCAAGGAGATTATTAGAACTGTTAATCCTAAGCTCTTGTAGTCAAAGGATTCTATGACTGCATTTTCCTAGGATTTATCTATGCTATGCTTTCAAAAAATATTTTTAATAAATTAGGTAGGAAGCAGACCATTTTGGAATACCTAAAATAGTCCAAATCCTCCAGAAACAGCCCAAACAAAGCACAAAAACACAAGATACCAAAAATATAAACATAATTACAGCAGCTATGAACTCCTCTACCCAAGCCTAGGTCTGCACAGAAAATATTGCCAGAATCCTGTATAGAAAGGCTGAATTTAAAGAAGCCAGGGTCATGAAAGGTGCCTCAGAAAGCAACAGAAAAAGAGCTCTAAGCAGAGCTCAGTAAGAGGTCACCCCAAGACCTCAGAGGAGGACAAGAAAATGACCTCATCAGGAGAACAGTCAGAGTAATGGGTAGAAAGTCAGAGCCCAGTGGTGGTAGTGGGGAGATAGAGAGAGGGAATTTGGGGAAGATACAGAAGGATAGGAATGAGAGTTCTCAAAGAAAAATATCTAGTCCATCAGCAGACATATGAAAAAAAATTCAAATCACTAATAATTACAAAAACACAAGTTAAAATAATTCTCCTGTTATATGCATTGTATTGGCAAAGATGACAAAAGAGGAAAATGACAGATGATGGAAAAGAAGAACTCTTAGTTATTTATAGAAACCAGATTCTCAGAACCTCTATTTATTAAGCTAAACTAGGTAGCCAGAAACTGAAGGTCCAGGAACTCCCCTCTCAGATGACCTAGGCAAACATGATCTATCTTGCCTTCCTCTGTCCTACAAAATCATCAAGGAACAACTTTTCTTCCCTGAGTCACACTCAATGTTTTTCTCATGACTTCACTGTCAATATTTATTCTAGTCATCACAAATCAGAGTTAACTTCACATTTGCATTGCTAACCCTCCTTTCTCAACGTATGCTGGCACTCTCCTTGGTTTTACATGCATGGCCGCACAGGGTTTGGATAGAACAAAGCTGGATATTACAAAGATAGAGGGATGGATCGATGGAAAGGTCTCTATATGTATGTAGATGTATAAAATCATATAATCATAATTTTATTACCTAGACAAAGAAAGCTTAGACAAAAAAATAGACCATTATATAAATATTATTATGGCTATAATCAAAATTATCAAAATTACTTTTAATTGTATTGTGCTAATCCTATGTACTATGCATAATTATCTTCATAAGACAAAATTCTGACCATGTCACCACCCTATTCAATAAACTCCAGGGACACCTTATCACCTCCAAGATTAAATAAAAATCTTATTTGTTAGAAGCCTTACATAATCTGGTCACTTTTTGGCTTTCTAATCATTTATATTTTACACATTCACTGTGTAAAGGATGTGTTCAGGGAAAACTTGTTTGTCTGGTGTGAAGACTATGTGGTGTCAGGGCTGCTTTCCACCCTTGGTGTCCACTTATTCTACCTAACTCCAAGAAGAGGTAGCATGCCCAATGTCCACATTCTGATAAATTGTTTTGGCAAATGGGTTAAACAAGGTTATGTGTAACTGCAGGGTTTCAAAACCATTGGTGTGTTAGGGAGGTATCTATCCCAAGCATGTGAAGACCCCGCCCTGGTGGAATGGGCAGATGAGAACAAACTGTTCCAATAGCCATGAAAGAAGCTGAAGTAGGTGATGTGGGGAACACTTAGGACTTGGTTGTGAAAATGCCAAGGTCATCCACCAAGAATTGAGCCATCACCAGTCATCTTGATTCTGTCCTGCCACTGGACTGTGATGACACTGGAGGAGAGAATGAGGTCAATGACTTCAAGAAACTCTGCCTCACGTAAATCCAATTTATGCCTGAATCAAAATACATCATCCATACCATTTTGACATTTTATCCATATCAAAGTCCTGGGGTGAAAGGTAAATGACAAAGCAGCAGATGTGGATACATTGAAAGTTGGAGTCAGAATCCTGCACACAGGCAGCCCAAGCCATCGGGTTTTCTTCTCATTGGAATCAACAGAGGGTTTCAACAGTCCCCTAGATGTCTGAGCAATCTTTTAAGAATTGTACTCCTCACCTCCTGGTGTGATAAAGGGGTCAGAAAACATGTCCTAAAATTGCCCTTTTACCCAATCTTGGCCTGATTACCAATACAGGTGGGAATCCCACCCTGTGGTCAAAAGACACACACACACACACACACATACACACTCACACACACACACATCTTCAAGAAAGATTCCACTCAATATTGACTCATGCAATGTGTGCCCACTTAGAGACAACCAAAATCTACTAGACCTGAAAGATCAATGTCTCTTGGCACAAGAAAACTCAGCAGTCATTTCATCCAAATAATAAACTAAAACACAGCTGGCTAATGAAGGCAAACTTATTGAAGCTGGAGCTGGATGCACATTTTTCTGGAGTAGACTGTAGAGGAGGGGAGTGCCATAAAGCTGGCTTTGCTATGAAAACTAATATAGTCAACAAGCTTATATGCCTATCAAAAGGAGTGAATGGCAGGCTCATGACTAAGTGATTGCCACTTGCAGGAAAAATGTCATGCCACCACAATCAATGGCCTATTCTTCTACTGTAATGAACCATGATGAGGTCACAGAAGAATTTTATGAAGATCAAGAGACCCTTATCATCAATGTGCCTAAAAGGAACAATCTTATCATTAGGTTTCTTTCATGTGACAAAGCACCTCATGCTGATTCTATTCCAGCTGAGATTTATAAGGTAGGAGGACCACTGTTCACAATAAAACTGACTGAAATTTTCCAAATTATATAGCAAGAGGTGGTTATCCTCCAGGAGTTCAAAGATACCTCCATTGTCCATCTCTATAATGTTCATATAACGTCCATCTCTATAATGTCCATCTCTAAAAGAAATAGATTGTTCTGTGACGGTCACAGTGTGGAGAGAGGTCTCTCTCTTGGTCATTGCTGGCAAGATTCTTGACAGAGTCCTCCTTAATATGCTTAACTCCCTGATAACTTCAGGAGAAATGTGAAGAGCAGAACAAAGGTCTGTGCACACAAGTGTAGACTTGACTAAGTTTTTTGATATTGTCATTTGTGAGACTTTATGGATAATTATGGCAAAATTTGGTTGCCTGGAGAAGTTCATCGGCATTGTACATCAATTTCATGATGGCATGTTTGCTTAAGTTCTGGATAATGGACAATGTTTTCATGATTTCCCAGTCACCAATGGAGTGAAAGAAGGCTTTATGCTTGTTTCATGCTTTTTAGGACAATGTTTTCAGTGATATTGTCAAATGCCTTCAGTGAGGATAAACATGACATCAAGGTCAGCTACTGCACTAATGATGGATTCTTCAACTTAAAAAAACTACAAAACAAGACCAAAATGCAGTGAGCATTGGCACATGATTTTCTATTTGCATATGATTTTGCAGTCAATGTACTTTCTGAAACTGAGAGGCAATAAAGTATGGATCAATTCTCTGCTTTGTGTTAATTTTGGTCTAACAATTAACACCAAGAAAACACAAGTGCTCAATTAGTCACCACCCTACCATCCATATGTGGAAACATCAGTTATAGCAAATAGAGAAATTTTGAATGCTTTGGTTAAGTTCATTTGCCTTAGTAGTTGTGTACTTTCTGGGCATGTACACATTAATAAGGAAGTTGATGCATATATTTCCAGAGGTGGCTCAGTATTTGTGAGTTTCTGAAGGAAAATGTGTGAGAGAAGAGGTATTAGGCTGACTACCAAACTGAAGGTCAACAGACACATTGCACTGACCTGATTGTTTTATACCTGTGAAACCTGGACAGGATACCAGCTCCATGACAGGAAATTTAATCACTTCCATTTGAATTGTCTTAGGAAAATTCTGCAGATCACCTGGCAGAATAAGATACCAGACACCAAGGTGATTTCTTGAACTAAACTGCTAAACTACTTTGGAGTATGCCACTCTGATGGGCTGGCCATGTTGTTTGAATTAAATGTATACTTGATGAAAAGACTGTTTTAAGGAGAGAACTCATACAGGGCAAGTGTTCATATGGTGGTCAGAAGTGATAGAGGGACACTCTCAAGGTCTCTCTTAAGAACTTTGGAATTGATTGTGTAACATGGAAAATACTGCACAAGACTTCTCAGTATGGAATATCCACATCAGTAAAGCTGCTGTGCGCTATGACTCAAGTAACTCAAAAGAGATGTAAGATATGCAGATTTAGAGAATATACCCCACATGATTACATGTACTATTTGTACTGAACCTGTGATAAAATATTCTGAGCTCACATTGGTCTGATCAGCCACAATCTGACACACTGTAACTTGATTCTATCATAGTGATATCATTTTGGTCACCTTAAAAAAATGAAGGACAACAAACAACTACTCCTCACATATCTATGATCTAATGACATTTGACTCCATATGTAAAGTCATGCAATTCATTCCATCTCATGGCTCCTTGAAATTTCACTAGTTTTTTCCCATGCCTAGAATTCTCTTCTTCTTCATCTCCATTTTTTTTCATTCCTGGCTTCCTCAAAGACCTAGTTTAATAATTACCTTCTACAAGCACACTTTCCCTATCCCCATTAATGCTAATATCTTGAATCTATTGATTATCTTCAATTTATTCTGTATATAATTCTTTGCATATTGTTCCCATTATTATATTATATCATTAGTTCCTTAAGAGTAATATCTTTCCTTTTTTCCTTTTTTCTTTTTCCCTTCTTTCTTCTTTCTTTTTTCTTTCTTCCTTTCCTTTCCTTTCCTTTCCTTTCCTTTCCTTTCCTTTCCTTTCCTTTCCTTTCCTTTCCTTTCCTTTCCTTTCCTTTCTTCCTTCCTTTTTCCCTTCCTTCCTTTCTCTCTTTCTTTCTCCAGTATTTAGCACAGGATTTTGACCTGTACTAGGTTCTTACTACATGCTTATTGCTTGACTAAATGATATGGAACAAGTTCACACAGTTTTAAGTATATCTCTCAACTTCTCTGGGGTCATGTTCATTCTAGGGCATTCATGTGTTCATATAATGAATCGATAGAAGGAACAAATAAGCTAAATATTCAACAGATACTTTGTTTTTAAAGATATCTCTTTCTGTGTGTATGTGCATGTGTGGAAAGAGAGAGAGAGAGAGAGAGAGAGAGAGAGAGACAGAGAGACAGAGAGAGAGAGACAGAGAAAGACACAGTTACTTTTTTCAGTAAAGAAAAATAATCATGTAGTATCTTTACTTGACAATCCCTTTTGCCTAATTTGTAGTGTACTTCATAGCTGAAGCTATGAAAAGAATATTATGAATTGGATTCACTTTTTTAAATGAAGCAATTGAGTCACCTGTTTAATTTTCTTCATTTGTCATTCTTATGAAGCTAGAATTTGAAATTTTAAGTGCATTTTAGAAATTACCTAGTTTATCCATTTTAGGTGACTATATCATAGAATAGGATAACTAAATCTTAAACAGTAATTAGGAGAAATAAAAGTGTCACCACAGAATATTTTTAATGAACACTGTGAAAATGATCCTAGAAACATAAAGATAACCAAAAAGGTTAGGAAAGTTAAATTACATCACACAAACATATTATACACACACACACTTAATATGCACACACATATACATATGTATAGTGCGTGTATATATGTGTAATATATGTGTGTATTACATATATCTATGTATATAAATTTATGTATATATAGATGTAATACACACATGTTCAATAAATTATCTAAGATATATACATTATATGGAGAAATAAAAGTAAAGGAGCATTAAGAAATAATATATTGCCATATTAAAACTGAAAAATCGAATCACTGAAGATAGTATCATTGCCATCCTTCAAATAATAAAATGTGCACCTGACTCCACAGAAGATAAAAACTCCAGGGAGTTTTATTTGACAACAATATATTTTTTAACTTTGAAAGCTTGAAACTGGAAAGATGGAGTCTCAGAAATTTATTTGTTATTGATAAAATGGATTATATTATCTAATGGATGAAATTACCATTACCAAAATGTTATAATTTTGTGATTAACTAACATGCTAGTTATTCCCCCTTTCCATTCCTGTAGTTTTAATAATGAGAGGATGTAGTTGTTGAAGTTTTGGAAGGTAACTTATAGAGTATATCCATACCATTTTTTTCTATTTTTATTTTTTAAAAGAAATTCAATATTTTTTTCTCCAAGAGGTTCAATCACTCCTTTTTTAAACATTCAATAGCTGGAGTAGTGAGATTCTAAAGTTTTTTGCCATGTATCATTGTTTTTGTTCCTTTAAGTGAAAGCTTGCTGTGACCATTCACAGATTCAAGAATTGCATTGTTGCAAAACCATAAAGTCAGAGGGAGTAGAAGATTGGCAATGGAAGCTGCGTGTCTGTTTCTCTCCAGTGTACATTGTCAAAACAAAGTTCTATTCAGCATACACTTTGACATCTGTTGATTACTATTTCATTTGAACCTTGTTTCCAGTTTATCTGGTCCACCTTCCTCTTTACCTTCCCATTGTTTTATTTATTCCATCACTTTTCTGTCCGCTTACCTACTGAGGTTTATAGCTGTTTCAATTTCAAAACTTCTTGACTTTTCCTTCACATGCTATATTTTATCACATTTGGATTCAACGTGACTCCCCCAAGGGTCAATTTCTTGGGAAGACTAAACTTATACTGGTATTCATGTTCTAGGACTGGTGCCAGTATGAGGGAAGAAGAGTAAGATTCCATTATTAACTGGCCACACAGAGCTATGCATCTCTACCTGAGAATATCATATGTCTAATTTGTAGAAATTTAGCACTCCTTAACCTAATTTACCACTATTTAAACATTCAAGATAACTTCCTATATAATATTAGATGTCAAGCATACCTCCTTTAACAGAGATGTTATGGAGTAACAGGAAGGTCCCAGCCTTGAAACTGAAGGATACAGATGAATACTCAGCTCTGCTATTCACTTGCTGTGGGAATTTGGATAATTAACATTTTTTTTTTTACAGCATATTCATTTAAAAAAATTGAAATAGTATTTCTTAGGCTATCTTTATCACAAGGTTGAGGTGAGAGCCAAACAAGTTAATATAAATTCTTAATATTTAAAAGGATATTGAATTAATTGCACTTAATCACCAAGGACATAAATGAGAAAGCAGGATTTAAATCTATCCTCCCATATTACAACTGTGAACTCTCAAGTAAGAACTTGGTCTCTTCAGTATTGCTGGAGTTCAAGATTAATGATCTTTTCTTTTAGGAAATTGTTTTCTGAATACCATAAGAGTAACCTTTCTGTTGGAAATGAGCTTGAAGTACTTTTCAAAAGATATACATGCATAAAACAGCGCAAAGTGATAGACCTGGATACAGGAGATACCTGAGTTAGGATGCATCCTTTGACAGCTATTACTTTTGTAACCCTGGGTAAGTCACTTGATGTCTCAGAGCATCAACTTTCACATGTGAAGAAAAATTAGGGGTTAGGTTCAGTGACTCTTGTCTGAAAAATGGAAGTTGCTCTAATATTTACCACAATGGCACTGTGAGGAAAGAAAAAAAAAACCTTTGCAAAGTACATAAGCACTACATTGTGCCTGTTATTAATATTATTGATGCTATTATCTCAATTTCTAGAGTCTGGAAAGAGGATCTTTTTTATTGAAACTGAATGGACAAAAATTAATGAAAAATATTGCCATATGAATAATATTATTTTCTGGTTCTGAATCTGTGATTAGGGTCTTCCTTCCACATATCACAATCAATTTATTGGAAGGTGTATATATAGTTGAAAGACTTTAGGATGCATATTATGAAATAAATTAATTGTAAGTGTAAAATATTCTTGCTCCCATATTTCAGCACCCAGAAATAATGTAAGAAAGAAGAAATAAGTCTCTTCACTTGGTTGTCGTAACTCAATTCCTGGCAAAGGAGTTCTGAGGTACTATGGGACAGAGAAAAGTTTACTAATTGAAGCTAAAGTTTCCTGATATTTACTACTTATATGATCTCCAGCTCTCTAATTTGCTTCAGTTACCTCAAGTGAGGTCTTTGATATCCTTTCCAGCATTACCTACATTTTACCATGGGGTAGTAAATAGAATTTTGGACTTGGGATGGAGGAAACCTGGGTTCAGATTTCATATCCGACACAAGTGATAACCTCAGGGACATATCATTAAGCATTCTTGTGCCTTAGGGAGCTCTTTTAATATATATTTACCAATTTGTAGCCCAAACAATATACATGTGCGGTAGATGAAATTGACAATAATCAGCAATAATTATGATGGTGTGGCTACTGATATAGAACCATACATCCTGGGAAATGAAGTCAAGTAGTCCCTAGGAAACATTGCTAAAAATAAGGCTAGAGGAGGTGATGGAATTCGAGCTGAGCTACTTAAATGATAGTGTTAAAAGTCCTAAAGGGTGATGTTGTTAAAGTGCTGCACTCAATATGGCAACCAATTTGAAAAACTCAACAGTGGCCACTGTATTTCAAAAGACCAGCTTACTTTCTGAAAATAAAGAAGGGCAATTTCAAAGAATCTTCAAATGACTGAAAAATTGTGCTCCTCTCATACACCAGTCAAAGTTATGTTTGAGAATCTACAAGCTAGAATTCAGCAATACATCAACTGAGAATTACTAAAGTGCAGGGTTGTTTTTAAAGAGGTGAAGGAATTAAAGATCAAATTGCCAACAGTCACGGGATTATGGAGAAAGTAAGGGAGTTCCAGAAACAAAAAACATTCTACTTCTGCTTCATTGACTACACTAAAGTCTATGACTGTGTAGATTGCCATAAAATATGGCAATTCTTCAAAGACATGGGAATACCAGATCGTCTAATTTGTTTCCTGAGGAACCTATATGCTGGAGAAATTGGGAAGGAGTCCTACCAAATTCTTTTTATGAAACAAATGTGACTCTGATACCTGAACTGCGACAACTTGAAACAGAGAAAGTTATAGACCAATTTCTCTAATGAATATAGATGCAAATATTCAAAGTAAGATAGTAGCAAAACTATTACAGCAACTAACCATGAGAATATTACACTTTGATCAGGTAGGATTTATACCAGGAATGGCAAGCTAGTTCAATATTAGTCAAACTATGGTCATAATTGATCATATCAATAACAATACTAATAGAAACAATATGGTTATTTAAATAGATGTAGAAAAAAGTTTTTGACAAAATGCAACACCCATTCCTGTTGAAAACACTGGAGAGCATAGGGAAAAAATGAAGCCTTCTTTAAAATTATAAGCAGCATCTACCTAAAACTTTAAGCAAGCATTATATGTAATAAAGATAAGTTATTTGCATTTCTCATAATATCAGGTGTGAAACAAGGATATCCACCATGACCACTGTTATTCAACATGGTGCTAGAAATGTTAGGTTTAGCAATAAGAGAAGAAAAAGTATTTGAAGGAATGAGAATATGAAAAGAAGAAATGAAGCTATCAACCTATACAAATGATATGGTATGTCCTGAGAGAATCCTAGAGACAAGTAAAAAATTACTTGAAATAAGAAATAAGTTTAGGAAAGCTGCAGGATATAAAATAAACATACACAAATCATTTGCATTTCTTCATATTACTAACAAAGCCCAGCATCAAGAGATTGAAAGAGAAATTCCATTTAAAGTTCTTGTAGATACTATAAAATATTTGCAATTTACCTGCCAAAACAAACCCAGGGAACCAATACACACAAAAACACTTTTCACAGAAATAAAGACGGATCTAAATAATTGGACAAGTATCTGTTGCTTGGTAGATTGAGTTAATATAGTAAAAGTGACAATTCTATCTAAATTAATTTACTTATTCAGTGCCATACTAATCAAAATACCACAAATTATCTTATAGAACTAGAAAATGTAATATCAAAACTCATCTGGAGAAATAAAAGGTCCAGAATATCAAAGGAATTAATGAAAAGAAATGATGGAGAAGATGTTCTAGCCATACAAATCTTAAATTGTACTATCAGGTATCAATCATCAAAACCACTTGGTACTGACCAATAAATAGAGAAGTAGATCAATGAAATAGGTTAGGTACACAAGATACAGTAGTCCGTGATAACAGTACTTTGCTGTTTAGTAAATACAAGGAACCCAGCTTCTGGGATAAGAAATCACTAACAAAAATAGCTGGGAAAACTGGAAAATAGTGTTGTGAAACCTAGATATAGAATATGATACCTGACACCATACAGCAGAATGAAGTGCAGAAGATTACACAATC
>CM053771.1:467186577-467205895 GCA_028658325.1 Potorous gilbertii | reverse complement strand
AAGAAAAGCATGAAAAATGGGTCAATACCTTGCTAAAGGAGACCCAAAAAAATGCTGAAGAAAATAACACCTTGAAAAATAGGCTAACTCAATTGGCAAAAGAGGTTCAAAAAGCCAATGAGGAGAAAAATGCTTTCAAAAGCAGAATTAGTCAAGTGGAAAAAGAGGTGCAAAAGCTCACTGAAGAAAATAGTTCTCTCAAAATTAGAATGGAACACACGGAGGCTAATGACTTTCTGAGAAACCAAGAAATCACAAAACAAAACCAAAAGAATGACAAAGTGGAAGAGAATGTGAAATATCTCATTGGAAAAACAACTGACCTCGAAAATAGATCCAGGAGAGACAATTTAAAAATTATGGGACTGCCTGAAAGCCATGATCAAAAAAAAAAAGCCTAGACATCATCCTTCATGAAATTACCAAGGAAAATTGCCCTGATATTTTAGAATCAGAGGGCAAAATAAGTATTCAAGCAATCCACTGATCACTGCCTGAAAGAGATCCAAAAAGAGAAACTGCTAGGAACATTGTGGCCAAATTCCAGAGTTCCCAGGTCAAGGAGAAAATATTGCAAGCAGCTAGAAAGAAACAATTCCAGTATTGTGGAAATACAATCAGAATAACACAAGATCTAGCAGCTTCTACGTTAAGGGATTGAAGGGGAGTGGAATAGGATATTCCAGAAGTCAAAGGAACTAGGACTAAAACCAAGAATCACCTACCCAGCAAAACTGAGTATAATACTTCAGGGGAAAAACTGGTCTTTTAATGAAGTAGAGGACTTTCAAGCATTCATGAGGAAAAGACCAGAGCTGAAAAGAAAATTTGACTTTGAAACACAAGAATGAAGGGAAGCATGAAAAGGTAAACATCAAAGAGAAGTCATAAGGGACTTCGAAAGTTCAACTGTTTACATTCCTACATGGAAAGACAATGTCTGTAACTCTTGAAACTTTTCAGTATCTGGGTAGTTGGTAGGATCACTCACACACACACACACACACACACACATGCACACACACACACACACACACACATGAACACACATACAGAGAGAGAGAGCACAGAGTGAATTGAGTAGGAAGGGATCATATCTTAAAAATGAAGTTAAGAGGTGAGAGAGAAATGTATTGGGAGGAGAGAGGGAGAAATGGAATGAGGCAAATTATCTCTCACAGAAGAGGCAGGCAGAAGAGGTTTTAGTGGAGGGGAAAAGAGGGGAGGTGAGAGAAAAACATGAAGTTTACTCTCATCACATTTGACCAATGAAGGAATAAAATGTACACTCATTTTGGTATGAAAACCTATCTTACAATACAGGAAAGTGGGGGAGATGGGAATAAGCAGGGTGTGGGGGATGATGGAAGGGAAGGTAATGGGAGGAGGGAGCAATTTAAAGTCAATACTCTTAGGGGGGGACAGGATCAAAAGAGAGATTAGAAGCAATTGGGGGCAGGATAGGATGAAGGGAAATATAGTCAGTCTTACACAACATGACTATTATAGAAGTCATTTGCAAAACTACACAGATATGGCCTATATTGAATTGCCTGCCTTCCCAAAGGAATGGGTGGGGAGGAAGGAATGGGGAGAAGTTGGAACTCAAAGTTTAAGGAAAAACTCTTGAGTATTGTTCCTGCTATTAGGAAATAAGAAATACAGGTAATGGGGAATAGAAAGTTATCTGGCCCTACAGGACAAAAGAGATAGGTAAGGGAAGGGCTAAGGGAAGGGAGGAATGAAAGAAGAGAGGGCAGATTGGTGATATGGGTAATTAGAATGCTCAGTGTGTTGGGGAGGGGGGAGGGGACAAATTGCAAGAAAATTTGGAACCCAAAATTTTGTGAAAATGAATGTAAAAAGTTAAATAAATAAATTTATTTAATGAACACCAAAAAAGAATTTGTTCTTTTTTTAGCTTTTTTAGATCAAAGCCAAATTAATTGGCATCCTCTTTCTCTATTTTATTTATGTAAGAACTTATAGATATAAAATTTCTCCTAAACTGCTTAGACCACTTCCCATAATTTTAGTAGAATGTCTCATTATTTCCATTCTCTATGATGAATCTATTTATTGTTTTTGTGATTTATTGTTTGACCCACTTATTCTTTTGGGTTAAGTTATATAATTTCCAATTAACTTTTAGTTTATCTTTCTATGGTCCTTTATTATATATAATGGTCTGAAGAGGATGCCTTTAATATTTCTGTGATTCTGAATTAGGTCATGAGGTTTTTATGCCCCAGTACATGATCAATTTTTTGCAGGTGCCATACACTACTTAGACAGGTGCCATACACTACTGAGACTTCATTCAATTTTTCTCCAAAGGTATACTATATGTAACTATTCTAAAAGCATATTCTCCTTCCTAACTTATTTCTTGTTTATTTTATGGTTGATTTATCTAGTTTTAAGAGGGGGAGGTTCAGATCACCCACTAACATAATTTTGCTGTCTGTTTCTTCTTATAACTTATTTAACTTCTCCATTCAGAATTTGGATGCTGTGTTACTTGGTGAATATATGTTTAGTATTGATACTATTTTGTAGTCCATGGTACTTTGTAGTAAGATGTAGTTTTCTTATCTGTTTCAATCAAATCTGTTTTTGCTTTTTCTTTGTCTGATATCAGGATTAGTATACTTTTTTTTTAATTTCAGCTGAAGCAAAACATATTCTACTGACTCTTTTACCTTTACTCTGTGTTCATTTCTCTGCTACAAATGTGTTTCTTTTAAGCAGCATAATGTAGCATTATGGTTTTTAATCCACTCTGCTGTTTGCTTCTGTTTTAAGGAGAGTTCATCCCATTCACATTCACAGTTGTGATTACTGTGTCTTCCTCTATTCTACTTGCCCTCCCCCTAGTGCATCCTGGGTCATCTCCAGTCATCCTGATGGATTCAGATATCTCAGGAGTAGTGAGGATGGTAACCTTACACAGCCCTCCCTCACTCAAAACAAAGTCAAATGTTAAGTCATATTATCATTTCTCTGATGGCATGGTCTTCTTCATCAATGAAGGATGAACACAACAACCCTGCCCCCGTTTGTACTTTTCTGTCTCTATTTTCCCTTTCCCTCCTTAGCAGTGTTTTCCTTCTGACAACTGTTCCCTCAATATTCCCTGCCTTCTATCACCGCTGCTCACTTTTCCCCCTTTTTCTACTATTCTGCCCTCCTTTTTGTCTTCCCTTTTATCTACTCTTTTTCTTTTCTTTCCCCTTTCTCCTCCTACTTCCTTATAGAATAAAGTTCTATATTTAAAGGACTGGAGGGCTTGAAATATGATATTCCAGAAGACAAAGGAGCTTGAATTACAACCAAGATTAACTATCCAGGAAAATTGAGCATAATCTTTCAGGGGGAGAAATGGATATTCAAGAAATACGAAATTTTCATTCATTTTGATGAAAAAAAAAACCACAATTGAACACAAAATTCAATCTTCAAATACAAGACTTGAGAGAATCATAAAAATGTAAACAGGGAAAATAAACACATGATATTCAATAAAGTTAAAGTGTTTACATCCCTATATGGGAAAATGATATTTGCAACTCTTGAAAACCATATACTTATTATGACATTAAAAAGGGGTGTACGTAGAAAGATTGTGTGAGTATAAGTTGACTGTGATGATCAAATACTAGTTATTTAAAAAGTAAAAGTATTATACTTGGAGAATAGGAAAAGAGGCAGAAAAGAGTAAATTACATCACATGAAGAGGAGCAAAGACTTCTCACAGTAGAGGGAAAGAAGGGAGGGAGGAGAACATTACTTGCACCTTACTCCCTATAGATTTTGATCAAAGAAAGAATAACATACACACTGAGTTGGTTACAAAAATCTATCTGGTCCATTGTTAATACAAGATGTTTGATATATATGCAGAATTTAATGTGCTGCACTGATTTATCCATAGTCTTTTATTAGGGGTTGGCACTTAGAAACCTCTCATTGTTTGAATTAAATTGAAGGGGAAAAAATATACATTCTGCGTGTTGATAAGTCTTTCAAAGTCTAGATACAGGCTTTTGAAAAATTCTTGTTGGAGGGTGGAAAAAATATGGCAGAATAGAAGACTTAGTCCAGGTCTCTTAAATTCCCCTTTAAATAATTCTAAAATAATACCTCATATTGAATTTTAGAGCAGCAGAACCAAAAAAGAGCCCAGGTGACACAATTTTTCAGCCCAACACAACTTAGGAGTTTGGCAGAAAGGTCCATCTCAGCAGGATTGTGGTTGGAACTGGAGTCAGCACAGGTTTTGTAGCACTTGGAGCTAACTTTTGAAGTGATTGCATTAGCATCAGTAGCAGCATCTGGAAATCTCAGCTCCCATACTTCATGGACACTGCATGTAAGATAACTGGTTAGTAAGAGATTTTATGGACCTTGTGCTGATGCTAGGTTTAGCACCTGCTTCCATTGTCCATACTAACTCCTGGGTCATAGTCCCAGGAACTAAAGGAGCAATGGACTTTGTGTCTACAGAGGAGTAGAAGATCTGGTCACAGTTCCAGGACAGACAGGACTGCCTGTGATTTCTCTGGGGTACTTGGGACCCCAGTCTGACTTCCAAGACAGAGTACCAGCAATTTCCAGTCACAAAGGAGTAGGTGACAAGATCACAGTCCCAGGGCCAGGAGGAATATGAGCTTTACTGGCTACAATGGAAAGATTCAGAGCACAAGCCAGGAGAGCAGTGATTGTAGGTCATGGCACTTTGGAAGCACTCAAAATCTAAAGACCTACCCCTATTATTAGCTCTTAAAACAGCAGTAAAAACAGTTCTGAAGCGTAAGGCAGTATCCCCTCACCTCTATAAGTAGAACCAAATTTGAACATAAAGTTCAGTCAAGAAATAGGCTGGAAAAATAGTAAACAACTACAAAAGACCTTGACCATAACAAGTTACCAGGGTAGAACGTGGAAATCAGTTTCTAAATAAATGAATGTTAAAATTTATATTTCCTTGTACTTGAGAAAAAATAAAATAAAAATTAAATGTAAAAAAGTCTTTATTAGAAGTACTGAGATCTGAACTAAAACAGAAAATAAAGAGTTCTAGTAAGGAGAACCGATTATCTACCAAGTCAGTGCATTCTTATTTGGGAAAATTCTAATTTATAATAAGGTTCCTTTCCTCCATTTCATTAAACCTAACTTGTCTGCAATTTCACCCCGTTATTCTCAGTTCTATTTTGTAGGAATAAGCAAATTAAATTTAGTAGTACTTCCACAAGATAGTACTCCACAATCATAAAGATACCTGCTATGCTCCTTTAAGTTTTCTCAGCTCATTATTTTACTCTTTTTGGGATATTTTAATTGCTGATTCTGCCATTGAACATGGTAGTTTTTTCTCCCATGTTCATGTCATCTTTAAATCTGAAAAGCATGCCACTTGAAGATTCACTAAAGTTTTCATGATAAGTAATGGGCAAGACAAGGAGATATTTATGGGATAAGCCAATAGAAATCTTTCTAAATTCACTTTGGTTCTTTTTCAGTCATTTTCCTGGAGTTTTCTTAGAAACGATACTGGTGTGGCCTCCGTTTTCAGCTCATTTTATAGATGAGGAAACCTAGGCAAACATTGTTAAGTTACTTCCCCAGAGTCTACAGCTAATAAATGTCAGGGACCAAATTTGAACTCTGGAAGTTGTCTTCCTGACTTCAGGACCAGCACTCTATCCACTTGGCCACCTAGCTGCCTTCTAAGTCCAAACCTGCCTGACCACCTTATCTAATTTATATATCTTCATCTGGTCCACAAGTATAACTTGAAAAACTTATAGGCTTTGAAAAATGCCAAAGTATTTTATATCTGGTAAATAATATTGGAAAAGAACTGAAATCTAGATATATAAGAGATTCTAAAATTTTAAGACTTAAGGCTGCATGTTGTGTTAGAATGAAAGTTTTTTGAGATTGTAGACAGTGTCATATTTGTTTTTATAGTTCAATTATCTACCATAGTTCCTCTGGCATTGAGGATACTTAAAAACTATTTGTTTCAATGAATTAAATAAAATATTTTGGAACTTTCTCTGACACATTAATCTTGTTACCCCAAAGGAATCAAAGGATATATGTACACATATATATGTATTATGTATGTATATACACATATATGTATATACATATATAGACACATAGATATACATAAAATTGTCTTCAGGGGGGTAGCCTTCTTCCTCCAGAGTGAACCTTTCCATTTGAAAGTGTGAAATAATTAAGAAGTCATAATGTATACAGTAACACGTCTCTCTGCCTCTAAGGAAACATATTTATGTCATTATCTGTCTACAGGACCTCCTTAAAAAATTATTCAGAGATACGCTTCCTTTTAGTGATCTTTCTTTTGTATAGTCATAGTGTGATTTATAGAGTATTTTTACTTCTTATTTAATCTTGATTAAAATCAAACAAGGCTAATTATGTTTGCCTAAAATACCCATACACAAATTTTTTCATATTTTTCTGAATCCTGCTTATTCATTATTTTCTACTAAGTAGTAGTATTCCATATCATTCAAATTTCATAGAATTTTAATTGTGTCATTCCTCAAATCATTCATACTTTACTCCCAGTACTTTGCTGCAAAAAAGAGTACTAGTATGGGTATTTTGACGTATATTATGTATTCTTTCCTGTTTTTGTCTTCCTTAAGTTATAAGTCCAATAATGAGACCACTAGGACAAATGTCACAGGTATTTTACTATTTTCTTTGCATAATATTTAATTGACATTCAAAATTATTGGACCAGTTTGTCATTTCATCAATTGTAGGTCCATTTTTATATTACTTTTTATGAAATTGATTATACTTATGTTGGTCATCTTTATTTTTCACAAATTGCTATTAAACCACCATGATATTAAACCTCAAAGTTATTTTAATTTCCATCCCTCTTAGTATTGATTATCTAGAGCATTTTAAAAATGTGTTCACAATTTTCTTGATATTCTTTGTATCAGTTACATAAAATTTTAAGTGTTATTAAATCAATATCTGATAAAATATATTCCAAGCCCAGTGTTTGTTTTTTAAATCTTCATTTTTATAGGGCAAAATGTTTTATATAATTTCCTCTGTCCCTTGTTTTAGGATTTTGTTTGTTTTATAGGAATTTTTTTCTGCAATCATGGTTCTTAAAAATACTTTCAGTCCCTTCTAATTTTTTTTAAAGAAGCAACTGTTAATATTAACTAAACCTAAATTTATAATTTTTAGTAGGAGATAGAAAAAACATTTACTTTATCCTATTTTCTGCCAAGTTTCTTTCCAGTTTGAGCTGTGTTGAAAGTTTACAACATTATCTGAACTTGCATCTATTTACCTTCTCATTGCAGAAGTAGCAAAGGAGGTTGAATAGATACAGTCATACAGGTAGAAGGTATTCCAGAAGACAGTATTGTCATAAAAACCTGTAGAGGAGAGAGTACACAAGTGAAAATATGGATAACAGTGTCAAATGCTTTATAGAGGTTAAGAATAATCAATACTATTCAGCAACTATGTATTAAGTGTCTACTATGTGCCAGACCTTGAGAATGCCAATAAGAATAGCTGCTTCAAGGGACTTACAATAATCCAATAGGGACGATGATAAACAAAACAAGCAGATATGAGCTGACATAGGCAACTATGAGATACCTGGCATGAGCGGATGATATTGATGGAGCTGAAATCAAATAGAACCACTGATGGAAAATGCAGGATTATCCGAAAAGTGCTGAATGCTTTTTAGAGGAGGACTTTGAGAGGAGTTTATTGTTCCACCCTGTGGCTTTCTCATCAGAGGGTACAGAGGTAATTGTGGAAGCTAAGGAAAAGTTGAGCATCAAAAACTGAGTCAATCATCATAATGGTGAGAGTTCAACTAATAAATAATATTTGATTAAATGGGCTCTATTCTTTCCATGGTTCTCCCACTATTTTTTTAGTTTTAAATCCATTAGTATCATATAATTAAGTTGTTCCTTCATTACTTTACGTAAAACAAAAAAGGATATTTCCCCAAAACTATAGGGTTCTTCTTAGATATATTGGGATAATGCATTTATGATAATTATGGGAGAGAAGGCTTAGATGGAGGGAGAGAGGAAAATCACAAATACAGTAGTAAAAAATAATAAAAATGTCTCATAGGATTATAATTTTCTCCAACTACCTCAATTGCCCTCTTGTTACACCTAAAAACTGGTTTAAATCTGTGACTTCCAACTCCAAATATATTGAAGATTGATAAATATCCATCCATCAATCCACTGTTTGAATTGATTAAGGATTTAAGTAGTAAGGACCTTGGGTTAAAGCAAATTTTACAAACTGGCAAAAAATGCTGCTCACTGGGTTCAGATAACTGCTGACAACTGGACACAATGATCTAATTCCTTTGTTACTGTTTAAACCAGAAGCAAGTAGGTAGTATTAGCAAAAATTCTTCATGGGTAATTGAATCACTATAATTGGCCACCTAGATAATCTAAAATATAAAGAGAATAAACAGATCTCCAAGCTTACTATTTACAATTTCTTCAGCTAGGCTAGTTTGCCAATTCTGAGGGTGTAAAAGTGGAGGTTGAGGAGAAGGGCACTGCTGGCCCCTTCTTCATAGTTCTTAATTAATTTCTTATGCAAAAAGGTGAGTTGTTCTTATTGTTTAGATTTGAGTGAGCCTAAAACCATTGGTCCCAAAGAACTACTGCATTTCTCATAGTTACATTATGGTGAAAAAATGTCCATACTTTCTAAGTTCCTCTTCCCTACTTATAATTAATGAATTATCTTCCTCGTTTGGTTTTATGCCAGATTTTAGTTCTCATGTATATCAGCACTCTACCAAAATTGCTATTAAAAGGGCTATTTTTTTAAGGAAATCATTTCAGAATTACTTGACAGTTCTAATAAGCAACTAGTAGAGAACTCTGAACAGAGCAGATACTTAATAAATATCCTTTTTTTTGAAGTACTAAAATTTAAAAAAATTAATATTATGTCTTGTAAAATTGCATTAATTATTTTAACTTTTTTTACTATTCTTTTTATTATGTAGAGCTTACCTTAAATCATGGAATGCCAATATTCCTTTAGGACTTTAAACTTTTCTTTTATATGCAACTAAATGGCAACATGAATGGTAAAATGATGAAATCCAGTCTTTTAAAAAATAAACATAGAACCAGAACAAGTAAACCCACTGTCAGTTCAAATAACTGCTCTCTGAACTAAAATGAAGGTGAAACAGTTCTCCCAAATGAAATGAAGATATCAACTGCATTAAATTAGATTTTTTTGGTACTTAATTACAAGACAGTTTTTCCAGTATCTGAATTACCTGCCTCAAATAATCTTTTAAATTGAACTAAACAGTGTTGAGTTGGGAGCTAGTTTTCTATTCCCTTACCTTGGCATAAAGTTTGGTGTTTCATTTCTATCTCAACTAATAGAACAGCTTTAAAAATACAGATGAGATGTCAGGTTTAAATTATATGTTTACAATTGGAGTATATGTCTTTAATGTCCATCTCAATGTTATGCCCAGAAGTTCATATTCTTTGAAGTAATTTTAAATGCTCTTCTTTTGATTGGAAAGTAATATTTTGAGGGACGACGCATTTTCACTTTGGGGAATTAAAACAACAACAACAACACTTTGCTGTTCACTTCTCAGAAGGAGAAGGTTATCTGTACTTTTCAACAATTTATATGGCGGCTAATATAACCCCGGGGGCAGCGACATGGTGCAGTGAGTGTAGTGCCAGGCTTAGACTCAAGAAAAGTCATCTTCCTGAATGAGTTCAAATCTGGCCTCAAACACATTCTAACACTGTGACACTGGACACATCATTTGATTATTTTTGTCTCAATTCCTCATCTGTAAAATGAACGGGAGAAGAAAATGGTGAATTGTTCCAGTATCTGTCAAACCATAAAATGGGGCTACAAAGAGTCAGACAAGAACTGAAACAAAAATAAAAAAAAAATACAACACTTACATAATTTTGTGATGTTCATAATTATTGCTAACATATTCCCTTCTCATTGTAATATCATTCCTTTCTTTTAATTTACCATTAGTCTCATTCACTGACCTCTACTTTTGGTTTTTCATTTAGGCAGATGTATCTTGTGCTTTGACAAAAGTGTTGTTAAGAGGTATGCTCTGGATGGGGTTCTCAGGGGTCCATAATGGTATTACCTACATGGTGCTCTATGTCAGCCTTAACCTTTCACTATAATATGCTCATAAACAATTTCAAAAGGAGCATATGAACAAGAACTTTTGAATATTGAAAATGATTCCAGTACAATGAAGTTCAGATCTCCTGAGGTCTGAAAATCAGTTACAGAAATGGTAAGAAGATATTTCTTAAAAACAGATTTTACATAAACCATTATTTTAACCTGGAGAAAATTATTTTAAAAGTGTAAAAATACTTATAACTGTTTAAACAATTCCATAAAATGTTAATGTTTAGAGTAAAATACACTGATTTTCTAGTAGGACATTATGAATCACTCCACACAGTCAGACATCCAACAAAAGCCAGTAAGATAGTATAATATTGTATACTTTTTGATCCAAATCCTCAAGGTGCAAACTGAATGTCCTTGATGCTAGATAAGTACTTGAATTGATATTAGAAAATTAGATCTCAATTGCTATTGACTTTTTGTAAAATCCATCCTTTTCCCCACCTCCAACACACATGCAAACACACACACACACACACACACACACACACACACTCACAATATATTTACAACCTGAGGAGACAAGATTCCCCTTAAACACAATGTACTCTTTCTTTAGTAAATGAATGATGGTAGAAGTAAAAAAACAATAAAAGTAAAAATAGTTAATTTAAGCAGGAAACATCTGCCTCTACCCTTGCTTCATATTGTTGTTGTTTTTTGAATTATTACTTACCTGATATGTTTTTCCATTACAGTTACACAATATTCCGCCATTGTAAGAACTAAAAAAAAAATAAACCTGTACAATTCCTTCATCTGCAAATGCTTGCAAAATTTCTCTTAAATAGCAAAACTCCCAGTTCTCCATTTAAAAAAAAAATAACAACTTTGTTTCCCCTCATTCTCACTCCTTTAAATCGTTGGGGGAAAAAAAGAAAAAAATCTTGTAACTAATATACATAGTCAAGCAAAATATATTCCCTCAATCTTTGTATGTACATGTTTGTATATGTATGTATGTTTAAATGTGTGTGTATATATCTATGTCTATATGTGTGTGTATGAACACATATACATACATATATGAGCAAGGACATTAAGTTTACTATATATGTATGGACTTAAATTACAGCATTATATTATATCTACATATAATTATATATTGACATGAATGTGCATAATATGAATTACATATACAAATATGATTCCATAGTAATATAACATAACATAATAAGGTATATATATGTGCATGTGGAGAGATGTATGTATATATGTAATTCTGCAGCTTAAGTCTATTACCCCTCTGTAATAGTATGTTTCATCTTTTATCTTTGCATTGATAATAACTCTTGCAACTTTCCAAAGTGTTTGTTGTTATGAAGTAGTTATTCTATAAATTATTCTATTTGTGGTTATTTTAATATTTGTTTTACAAAAGTCCTAAAATTGTTTAATTTTATAATATTGATTCTTCTTCTGGTTCAGCTCACTTCCCTCTCCATCAGTTTATACAATTCTTTCCATGACTTTTTAAAATCATCTATTTCTTCATTTCTTATGGCATAATAGTATTTCATCATAATCATATTTATCACACATCCAGCCATTCTTCAATTGATGGATATCCCACAGTTTCCACCCCGCCCATGACAAAAGGTGTGGGAACTTTTGGTAATGATAAAAGAGCATGCTTCACTTTCCTACATTTTTATACAGAAAGCATTGGTTCTTCTGTGTTGTATTTATTGACTTCTTTCCATTTTTAATTCAATTCAATTAAATAAATATAATTAAATTCTTACTATTTATAAGGAACTAAAATATTTTTATTTCTAGGTTCATAAGTGACATTCTTTGAACTTGGTTTTAGGTATAAATTTATGTTAACATCATAACCCCTTACTTTATAGCTTTAATATTATATGTCATCTTATTAGTAGAGTTATATATAAAATATAAGTAATGTATAAAATACTAATGCATAAAAAATATGTATGGAACAGATAGGTAGCATATTGAATAGAACATTTGCCCTGGAGTTAGGAGGATTTGAGATCAAATCCAACCTCAGACCCTGGGTAAGTTATTTAATCCCAACTACTACACACATCCCCATCAAAAAAGATGTATAATAAAATAGTTCATCTTAAGAGTTTTGAATGATAAAAATCTAAAATTAGGATCCATTTTTATATAAAACACATATCAGTAGAATGTATTTCCTTGACTGCACTATTTGGTTACATTTATGTGCTCAGGTCTTCATCTGACTCATAATAGATGCCTAATAAATGTATTAACAATCAATTCTGAGGACAGAACCCATTTTCTTTTATTCCCTTTGCTATCCCTTTCACCTAGCAAAATGCCTGACACTTTGTTTCTTGGACTAGATCTATGATTCCATTAGTTTAGGGAAATTCCAGTGAGGAAACTTCCTGTAACAAAATAGAACACTTAATATGCACTTTAGTGTCCTAAAGAATTATGTGACTCACTGAAAATTTAAGTGCCTCCTCAGGATCGTCCAGACAATATAAGACAGAGGTAAAACTTGAATCATTTTTCTTTTTCTCTTTTTTTTTGAGGTCAGTTCTTTACTAAATCACAATGCTTCTGTGACTTAGCATGTCTCAAGAACTTAATTAATGATAATCACATCATTGAATTGATGTTCATAAAGTTCTTACCTAGAAACAACTATTATGGGAGTGAAAGTTTTATACTCATTTCATAATTGAGGAAGGTTATTGAGGTTTAAAAGAAGCAAATTGATTTAAAGGAATATTTTTCTCTCAAGTCATATTCTCCAGGTCCCTTAAACATAATATAAACAGTCTTCTGGTGTTTATCCCAGGTAAATTATGTCCTTATATTTTGTTTAGACTTACTTCAATAGTGTTTCTTTTTGTTGACTGGAAACAATATTTTGTTCAACCTTGCTCCAGTAAGCAAAAATGTTACAAGGTAAAGCTATATCCTTGTCACCGAAATGATCTAATCTCATGGGTTTTGCAGCCTTTGGCTAATTTATCACTTCCTGAACAGAGATGAAAATACAATTTCATTTGTAGGTGGAACAGTGTATAAAGTGCCAGGCTTGGAGTCAGGTAAACTCATCTTTCTGAGTTCAAATCTGGCTACAAACTCTTACAAACTCTGTGATCCTGAGAAAATCATTTAATTCTGTTTGACTCAGTTTTCTCATCTACAGAGTGAGTTAGAGAAGGGAATGGCAAAGCACTGTAGTATCTTTGCTAAGTAAACTCCCAAAAGGATCACAAAGAGTTGGATGCAGCTAAAAATGACTGAAGAATAACAAAAAAGTGACTGACTTGATCACTAAATAGAAACTGGGGCCAACTCTCCAAATAGCATAAATGATATTGAGATCTGTTTTTCACAATTTCAGAAAGATCTTGAGAAGTTCACCCTCCACCATAAGGTAACAACAGAATAAACAATCATTGCACCCACAGCATGGCACACTGCTCTCTCTTTTTGAGTGATGACTGCTTTCTGCCAAACTGATGAAAGTTATGAATCCTCGTGATGTTGAAGCACAACACAAAGCTTGTTTCATTGGAGACAATTACTGGACCATGTTCAATGAGTTATTATGAATCTGTCTAAGGCACAGATCATGCTCGATGAATTATTGAAAATATCTGAAGGCATAAATCATGCTGTATTTTTTTGAATGGCACACTACATGATCCAGAGTCTCTAAAATATTTATTTTTAGACAGTTTCTTTGGCTTAAAATCTTCTTTTCTGACTCAGGCTTTACTTACTCCTCCTCCTCTAAACAAACACATTATACACACCATTTCCAAAGAAACTTGAACAAGTAGGGATTATAGAAAGTGCAGTAAATCATGTATACACATAAAGATAATACACAAGAAAAATGTAGTTTAAAAAAACAGACTAAGTCATATTTGGAATGGATCCAGTTCCTCATATGTGCAAAGCATATTTAATTTTAAAAACCTGAAACATAATCAAATTGCTTTTTTACTCAGGATAAAGATATCATAGTTGTGACCTTTCACATAAGCTGAAAATTTCTCTTCATGATATAAGCATTTTCACAATTTATCCTTTGACTATACAACTCTTTTATATGTGAAAATTAAAAAAAATAGCAAAATTGTAATTAAGCAAACTATTTTTGTATTATCACTATACATGACAAAATGGCAATGATACTAGATCATGACTTGAATGTGAATCAAAAAGGATGGTATTAGATAGACTAGTATACTTTTAAATGCAGAATAGTAGTCCCAGATCATTTATGGATTCCCAAACTATTTTTCACAGGACGCATCTTAACAGTGAATATTTTAATAAGTAAAATGGTGAAGATGATGCCAACAGTCACTTATGTATAGATCCACCTTATACTTACAAAATACTTTTGTGTTATTATATACAAACTAAGAGAGACAGGTGTATAGAGTCTAAGCACTACACCCAAGTTAATTTGAGTGAACCTATGATTTTCCATTCGTCCTTTCTAGTTGTATGTGCAAGTTCTCTCCTAAGTGTGGCTACAGTATATGGGAATCCAAGCACTAGAAAGGGAAGAAGCTTCATATACTTTGATGTCTTATTAAAAAAGGGTGTATACCAAGATTATAAACTTGTTTCTGAGATAATACTAGTCTATTCTCTTTTAGAAATGGGCACCCATCAGGATTTTCTTCTTGTATTATATCATTTTCTATAAAAAAACAAAAACAAAATCTCTTGCCATTATAATATAAGGACCAGTGGGTCATTGAACCAAAGTTGAAAGTGTTGTCAGGGGCCATGTAATCTAATCACAAAATGTTACACATAAGGTCTTATATTCCTAAGTAAAGAACTAACTATATCACTCTACTTACATGTTAAACTATGTGTTATTATTTGAAAATAAAAGATAACTATTTAGGTTGGCAGAATATATTTATTTTTTGGGGAAAAGACCATGTGGATAAATTCAGTAATTTCTCTCTGTGGCTTCAAAATGTCACCCACCCACACACACACACTCACACAAATGTACATGTAGCTATGGAAACATGTGTATGTATATATATACATGTACATACATTTATCATTCTCATTAGCATCATCATGTTGAAGTATTCATAACTTGAGTAAGTGGAGGGAGGAGGTTAGCAATAGCAAAAGCATATATATGCAGACTTGTCTTTTTTCTTTTATGGGAGGAGGAGGACTAGTGAGGTGATTGGACTTGTAGGAGAAGGGTGTATACATTGGTAAATAGGAGATAAAAGATTGTATTTGTAGGTGAGATGAATTAAAGAAAAGATTAACTATTATTTGAAGATTTATGTCCTTTTCCTATACACTAAGGAAATCAGAGGAATGAGGGCTGTGCCAGAGATTAGCTGAGAATTGGTAGACTTATTTTATCCCCAGAAGCAACTGAAAGTTTCTTAAAGTAGTAGATGGCAACTAGTGGTTCAGTAGATATAATATCAGTGCTGGAGTCAAATTCAGACTCAGATGGTTACTCAGGCCTCAGGCAAGCCCCTAACTACCCTTATTTGCCTCAGTTTCCTCACCTGTAAAATGAACTTGAGAAGGAAAAAGTAAACCACTCTAGTATCTTTGCCAAGAAAACTCCAGAGAGGTCTGGAAGAGTAAGACACAAGTGAAAATGATTAAACAACAACAAAGGAATAAAATAAATGTAGCAGAGTCTGGATAAAGCAGGGAGAGGTCAGAAGAAAGTCAGAATAGAAAGGGGATAAGATTACTAATCAAATGGAATTATCAAAGTTCCAAAATGTTGGAACCACAAAGCCAATGAGTTGAAAAGCTCATTTCTTAGCATCTCAAATAGGGAATTCAGAAACTGAAGAAGGAGCCAATCAGAGAACTAGCAGAATTCATAAAGTACAGATTAAGAGTCAGGAGATCAAACCAGAAGAGAGAATGATTTGCTTCTCTTGAAGTTCAACCCAAGGCAACATCTTATCCCCTGGCTGAATGAACACAATAGACACAGTTTCTATTTTCAGAAGATTTGTCTGATGGATGTCCATAGAGTAAATGTATTAGGGTGGGAAAAGACTAGTTAGCTTCTCATCTTACCCATAGGCTACAGCTTTGATTTTCCTCAAGATGAAAGACATGATCCTCTTAAGGAGAAAATCAGAAAGTTAGAACAGTTAATCTCTTTCATATTTAATATCTGTGGTTGCTTAGAAGCAGTATTCTATTGATCTGTGTTCTATCTCCTTCTATATATGATCACAATTAGTTCAAGTACACGTTCCTTGCTTACAGACTTTTGTTTAAAATGTGACTGTTATTGAGGAAAAATATGTTGAAGTAATGATGATCATGTGGAAGCAAAATTGGAACGTTTCAATGCAAATATGTAGAGACCTTTAAAACCTTGTCCTCTTTCCTTTTTGGAGAGCTGCAAGTCTTCATAGACAGAAGGCAGCATTTGGAAATGACTTGGGGGAAAAGTGTATTATTTTTTTTAAATAAACTATAGTCTCAGGAGGAAAAATGACATATCTTACTTGTGCATATGGTTTTACCTGGTATTATATGCAATTGAAAAAGAAAGTCTACCCTAGTCAGTAAGATATTGGCAAGTTCCTTTTCCTGATGATGAGTTGGACAAGGCCCATACAATTTTCATTAAATTGTTCAAATGAACTGCATTCATTTGATTACAAAGGATGACATCTTTGACTTTCTTTAATGCATACTAATGCTTATTTTTTCGATGTAGAAGACCTAATCTTGACAGCCTTATATCCAAGTCCTTTGGTCCCTAAAGATTCTTTCTTAGTTCATTTTCCATTAATAATATATTAGTCCATGGCTAGGCACTTCCCAGAAAGTCCCTCCTGAGATATTTGAATTTGTCGCCTTGAAGAATGATGAAATCATGAAAAGCAGTTTTCTATTTCACTTTCACTCCTTAAGACTCTTTTATATTGCAGCATAACCTTTGAAATTATTATAACCAAGTGAGGCTCTTGAAGCAAAATATGAATGCTTGGAGAGAAATAAAAATGCAAACAATTGAGTTTGAATCAGATTATGATGGATCCAACCAAATCAAGATATTTCAATGCAAATAGTTGCTCATTTAATTCCTAGGGTAGCACTACATATGCATAATTCTATACTTGCCTCTGAATTTCCATGTTTTGAGGCTTTAATGAGATACTATTCCATATTTTCTCATTTCTTAATTTATTGTAACAATTAAACAAAGAAAATCATCCATACATCTGTGTGTTTACTTATCTATGAGGTTTGATACTGTATTATGGATGTTCCCAGGCTATCAGAACAAAACAGTATATGAAAGTAAGATTTAAGCAAAGAAAACCTTTTCATTTTTTTCTCTAGCCCCAAGCCCAAGTACTTAAGGTTTCTTCGCTCTTTCAACTGACTATATATATATTTTGAATTGCTTAATATACTAGATCCAAAAATTGTTCTCAAAAGTGACTACTATATAACAAAGGAAAGATGGAGTGAAGGGGAGTCATATAAGCAGGGAGTGAGAGAAAAAGAGAGCAAGAGACAGAGAGAGAGACAGACAGAGACACACAGAGACAGAGAAACATAAAGAGAGGGAAATTATTTACTCAGGGCTTGCTATGTACAAAGCACAATAAATACAAATAAAGGGAGAGTCATTGCTGTCAATGAACTCAAACTGTAAATAAAAGAAGCAACAAATAAAATAAAATTCAGCCACGAGCAGATGTAAAAGACCAGAGGTACTTTGAAGGTACAACAGTGGGAAGGATGGCAGGGTACAGGGTACTAAATTACTTAGATCAGTAATGCTAGGGTAGACTGAAGGGTAAGTGAAGCAATCAGTATGCTAAGTCATCATAATTCTCTACTTACATCTGAGGTACATAGTTGTGAAAGAGGGGAAAATGTAAAAGCCATGTCAGAAACGGAGAGGATGCATAATGGGCAATTTCAAGGTTTTTGTTCACAGTTTAAAAAATATTAATCTGAAATATTTTATTTTTAAAAATGTTATTGAAAATTAATCAGTACAGTTCTTTCTAATCTAGGTAATGATAAAAGATTTTTAAGGTTTCCTCACTAAAACATTCTACAAAAAAATGTCAATGTGATTGCTAGGGGAAAATAATTGAACTTGTCAAAATTTGAAAACACAAACCTTTAGTTTCTTTAGAAATTGAGCATATTTTTGTGATTCCATAACCACCAACTAAAAAGTAAAAAAAAAAAATCAATCAATCAAATGTTATTTTTTGTCACAGTTATGAGAAATATAAGGACTGATCCTTTTTTTAAATAATATAATATAAATTTATTTATTTAACTTTTTACATTCATTTCCCCAAAATTTTGGGTTCCAAAATTATCTCCCCATTTGTCCCCTTCCCCCACCCCAGTACACTGAGCCTTCCAATTTCCCCTATCACCAATCGGCCCTCTCTTTTATCATCCCTCCCTTCTCTTGTCCTCATCTTCTCTTTTGTCCTGTAGGGCCAGACAACTTAATATTCCCCATTACCTGTATTTCTTGTTTCCTAGTAGCAAGAACAATACTCGACAGTTTTTCCTAAGACTTTGAATTCCAACATTTCCCCACCCCTCCCTCTCCACCCAGTCCCTTTGGGGAGGCAGGCAATTCAATATAGGCCATTTCTGTGTAGTTTTGCAAATGACTTCTATAATAGTCATGTTGTGTAAGACTAACTATATTTTTCCCTACATCCTATCCTGACCCCCCATTGTTGCTATTCTCTCTTTTGATCCTGTCCCTCCCCAAGAGTGTTGATTTCAAATTGCTCCCTCCTCTATTGCCCTACCTTCCATCAGCCCCCCCACCCTGCTTATTTCCTTCTCCCCTACTTTTCTGTATTGTAAGATAGGTTTTCACACCAAAATGAGTGTGCATTTTATTCCTTCCTTTAGTCGAATGTGATGAGAGTAAACCATGTTTTTTTTTCAACTCTCCTATTTTTGCCTCCACTAAAAGTCTCCTGCTTGCCTCTTCTATGAGAGATAATTTACCCCATTCCATTTCACCCTCTCTCCTCCCACTACATT
>CM053771.1:467159506-467186077 GCA_028658325.1 Potorous gilbertii | reverse complement strand
TTGTCTCTCCTGGATCTATTTTCCAGGTCAGTTGTTTTTCCAATGAAATATTTCACATTCTTTTCCATTTTTTCATTCTTTTGGTTTTGTTTTGTGATTTCTTGGTTTCTCAGAAAGTCATTGGCCTCCATCTGTTCCATTCTAATTTTGAGAGAACTATTTTCTTCAGTGAGCTTTTGCACCTCTTTTTCCACTTGGCTAATTCTGCTTTTGAGAGCATTCTTCTCCTCATTTGTTTTTTGAACCTCTTTTGCCAATTGAGTTAGCCTATTTTTCAAGGTGTTATTTTCTTCAGCATTTTTTTGGGTCTCCTTTATCAAGGTATTGACCCATATTTCATGCTTTGCTTGCATCTCTCTCATTTCTCTTCCCAGTTTTTTCTCCCCCTGTCTAACTTGATTTTCAAAATCCTTTTTTGAGCTCTTCCATGGCCTCAGCCCATTGGATATCTATTTCAGATGTGTGGGATACAGAGGCCTTGACTCTTATGTCTTTCAGAGAGGAAGGGCAGAATCATCTGCTCTCCAAGAAAGTATCCTTCTATGATCTTATTTTTTTCCCCTTTCCTGGGCATTTTCCAATCCAGTTACTTGACTTCTGAGATTCCTCAGCACCCCTGCTTAGATCCACCCAGCTAGTTCTCGGGGGTCTGAGATTCAAATGCTGCTCCCCAGCCCCAAGGCTTTCAGCGGCAGGCCTGGATGCTCTTCAATGAGATTTTAAGTTCTGGTGCTCAGGTGGGGGCCGGGCCACCTTCCAGGCTCAATTCCCCCCAGGGGGTTTATGCAGAGACCTTCTGTAATGGAGCTTCTGTCGAGCTCCTGCCTGCTCTGGGAGCCTCTGGCTGTGCGCTGCCTCCTGAGGGGTCTTGAGTCATGAAGACACCCCGCTCACCTCTCAGCCTGTCCAAACGTCTCTCTCACTGACCTGTGCATCTGTGGGTGGAGGGACCTTCTTGGCTTCTGGAGATTCCATCCCTGAGTCCTGCTCGGATCTGCTTGATCCTGTTGGTGCCTCACGGCCAGGGCAGGGCTGGGCTCCGCTCCCATCTGGTGCACAATTGACCTTTGGGGTCGGTTTTTCAGGGCTCTCTTCAATGGAAGTCTCCTTCACCCCCTTGCTGCGCAGCTTCTACTGTTTCAGAATTTCTTGGGAGTTCTTTTTATAGATAATTATGGGCTGTGCATTCGGAGCTAGCATATGTGAGTCTTTCTCTTCCGCCATCTTGGCTCCACCCAACAGATCCTTTTTTTTTTTACTGAATTAAATGACTATTATAAAAATAATACAATTTTCCCCCAAGTCATTTCCAAATGTTGCCTTTTGTCTCTGAAGACTTGCTGCTCTCCAAAAAGGAAAGAGGACAAGGTTTTAAAGGTCTCTACATATTTGCATTGAAACATTCCAAAATAGCCATTTAATTCAGTAAAAAAAAAAAAGATCAGTCCTTATATATCTCATAACTGTGACAAAAAATAACATTTCATCATAGATATGTCATAATTTATTCACGAGGTCATAACAAATAAATGGATATTGTGAAAGATTCTAGAGAGCATTGAATCACTGATGACTTCACACACACATATGTATATATACATATGTAATTGGCAAACACATAATGTATATAATACTATAAAGCTTCTGAATTCAGTCAATAGAAATTCGTTGGTGCTCTTTTCTATAGATATCAATATTTGTTATTTATTTATATGCTCATATGTAAATGGGCTTCATCCTGACGTAGAATCATTCAGTGTATTCATTTTTACTCTATTTCCAAAAAAAACCCAAAAACTTTAATCAATTTAAATGTTGAAATTGAGTAATATCCGTTAATGTCTTATAAAGTGAAACAATGAACCTGTTAGGAGATACAAATTTTGCTATTCTCATTTTAAGTAGAAAAGTATTAAAATAGTAGAATTAAAAAACCTTGGTAACCAAATGCAAACTGTTTCTATTATTTTTCAAATTATTTTGTTCAAAATAAATTTTAAATTAAATTAATATTAAGAAAAAAATTACTTATTTATATATAAATGCACACTAATTAAAAAAAATACCCTAAATGTAGCATGAACCAAGGAAACAACATTTTATCCCAGTTGTTTTTGGGATTATACTTGCCTAAAGATAGGGTTCAGAGCAGCATGCCCTGAAGGTTCTGTGATAGGGATATCAGGAACTTACAAATAAATGGATCCTCTATGGGAAGTAGTGCATAAATTTGGATAACTTTGGAAAGAATACTGGGGGAACCTCAGTGTCATAAATGTTGTTTCCTGTGAAATGATTTGTAATTATACCTTGCTATTCATCTTGACAGTATGAAGTCTAACTGCTTAATAAAACAGAAAAGGTGAAGTATTTTAAATTAATACTATACAATAGAAAAAAATATGCCTTTTCCATGTTTCCATAAACAAAATGTCCCATCTGATGAAAAATAGAATTCTTCCTATGGAAAACAGAGAAACAATAATTTCTTCCTGTCCTGTTACCTCTATTTCTATTTTACTTCTTTGAAAAAATAGACATAGCTGACCCCTGGAATTATATTCCTTCAAATCCTTCAATTATATTCCCAATTATCAAGTAGAATTAATTTAAAATCCCTGAAACTGGCCTACTTCTGCACCTACTGCACTGAAGCCACAGGGACTGATGATCTTTGATTTTCCAGATTTTTTTAGATATGCACATAGTTTTCTTTAGGGTAGAGCCTCCATATTCTAAACAAGTGAACTAGGCTCCCAATGCTGCAATTGTTTCCATACTTCAAATATCTCCAATTTGTCCTCCATCAGACCATCCTGGAAGTATTAAAAACTTAAAGGTCTCTAGCCTGTCTCTTAGATTTTTAAATAAATCAATAGCAACACGACCCAGTCCAGATCTTCTGTTCCAAAATCTGATGAACTTAATAATAGCCAGTCCAAAGTCAAGAAGTAGGCTGCAAGAAGGAGATAAACAATAATGGAATGCTGCCATAAAAATGAATCCTGGGGACATGAACACTGGAGACAGAAATCCAGAAATGAATCTCTAACACAAACAAATAATCCTCACAATAAAACAGAATTTAGACAGAAATTCAACAAGAATTTCTGGAACTGATGAATAAAGAGACAATTTTAAATAGTTAGAATACTTGTAAGGGAAATGAGATAACTTGAAAAGAAAATGAGAAAAAATAAGAGAAATGGATATAAGAACCGAAAAGAATATTAACAGATTGATACATGAGCCACAAAATCCTACCCAAGCAACAAACACCATGAAAATTAGAATGGACCAAATAGAAGACAAATTCTTCTTTAAGCAATTAGACATGATAAAACAAAATAAAACAACTAAAAAAAGAAGAAAAATAATATACTTCAAAGCAAAAATTACATGCCCTAGAAAACAGAATGCAGAGACTTTTTTAAGATTTGGTGGGTTATTTGAACAATATAATGACAGAAAAGCATACCTAAACATTGCATTTGAAGAAATCTAAAAAGAATATTGCCTGGATCTTTTAGAATCAGAGGGTAAAGTCTAAATAAAATCCACCAATCACCACATAAAAGACATCCCAAAATGAAATCTCTCAGGAAAATGATAGCCAAAATCTAGTTTCTAGATGAAAGAAATAATATTATAAGCAGCCAGAAAGAAATGACTAAGAAAGGAGGAGTCACAGTCAGTATCATATATGATTTAGTAGGCACTACTATAAAGAAAGAGACTATAATATGCTATTCTCGAAAGCAAAATACATTTATTGGATTATGGCCAAGAGTAGATCATTCAGTCAGGAAAATTAGTATAATCCAACAGAGGGGAATGGTCTTCAATGAAGTAGAGGACTTCCAAATTTTCCTGCCAAAAAATCCAGAGCGAAGTAGAAACTTTGCCACTCAAATAGGGGAACTAAGACCAAAAAAAAAAGCTTAGCATCAAGGAACACTCATGAGGGATGAAGCAGAAATAAATTGCTTATATATGAGGAAAATGATGCATGTGTCTTTTCTGAATTCTATTATCAACTGTGGTCATTGAGAGATTATTAATTGGACAGAAGACAAGGAATATTTCTGTTACATTTTAATGATTATAAAATAAGAATTCTAGAAACAGAAGAGGAATTCATGAAGAGTGAGGCAAAAGAAATGAAGGTTAGAGAAAATTATGTCACATAGAGTATACAAGTAGATATTTATGTAAACAAGAAGGAAAAAGAAGGGACAAGCAGCTGACTATTGAACATTTCTTCCTTCTTATCTGGTTAAAAAAATAATACACACAGAGAATTATCTGAAGGAATATATTTAATTCAGCAGGTAAATAGAAAAGAAAAAGCAGAAGGTAGGAGATATTAGAGAGAAGATATATTAAGACAGAGATCACACCTAAGCAAAAACAAACAAACAAGAAATCTTTAAGTATAGTCAACAATATTCATATCTCTTTTCATATGTGGAGATGTTGGAGAATGGAACCTAAGGCCTCATACATGAAAAACATGCATTCTGGAGGAACAATACCTCCTCTATGAGGGCTTGCTGAGGTTTCTAGAGTTTCTCATATGTCTCTGGTGTCTGCCTATCATCCAACCCTCACTTGTGGCTCAAAGAAACTATAACATGCACGGCTGCCACACTTTGGTGAAATCATTTCAGCAGGTCAGGTTAAGTAAAGTTGAGGATTACAAACAGACCTCAGACTAAATGGTGAATAAAAGAAATATCTATCTCAAGGAGATGAAGACATTACCAAGTAGAATGTGTGGATAAAAACAATTTATTCCAATGGCTATGAGAGAGCCTGAAGCAGATTCTGTAGAGCACTTAGAACTTCATCAGATATCAAAGATACCAAGGTCATACATTGCATCCCAGTCATTACCACTTTTCCTGATTTCTGTTTTGCCACTTGACTTTGATGTCTCTGACAGAGTGAAGTTAATGACTTTGTGCAACTCTGCTTCTAATTCACATACAATCCCCCATACATTCCAAGGGGAAAATTATTCTTGATTAACAGATATAGCTCAATTTTTATCCACTACTTTGAAGTTTCTCCAAGAAAAATCCATAAAATAATTTCTCCTGCCTTTTATAAACTATATTTTCTTTACAATGAATTCAAATTTTCTAATGGATGGAAATTGCCTTTATTACTACAGAGTTCTACTAATACAATTTAAGATATCAACAATAAAGAGACAAAGAACTACAGAGTTCTGAATCCAGACAGATGGACATTCTGGCAAAACACATTACTCCAAGAGGAATTGTGCAGTTGAAATTTAGTTTCCTCTTAATTTCATATGTGTTTTGGTTCCTGAATTTTCACACATAAGAATATATTTTTCTTTAAAAATATGACATTATTCTGCTTCTATCTTTAAATTTTCTATCTTTTATGAACAAGGTGTACTCTTCGGATGTTGTTTGTGGTGCTGGGAACTCCAAAATGTAAGGGTAGGAGGATGTCTGCCCAGAAAGAATTCAAGGACTCAAGCTTTTTTTCATCAAGGTGGCAAAGTTTTACTGTAATGACAATAGGAGTAGGTGAGATTCCTAGTGAATCTACAACTTAATGGTGGTGAGACAGTGAAAAGCTCTGGATGGGACTAATGAGTATAGCCTGGGGTGGGCCAGGTACAATATTGAAAAGAACAAAGAATTCAGGGGTAGGTTATGAGTTAGAGTGAAATGAACATCAAGTGAGCTGATTGAATGATCTAGGTGGTCTGGGATGGGTCAAATGCCTTGAGTGAGATATCAGTGATCTGGGCTATGAAATATATAGAAAAAGTCAGGGACAGGGTAATTTTCAAAGATATGGTCTTTTCCTTTTAGGGGTCTGGATCCTGTCACTCCATCACTGGCAGAATTATTATCCAGGCATATATATCATCCCACCAAATGTCAGTGAGATATCTATGCTCAAATTTGCCTCCCTGTTTCTCTAGTCTTATTGTTAATTTAGGGAATATGCAGTATACAGACATATAACATTTTTATATTTATATTTGAGTTCTCATTTTTTATCCATTGATACTTTCTTGAGTATTGTCTTATGAAATTCACTGTTTTTCAATTATTTTCCTTCTTCCTGCCTTCTAGATCATCCATGTGTCTTCTAACATGGAGACTATCCATACATATTTTTCCATGACTCATGTATTCTTTGATTAGATTTGTATGATACAAGGTAAATGAATAATTTTCAGACTTTGGTAGGTGTGTTTCTTATAATAGGAGAGAGTTTTTTAAAATGTGGAAAATGAATGGCATATAGATTGTACTTAAACCCTTCTTATTGATAATGGATTTGGGTATATTTAGTGAGCTAAGAGTCCAAAATTGGGGTGGGGTGAATAAAATGTCCTAGTTAATTGTGCATTACCCAAGAAAGTTTCTTTTTCTTAGAAAATTCTGGAATTTGCTGGTTATAAACCATTGCCTGAGAACAGTGGAGAAAGGCAAGCACTGACAAATAGACAGAGAATTTCCAGGAGTTCTGAAACTTGATCAGTTAGACAATCAAATAGAGGACTAGAAACAGAAGGACCAAGAAGGAAATATCATTTATGGAATCACAACCTCAGGCTATCTGTGCTGGAAGGAAACTCAGAGACCAACTGACTCAACTTGAATCTCACCAGGAATCTCCTCTACAACATTCCTGATGTGGTTATCTAATGCCATTTTGAAAACCTTTAGTAGGATAGGGCCCATAACTTCTTAAAGGAATAAATTCTGCTTTTAGATCAGCTTCAGGAAGTTTTTCCTTAATTTTAAAATGCTGTAATTCTCATAGGTTGCTCTGAATTCTACCTGGAGGATCCAATTGGGACAAATTTAATCCTTGCCCTCGCGAAAAACCCCTTAACTATTTGAAAATAGTTATCATGCTTCTACACCTCAAATTTCCCCTAAAATATTTTTTTTTCTAAAGGCTTAACATCTGTTGCTTCCTCAATAAAGGATTATATGGCATGAGATAACTGTTTTCTGCCAGCAGATACAATAATAGAATGTAAAGTTTTCAGACTTACAACATTGTTCTTGAAAATGATTAGAATTATATTACTAGTTCTGATATGAACATTTTATAAAAAAAATTCTTTGTGAATGGATTGTGGTAGAGATAAACTCAAATACAAAGAAGTAATTGTAATTTTGAAAGTCCAAGTTACCCTGAAATGGAAGTTAGTTTAACAGTGAACCCACTCTTGCAGAGACAGCAATCATGTAATCATCTCTGTCTCTCTCTATGTGTCTCTCTCTGTTTCTCTGTCTTTGTCAGTCTCTGTGTCTCTGTTTCTGTGTCTGTCTAGGAACATTTTTAATGATTAAAAAGTTGGGTCAAGGTAATCAAAAATATATGCACAGATGACGTTTTCATTACTGCGACCAAAGTCAATATTCTTGTTGTCTGTCCTTCTTTTTTGAAGAGGACCATTGCATCAGCTTACTGATGCAATGATATGCAAGTGAATTGGACTTAGTTGATGGAGGGAGAGTTGTGCAAAATCACAGTTTTCAGTTTGGTCTCCAATGGGCAGCTCTCTTTTCTACTCACAGAAGTTGTTGCTTGTCATTCCTTCTCAAAGGGGACTATAACAGCAGTAAAGTGACTTTCTTTTTCTTTCTTAAAGACCAGTTTCAAATCCAAATCACTCTGGATCACATTTATTGGTCAACAATATTTCTCAGGCCGACCTCTTCTTGGTCATTGTTTTGACCCTGACTTGATTCACAATGAATATAAATAGCAATTATTTTGGTTTTGTCCAGAAACCCTGACCATCTTTCCCTTCCATATTGATTTTTAGAAGTTATTTATTCATTCATTTATTTATCTGTCTATCTATTCATTCACTCCTTTATTTATTGCCTAGGTAAAAAAGGATAGCCTCAAACACTGAATGGGAGTTGCATTAGTCAAACTGAAACCTGTTGAAGACTTTAGCTTAAAAAGGCCAAGGACTCCCATTGTATCCAAACCTGTCTCCAGTCATCCTGCTCCATATCTTGCTAATGAACCCAGATGGTTCTGGAGGAGAAAATGAGCCTGGTAACTTTACACAACCCTCTCTCACTAAAATCCAATTCACGTGAATGTCATGGCTTTAAAGCTGAGAGCTTCATAAAAAAAAAGTCAGATATAGGAAATTAAGAGCTCATACATGGAGTGGGATTTATATTTTTGAGCTGTGGTTTAAAACATAGACGTGATAGATATTGCATGGAGATGTTCCATAGGTATATGCATCTTGGATAGACACTAAAACTGGACAATAATATTGAAAATGAATGCAAGCTGAACTGTTTTGGACAATATTGCAGTACCTTCAACAGCATTAAGATTCGTCCAGATAGAAGTGCCCTTTGACCTAAAAACAAATAGTCTTCCAGTGATGCTATATAACAATGAGATAAGGAATAATAGCCTGAAAAATTGGAGGTAAAAGTCAACCAAAGGGCAATATAGACACATATTCTACATAAGTAGGTTGTATATATCAACAAACCAGAACTGTACAGAAGTGACACAAAGTGTCGTCTATGAGATTGTAATAAGAAAAGGATTGGGGTAGACTAGTCATGTAGCTGTAAGTACTCCAGTGCTTACATGCAACACCAAGAAATATGGCAGAAAGCACCCAGCATATGGTGGCAGGACATAGAAAATTTACAGAGAAAGTGTGGGTGAGGTTTCAATCTAAACTGTTTCGATTGAGGATCTAAGACATCATAGGCCCATTCAATTGTCTAATGAATGAATGAGCTAGGCACTTAAATATTGCTTACAGATTGACATTTACCTGGGCACATAGTCCCATTCATAGATCTAGCTTATGTATTTGCATTCATATGCAATAAATATGAATTCCTCTCTACTTTCCTACTAGGTCTAGTATGTCACAAAGACAATATTCACAGCACCGGCAATTTCTATGAATATGTGGGCATACTTTTGAATCACAAAGTATAGCAGACTCACCATATAAAACTCAGAAGAAAAACATTCATTCAAACACCAGAAAGTCAAATCCATCATAGTAACCAAAAATTTAATACACATTAGAACTGCAGTGGACAAGTCATTTGCAAGCCTCCCTCCTTACTTCTTCCTGGTGCCTTCCCACAAACAAACACTGACAAGACTAGCTATGCTTGCCTGTGTCCTCTCTCCTCTACACTAATTACTCACACCAACTTCCTCCCAGTTCTGTTCTACCCTTCTTGTTCCACCCATCCAGCAAATTCCTCCTACCACATGTGATTTAGGCTGCCATGTGATTTAAGCAGGTCATATGGTTCTATTAATGAATGGGAAAGATCTTCCCATTTAAATTTCCATTATATCTAGTCTGCAATAATTACTTTAAGGCATGTATTTAGTGTTAGGTCATACTTAGGCAATATACATATTTGCAATCCCCAGCCAAAAAAAAATCCAAAGATTATATAGCTTAGAACTTCATAAAGATATTTCATGATTGAAGTATTTCAATTGGGCTTATTTTGGAATATGACAAAGTTGCATTGTTGTTGTTTACTTAGTTTACATTTTATCCTCTGAGAATGTAAAAATTATATATGAGCATAGATTTTTCTTTAACAGATGTAGAACTTGTCACTGAGTGCTAGCAGCCCATTATCTGTGTACATAAATTTCTCACTTTTTACTGCTTGGATATCTCTAATTATTTTTGATATTTTCTTGTATTCTTTTTGCCCAGAGGCTTGAATATCTGAACAAGGAAAAATATACACAAGGGGTTTTCATGTCCTGAATTCCCTTCAAAAGTAAGAACCTAAGAAAACACTTGAGTTTTTCAGTCCTAGTTTTCTTGCTGTCAGTACACAAAAACAGTCATTCTAGTTTGTTGTAGTAGATCATCTGTATGATAAGCTATACAAAGAGGGACTCGGATTGATTGTGTTATCCAAGTTTCAATAATTAATTTTTCATCATTGTAATATATTACTCTTTCCATAAATTTAAAGATATCTCAGTGTCAGTACCAGAAACAAGCAAGGTCTGGGGAAGTAAGGTCACACCAGATAGGGATCTAGGTTTTCAGTTCTTCTGAATCATTGCAGCCTAACAAAATGTTCCTGATGCTATGGAAGAGACAGGGCTATAAAAGTGAACTGACTCAAAGCATTTGAGAAAGTACTTCCTTTTCCTGGTTGTCCTTTGTGTCAAAGGAGGACCAAAGCTACATTAAAATCCTGGGGTCAATGTACAATGTGTCCATCTATTGCTGATTATATCAATTCAAGCTACAAACGCTCTGCCATAGGTTGGGCCCAAGTAGTCTATGAGGACATTTAAGAAGAAGATTTTCCTAAATATGAGCATCTCATATTTCTTTAGAATTACTGTAATTCTGTTTTGCTCATATAGTACAAAACATTCTTTGATGTGGGTATGCCATGATGGATGATTCTGTGCTCACGTTGTACATGTGCAAAATCAATACCAAAGTTCTGTAGAGAGAACATGACAGTTTCCTTGCATCACTGCTTCTGACCTCCGTGTGAGTGCCTCCGTGTGAGTGCCTTTTGTGAGTTCTTCATAAAATAGACTCTTAGGCAAATGCATGGTTGGCGTTCAAAAACAAGGTCAGTCCATTGAAGTTGACCCCTCTGAAGGACGGATTGAATGTTTATGTTCCAGTATCTAGCACTCTATCTATCCAGGTGATCTTCAAAATATTCCTAAGACAATTCAAATGGAAGGGGGTCAATTTTCTCGCATGACATTGTTAGACTACCCAGATTTTGAAAGAATAAAACAATGAAATCAGCAAAATAACTCTGTCAACCTGTAGTTTGATAGGCAGACTAATACCTCTTCTCTCTCACATGTTATTTTGGAGCATCCCAAACACTAAGCTAGCTCTGGTAATGTGTGCATCAAATTAATCATCTCTATATACATCCCGAGAAAGTAGACTGCCAAAAGAAAGTTTGTGTGTGTTCTGGCCCAGATAGGTAAATGAGGTGGTGTATACCAAATATCTGAAAGATTCTCACTCCTATTCCACTATTTATAGCAATGTAGATGCTCAGTTTAAACTTCGAGTAAAAAACTGTTCACATAAAGAGAAGACCTCTAATATGTTAACATTAACTCTTGTGATAGTTGTCATGACTTAGACCTTTTTTCTTTTGCTGAATCCAAATGTTTATCTTTCAGAAGATAAGTCTATGATCAGTCCAGCACTCTGTGCCACACATCTCTTCATCTTTGTCACTCTCCCACTATGTCTGTCACTTCTCCTTACAATGGTATAGTTGATGCGATGTAGCATATGGAAAAACAATATTAGTAACATTTTTGTTAATATAAATTTATTTATTTAACTTCATACATTTATTTTCACAAGATTTTGGGTTCCAAAATTTTCTCCCTATTTGTTCCCTCCCCCACCCCAGCACACTGAGCATTCTAATTTCCCCTATCACCAATCTACCCTCTCTTCTATCGTCCCTCTCTTCTCTTGTCCCCATCTTCTCTTTTGTCCTGTAGGGCTAGATAACTTTCGATTCCCCATTATCTGTATTACTTATTGCCTAGTAGCAAGAACAATACTCAACAGTTGTCCTAAAACTTTGAGTTCCAACCTCTCCCCAACCCTCCCTCGCCACCCATTCCCTTTGGGAAGGCAGGCAATTCAACATAGGCCATATATATGTAGTTTTGCAAGTGACTTCTATAACAGTCATGTTGTGTAAGACTAACTAAATTTCCCTCCATCCTATCCTGTCCCCCATTGTTGCTATTATCTCTTTGGATCCTGTCCCTTCCTGACTATTGACTTCAAATGTCTCCCTCCTCCCATTGCCCTCCCTTCCATCATCCCCACCCGACCCTGCTTATCTCATTCTCCCCCACTTTCCTGTATTGTAAGATAGGTTTTCATACCAAAATGAGTGTGCATTTTATTCCTTCCTTTAGTCGAATGTGATGAGAGTAAATTTCAGGGTTTTTTTTCTCAGCTCTCTTCTTTTTCCCTCCAATAAGAAGTCTCCTGCCTGCCTCTGCTATGAGAAATAATTTACCCAATTCCCTTTCACCCTCTCTCCTCCCACTACATTTCTCTCCCGCCTTTTACCTTGATTTCTTTAAAGATATGATCCCATCCTATTCAATTCACTCTGTGCTCTCTGTCTCTGTGTGTGTGTGCATGTGTGAATGTGTGTGCACACGTGTGTACATGTGTGTGTATGTGTGTGTGTAGTCTCACCAAATACCCAGATACTGAAAAATTTTCAGGAGTTACAAATATTATCTTTCCATATAGGGATGTAAACAGTTCAAATTTGGTAAGTCCTTATGATTTCTCTTTGCTGTTTACTTTTACATGCTTCTTCTTATTCTTGTGTTTGAAAATCAAATTTTCTTTTCAGCTCTGGTCTTTTCATCAAGAATGCTTGAAAGTCTTCTATTTCATTGAAAGACCATATTTTTCCCTGAAGTATTATGATCAGTTTTGCTGGGTAGGTGATTCTTCATTTTAGTCCTAGTTCCCTTGACTTCTGGAATATCCTATTCCACACCCTTCGATCCCTTAATGTAGAAGCTGCTAGATCTTGTGTCATCCTGGTTGTATTTCCACAATACTGAAATTATTTCTTTCTAGCTGGTTGAAATATTTTCTCCTTCACCAGGGAACTCTGGAATTTGGCCACAATGTTCCTAGGAGTTTCTGTTTGTGGATCTCTTTCAGGTGGTGATCAGTGGATTCTTTGAATACTTATTTTGCCCTCTGGTTCTCGAACATCAGGGCAGTTTTCCTTAATAATTTCACAGTAGATGACGTCTAGGCTCTTTTCTTGATCATGGCTTTCAGGTAGTCCCATAATTTTTAAATTGTCTCTCCTGGATCTCTTTTCCAGGGCAGTTGTTTTTCCAATGAGATATTTCACATTATCTTCCATTTTTTCATTCTTTTGGTTTTGTTTTGTGATTTCTTGGTTTCTCAGAAAATCATTAGCCTCCATCTGTTCCATTCTAATTTTGAGAGAGCTCTTTTCTTCAGTGAGCTTTTGCACCTCTTTTTCCACTTGGCTAATTCTGCTTTTGAAAGCATTCTTCTCCTCATTGGCTTTTTGAACCTCTTTTGCCAATTGAGTTAGACTATTTTTCAACATGTTATTTTCTTCAGCATTTTTAGGGTCTCCTTTTCCAAGGTATTGACCTATTTTTCATGTTTTGCTTGCATCTCTCTCATTTCTTTTCCCAGTTTTTCCTCCACCTGTCTAACTTGATTTTCAAAATCCTTTTTGAGCTCTTCCATGGCCTGAGCCCACTGGATATCTGTTTGTTTGGGATACAGAGGCCTCGTCTCCTACCTCTTTACCTGATAGTAAGCAGTTTTCTTCTTCTTCATCTTCAGAGAGGAAGGTTGGAATCATTTGTTCCCCAAGAAAATAACCTTCTATGGTCTTATTTTTTTTCCTTTTTCTGGGCATTTTCCCAGCCAGTTTCTTGACTTCTTAGCATCCTCTCCACCCCTGCCTAGGTCTGCCCAGCTAATGCTTGGGATCTAAGATTCAAATGCTGCTCCCCAGCCTCAGGGCTGTCGGCGGCTTGTTGGCTGCTATTCAGGGTAAGATTAAGTAAGGTTCTCAGGTGGGGGCAGGGCTGCATCCCAGGCTCACTTCCCTCAGGGTGTTTATCAGAGACCTTCTGTAATGTAACTGCTGCTGAGCTCCTGCCTGCTCTGTGCACTTCTGACTGCCCACTGTCTCTGCCGTTACCTCCCGAGGGGGCCCAAGCCAGAGAGACACCCCGCTCCCCTCTTGGCCTGTCCAGACGTCTCTCTCACTGACCTGTGCGTCTGTGGGTGGAGGGACCTTCGTGGCCACTGGAGATTTCATCCCTGAAGCCTCCTCGGATCTGCTCTCTCCTCTCAGTGCTGTGTGGCCAGGGCAGGGCAGGACTCTGCTCCCGTCTGGTGCACGATGGACCTTTGGGTCAGTTTTTCAGGGCTCTCTGGAATGGAAATCTCCTTCACTGTGTTGTTGCACAGCTTCCACTGTTCCAGAATTTGTTGGGAGTCCTTTTTAGAGGAAATCCATGGTCTGTGGGTTCAAAGTTAGGATATGTGAGTCTTTTTATTCCGCCATCTTGGCTCTGTCCCCCAATATTTGTAACTCTTGAAAGTTTTCAGTATCTGGGTAGTTGGTGGGATTACACACACATATACACACACACCTGCACACACATGTTTACACACCTGCGTGCACACACACACACATACACACATGCACGCACACACAGGTTCAGAGAGCACAGAGTGAATTGAATAGGATGGAATCATATCTTAAAAGAAATCAAGATAAATGGTGAGAGAGAAATGTAGTAGGAGGAGAGAGGGTGAAATGGAATGGGGTAAACTCTCTCATAGAAGAGGCAAGCAGGAGACATTTTAGTGGAGGGAAAAAGAGGAGAGCTGAGAAAAAAAAAACATGAAGTTTACTCTCATCACATTCAACTAAAGGAAGGAATAAAATGCACACTCATTTTGTTATGAAAACCTGTCTTACAATACAGGAAAGTGGGGGAGAAGGAGATAAGCAGGTTACGGGGGGATGATGGAAGCAAAGGCAATGAGAGGATGAAGCAATTTGAAGTCAACACTAAGGGAGGGACAGGATCAAAAGAGAGAATAGAAACAATGGGGTCAGGATAGGATGGAGGGAAATATAGTTAGTCTTACACAACACGACTACTATGGAAATCATTTGCAAAACTACACAGATATGGCCTATATTGAATTGTCTGCCTTCCCAAAGGGAATGGGTGGGGAGGGAGAGATGGGGATAAGTTGGAACTCAAAGTTTTAGGAACATCTGTCAAATATTGTTCTTGCTACGAGGAAATATGAAATACAGGAAATGGGGAACAGAAAGTTATCTAGCCCTACAGGACAAAAGAGAAGATGGGGACAAGAGAAGCGAGGGATGATAGAAGAGAGGGCCGATTGGTGATAGGGGAAATTAGAATGATCGGTGTATTGGGGTTGGGGAAGGGGACAAATGGGGAGAAAATTTGGAACCCAAAATCTTGTGAAAATGAATGTTAGAAGTTAAATAAATAAATTTATATTAAAAATATTAAAAAAGCATAAAAAAATATGCTAACTCAATTGGAAAAAGTGTTCCAAAAAACCAATAAGGAGAAGAAGGCTTTAAAAAGCAGAATTAGTCAAATGGAAAAGGAGGTTCAAAAGCTCACTGAATAAAATAATTCTTTTAAAAGGAGAATATAGTTCAGGGAAGTTAATGACTATGGAGTAAACTACGAAGTTATAAAACAAAACGATAAGATTGAAAAAAATTGAAGATAATGTGAAAAATCTCATTGGAAAAACAACTGACCTGGGAAATAAATCCAGGATAGACAATTTAAAACTTATGGGACTACATGAAAGTCAAGATTCAAAAAAGAGTCTAGACATTATCTTCCATGAAATTATCAAGGAAGCCTTCCCTGATATTTTAGAACCAGAGAGCAAAATAAATATTGACAGAATTCACCAATCACCTCTTGAAAGAGACTCACAAGGAAAATCTTCTAGGAATACTTTGGCTCAATTTCAGAGTTCCCAGGTCAAGGAGAAGATATTGCAAGCAAGTAGAAACAATTACTTTGAGTATTGTTGAAATACAATCAGGATAACACACAATCTGGCAGCTTCTACGTTAAGGAATCAAAGGGTTTGCAATAGGATATTTGATAAGTAAAAGGAATTGGGATTAAAACCAAAAATCACCTACCCAGCAAAACTGAGTATAAAACTTCAAGAGAAAAAATGGTAATTTAGTGATATAGAGAACTTTCAAGAATTCATGATGAAAATACCAAAACTGAATAGTAAATATGACTTTCAAGCATAAAAATCAAGAGAAGTATGTAAAAGTAAACAAGAAGGAGAAATTATAAAGGAATTTCTATAGTTGAACTGTTTACATTCCTTTATGGAAAGATAATATTTGGAACTCTTGAAACTTTTCTCAGTATTTGGGTCAGTGGAGGGATTATACACACATACCTACACACACACACACACACACACACACACACACATCCACTCACTCTCACACACATACACACACACACACATATGTAGAATAGAGGTTGTGTTGAATCATAAGAGATGATATCAATAAAAAATAAAGTAGAGGGGTGAGAAAGGAAAATATCAGGAGGAGAAAGGGAGAAATGGAATGGGGCAGACTATCACTCATAAAAGAGATAGGAAAAACATTGTTCAATGGAGGAGAAATGGGAGGAGGTGAGAGGTTGAAAAGTGAAGCTTAATGTCTTCAAATATGACTTAAGGGGAGAATAACATGCTCACTAAATTTGGTACGAAAATCTGTATTACACTACAGGAAAGTAGGGGAGAAGAGGACAAGGGGGTTGAGGAGGATGATAGAAGGGTGGGCAAATGGGAGAAGGGAGTACAAGGTCAAATGAGAGAATAGAAAAAAAAGGGTACAGGGCAGGATGAAGGACAATATATTCAGTCTCATACAGCATGACTATTATGGAAGTATTTTGCAAAATTACACATATGTAGCCTGTATTCAGTTTCTCGCCTTCCCACTGGGGATGAGTGGGAAGGGAGGGAGAGAAGTTGGAATTCAAAGTATTAGAAACAAATGTTGAGAATCATTGTTGCCTATACCTGGGAAATAAGAAATATAGGTAATGAGGCATAGAAATTTATCTTAGCCTACAAGAAAAGAGAGAAGATGGGAACAACAGAAGGGTGGACTGTGATACAAGGGAAGGGAAATTAAGGGAAGAGGTAAACAGAATGCAAAGTGTTGGGGGAGGGGTAAGATGGGAAGAAAAATTGGAACTCTAAATTTTGTGGAAATGAAGGACAAAATCTAAAACTAAATGTATAAAACTAGAAAAAAAGAAAACGCTTCTTCTTCCCTTTTTAATGTGAGATAATTTGCCCCATTCCAATTCTCCCTTTGTCTTCCCAATATATTCTTCTCTCACTCTTTAATTTTATTTTTTACATATTATTCCTTCTTATTCAACTCATGCATATGTGTGTATACACACACACACAGAGGTATATCAATAGATAGATAGATAGACGGACAGACATAGATAGATAGATAGATAGATAGGGGTGTTTTTGTGTGTGTGTGTGTGTGTGTGTGTGTGTGTGTGTGTGTGTGTACAATTCCTCCAACTACCCAAATATTGAGAAAAGTTTCATGAGTTACAAATATAATCTTTCCATGTAGGAATGTAAACAATTCATCCTTATTAAGTCCCTATGATTTTTCTTTCCTGTTTACCTTTTCATGCTTCTCTTGATTCTTGTCTTTGGAAGTCAAATTTTCTGATCAACTCTGATGTTTTCATCAAGAACACTTGAAAGTCCTCTGCTTTGCTGAATGATCATTTTTCCCTAAAGTATTATACCCAGTTTTGCTGGGAAGGTGAATCTTGGTTTTAATCCTAGTTCCTTTGATTTCTGGAATCTGATATTCCAAGCCCTTCAATTCCTTAATGTAGAAGCAGTCAGATCTTGTGTTATCCTGATCGTATTTCCACAATACTCAAATTGTTTCTTTCTGGCTATTTGCAATATTTTCTCCTCGAACTGTGGATTCTGGAATTTAGCTACAATATTATTAGGAGATTTATTTTTAGGTCTCTTTCAGGAGGTGATTGGTAAATTCTTTCAATATTTATTTTACACACTGGTTCTCAAATATCAGGTCATTTTTCCCTGATTCCCCCAGCGTCTTCAGGCCAAGGCTCCAAAAATGGAAACTGACTGGAGTCAGGGCTGTACTTCTGAGTTCCTTTCTCATCCAAGTGAAAGAGCTTTCTCACTGACCTTTGAGGCTGTCTTGGTGTTTGTGTCTTGAGTAATCTGAGACCTGAAGTTGCTGCTGGTGGTACCTTGAAGCCTGCTCCAGTCCTATCCTTGCTGCCATGTGACCAAGGCTGGCCTATGCTCTGTACCCCATGTGTTGGCCTTCCAGACTGCTTTGGGCTGGAAATCTCTTTCTCTGTTTTGTTTTGTGGCTCCTGCTGCTCTAGAATTTGTTTCTAGTCATTTTTGCAGGTATTTATGGGCTTTGGGAGGAGAGCTAAGAGTAGATCTGTCCTACTCCACAATCTTGGCTTCTCCCCAAGCAAACCATTTTTATAGCACTGTACCAAACCCTTTCTCATGCCAGGAGGTGAACAGTCAGGTGGGTGAAAAGGCTTCTCAGCTCCACAGGGGTTGCTAAATCCCATTGCTGCTTCAGTAGAGGGAAGAGATGGCCCTATAGAGTAGGACAACTCTGTGTAGGTTTGGGACTATAAGTTCCAGTGTATGTACCCCTGCTTCTTCATCACTAATCTGTCATATAGGACTTTGAGGTGGGTAAAATAGTAAGACAATAAAAAAGTAATATAATAAAATTATAGAAAATTAAATAGTTGAATAGTAAAATAATCAAACACTAAAATGATATGAATGATGCCATTTGACTCATTCATAAATTGGATTAAAGTGAAAGAGAATTGTACAACGTTATCAGCTTCACTTTGGTGATGGCTCTGAATGCAGTGGATGACTGGTGTTTTAGATATCTGACCAAGCTTTAAGGGCTCTACAGCACCTGTTTCCAACCCCTTCATGGTCCACTGAAACAAAAGAAAATCACATCTTCCTTTTCCTCCAGGAAAATCTTCACATGCTTGGAGTAGACGCCCCTCTAACTCATTAACATGTTTGAAGCCTGTTAATTACCCTTCACCTGGTTTAGTCCATCTGTTAAGATGGTTTACTAATCTGTGATCACTGCATAAATGACAGTTTATTGGAACTACACATGAATGTTGGGTGGCAGTTGGATACCAAAGGTAGATGAGCATCCCTGTAAGGGGCTTGGCAGCCCTTATACCAAAGATACAAGTTCTCCATTGTACAACTTTTCACCCTAGTCCTGTCAGTGCAGAGCCTGAAATTGTTAGCATGTACATCTTGGGTATAAATAATTTTAAAAAGATTTCTTTGAGCATTCACATAATCCTGTGAATTGAGGTTTGTTTTCAGATATTTACTATGAAGTAACATTAAAAAATTATAGAGTGAGATGAAATATTATCTTGTTTTAAAAAGAGCAAAGAATATATTCAGGTTTGTGCTATAACCAGCTTCAACTGGTTCAAGAGAGTCAATTATTCAGTTCTCAGTGTGAGCATTTAAACATTTTAAATGAGCAAACAGCACAAACTAGGGCTTGATTTATCATTTTGCTAATTGTCTAGTGTTTAAAATTTGATGGATACAATACAGACTAAATTTAAAAATAAATAATTTATTGGGGGGAAATTTGTTTCAATAAAGAAAAGTACCTATACATACAGAAATATTTATAGGAGCTATTTTAGGAGTGGCAAAGAATTGGAAATGGAGGTAATGCCCATCAAGTAGGGAATGGCTGAACAAATTGTGATACATGACTGTGATGGAATACTATAAGGGTTGATAAGGAGGATAGTTTCAGAAAAAAGTCCTGGAAAGACTTACATAAACTGATTCAAAGTGCAATGAACAAATCAGCAAAGTATTGTACATAGTAATACAATATTGTATAATGATAAACTGTGACCAGTATAGCCATTCTCAGGAACATATTGATCAAGAGAGTGTTGAAGGATTTATGATGAAAAATGCTAGCCATCTCCAGAGAAAGAACTGTTGGAGTCTGAAGGTAGATTGAAGTACTTTTTGACTTTCTGTTTTTTGCTATTTTCTTTAACAACAAGACTAATATGGAAATATCTTTTTGCATGACTGCCTATGTATAGCTTATGTCATATTGCTTGTCTTCTCATTGAGAAAAGAAGGAAAGGAAGGAGACAAACAGAGAATTTGGAACTTAAAAGATGAATGTTAAAATGGTTTTCACATGTAAGTAGGAAAAATTAAACATTAAATAGATAACTAAAGGGGAGAAAGTCAGTTTTTATATATTTGCCAGTACAACACTGGATATTTTCACTTTGAAACAATTCCCAAAGAAATCATTCTTGGCATCTCCATACAAACCTGGGAAATCAGTGGACACTGGGTTGTTATTTTATACCTAAGGCTAGGATGAGAAAAACTCAGAAAAAGGAGGTAGCATTTAAAAAAATATAATTCAAATATTTCAAATTATTTTTTAAATTGTTATTAAAACAATTAAATTAAAATAATTCAGAAGTACAGAAGGGCATAGCGTGGGAAGAAAACTTAGCATTATGGATGTATGGTATGAAATGTATAATGTTTTGGATTAACTGATTCAAATAAACATAGTCAAAACAAGCACAATGACCATTTGTAATTTTGGGGGTTATTTTGTTTGTTTGTTTGTTTTAGGGAATTGCCTGAAACAGAGGAGCTGACTTGACTGATTTGCATGTCACTCAGTTATTGTGAATCAGAGATAAACATGAACTTAATTTTTTCCTTCTCCAAGGCTAGAGTCTTATCTAGTGTGCCAAGCTGCTTTTCATCATCTTAAAAAATGATCTCAGATTGAAAATTACTTGTCTGTGGCAAATTGTAAGATTTGCTTATAAAGACTAGGAAAGTCATAATGTGTTCAGATAATATGGATTCCATCTATTTTGACATTTTAGTGTGTTCAGAAAAAATAGAGAACTTCTTGCTAGCAACCATGTAAGAGCAAAAATTGAAAAATAAGAAAGGATATCCTTTACAGCGATTTATTAAGTGTCTGTCATGAACATGGAATTTATACTATATTGAATAATGTTTTTCAAGGGGAGAAATACTATCACCACATGTGTCCCAGAGGGATATTCAGACCTTTGTTTCTTGGAAAGAAAGTTATGGCAAATCTGGAAACATAATAAAAAGTCATAATTCCCAGGAGTCAATCACTGTGCTTTGCACATAGGAAACCTTTTCACTTAGTTTGTCAGTTTTGGGGTCATATGATTGGATAAAATAAATTCTAATTATTTTTCAATTTTATTTTCATTAATAGTGCATTCTTCATCTCATTTTTGATACTAGAATTTTGATTTTCTATTTTTTCATAAAACAAATTAGTAATGGCTTATCTATTACATTTTTTGTATTATTTAAAACCAGTTCCTAATTTTATTAGTTCATTTTTTTGCATTCAACTTTATTAATTTCCCATTAATTTTAGGATTTTCAATTTCCATGTAATGGAGATTTATAATTTTTTCTTTTTGTTTTTTTAGTTGAATGTCTAATATGATTATTTGTTCTCTCCATTAATGCATGCATTCAGAGAGAAAAATTTTCACCATAGTACTGCTTTTTCAACATCCCACAAATTTTAGTATGTTTAATTGTTGTCATTATTTTGAGGAAATTGTGGATTTTTTAATTATTTGTCTTTTGACCTATTAATTTAAGAATAATACAATATTTCCCCAGTTACATGTAAAGACAATTCTAACATTATTTTGTTTTAAAATTCTGAATTCCAGATTCTTTCTCTCTCTCTCTCCCTCCAGTTGTCTGCTCATGAGATGGCAAGCAATTTAATTTAGATTATATGTGTAAAAACATATTTTCCTATTAGTAATGTTTAAAACACAGACCAAAAGACAAAAGAAAGTGAAAAATAGTATCCTTTGATCTATATTCAGACTTTATTATCTCCCTCTCCTCCTCTGGATATGAATTGCATTTTCATTATGAGTGTTTTGGAATCGTCTTGGATTTTGTGTTGCTGAAAATAACTATCATTCATGGTTGATCATAAAAAAAATATTGCTGCTACCATAATGTTCTCTGTTTATTTAAATTTGTGTCAATTTATGTAAGACTTTCTAGGTTTTTCTGATATCAGCCTGGTTGACACCTCTTACACCACAATAGCATATGGAGTTTTCTAAAGCTGTTAAGTGATTCAACTTATTGACTTGTTTAGCTCCTTCAACTGAAAGACATCCTCTCAACTTCCAGTTCTTTGTCACCACAAAAAGAGATGCTTCAAATATTTTGATACAAATAAGTCCTTTCAAAAGTATATAGACTTTTCTGGTAGTTTTGTTGGATAACACAGACATAGTTACAAAATTCTTTTCAGAATGGTTGGATCATTTCATAACTCCACCAATGGTGCTTTAGTATCTCATTTTTTTCCACATCACCTCCAAAACATACAATTTTACTTTACTGTCATAATAGCCAATAACTGATAGTTACAAAGTGGTATCTTAGAGTTGTTTTAATTTGCATTCTCTAATCAATAGTGATTTAGAATATTTTCACATGATGATAGTTTTGATTTCTTTGTCTGAAAACTACCTTTTCATAGACTTTTTAGCATTTACTAACTGGGGATTCACTTGTGTTCTTAAAATTTTGAATCAGTTCTCTATGTTTGAGAATGAGGCCTTTATCATATATATTTGCTTTAAAATTCTCTTAGCATTTTGCTTTTCTTTTAATCTTGGTTATATTAGTTTTGTGTTTAAGTCATATTTTCTTTCAGTCTTTGTCAAATTTGGGGTTTTTTTTGTTTTGTCAAACACAGGATTATCAGGGTCATTTTCTATTGTGTCTTATGTGCCCAATTTATTCTACTGGACCATCACTTTATTTCTTGGGCAATACCAGTTGCTTTTTGATGAATATCACATCATACTATAGTTTGAGATCTGGTAAGGCTTTACTATTTTTTTCCCATTCATTTCTTTAATATACTTGATTTTTTTAAACTTTTGTTCTTTCAGATGCATTTTGTTACTAATTTTTCTAGATCTATATAAAATATTTTTGGTAGTTTGATTGATATGATACCTCATAATTAAATTAGTTTAGGCAAAATTGTGATTTTTATTCTTGTGGCTCAGCCTGCCCATGGACAATTCATATTTCTCTAATTTTATTGATTAGGATTTTTTGTGTGAACAGTGCTATTCAATTTTCTTCATTTAATTACCAGGTTTGTCTGGGTTGGCAGTTTTCCAAGTATTTTCTTTGTTTGCAGTTATTTTAAATTGAATTTTTTTTATTCTTACTTCCAGACTTTCTTGATAATATATAGTAGAAATGATGATGATTTATGTAGGCTTATTTTGTGGAAATGAGCTAAAGTTGTTAATGATTTCAATGAGTTCTTTTACTTGATTCTCTAGAGTGCTCTAAGTATACCATGATATTATCTACAGAGTGATAAGTTTGTTTCCTCATTGCCTTTTCTAATTCTTTCATTTATATTTTTTGTCTAATTGACATAGCTAACATTTCTAGAAAAATAGAGAATAATAGTCCTGAAAATTAATCTCTAGCATCACCGACAACCTTGTTTGGAGGGCTTCTAGCTTATTCCTATTTCAGATTATATTTAATGATAGTTTAAGATAAAAACTCCTTGTCATTTTAAGAAAAGTTACATTTATTCCTAATCTCTTTAGTAGTTTTTTAAATAAAAAATGGGTGTTGTATGTTGACTGTAGCTTTTTTGCATCCATCTATTAACATAATCATATGATTTCTGTTGGTTTTGTTATACATATGGTCAATTACATTAATGACTTTCCTAATACTGAACCAATTCTATATTCCTATTATAAACACCACTTGGTCATATTATGTGATGCTTGTGATATATTGTTATAATGTCCTTGCTGATATTTTATTGAAAAAATTTACATCAATATTCATTAAGGAAATTGGCCTGTATTTTTCCTTCTCTACTTTTCCTCTTCCTTGTTTAAGTAACAGCACCATATTGTGTTATAAAATGAATTTGGTAAGACTCCTTCTTCATATAGTTTCACAAATAGTTTATATAATCTTGGGATAATTCTTTAAATGCTTTGCACAATTCACTTGTCAATCTGTCTGGTCCTGGAGATTTTATTTTAGGGAGATTATTGATGGCCTATTACATTGTTTTATGACATGGGGCTATCTAAATATTGTTTTTTTGTCTTCTGTATCTTGGAAATTTATATATAAATATATTTATAATTATTTATCCATTTCACTTAGATTGGCAGATTTATTAGCACATAACTAGGCAAAATAATTCCTTTTTGGTAGCAGCATGGATTTTTTAGCCTTCTCTCCTCAAACCCAGACAAATACCTGCATAAAGTGAGTCTAAACAAATTCTGAAGCTGCAGAACTCAGAATGATGAAGTGAAGCAAATTTCTAACCCAAGAAAGCCTGGAAGATCGCTGGAAAGTGTCTATTGTGTCAAGCTGGGAATAGAGCACAGTCCAGTGTGGGCACACCTGCAAATACAGGACTTGAGCAGGCCTTAGGGGAAATGAATCTCAGGCACCTGTAGCATTTTCCAGACTTCATGACTCCAAAACGCTGGGGACAAATTGGAAGGTCAGTGGAAAAAAACTGTGGTTCCTGTGTGACAGAGCAGAGTGGTCAGATTCCAGTTGTAGGGCAGTGGAGGTGGTGGTGGAATCCATGGAGGAGGAGCCTGTGGCAGAGAAGTCCACAGCAACAGCAGCAGGGGCATGGGTAGTGGCAGTGGCAATGGCTGTTTATGGAGCTCTAGGCCTACAGATTGTGGGGGGAACTAGCTGCTGACAGTACACTCCCTTCCCTACTGGAAGTAGAGAACTACCTTGACTAAGAGCTCAAAAGTCAAGTAAAAATGAGCAAAAACTGGAAAAAGAATCTGACTATAAAATCTTATTTTGGTGTCATGGAAGACAGAAGTATACAAAAAGAAGAAAAGAAAGTCAAAGCTCCTACATCCAAAGACTCCAAGAATATTAAGGGATTGATGGTCTTAGAAAATGATATTTCAGAGTTCAAAGAAGCTACAATTAAAACCCAGAATCACCTACCCAACAGAACTGAGTACAATACTTCAGGGGGGAAATGGTCATTAAATAAAATGGAGGGCTTTTCAAGCATTCTTGATGAAAACACCAGAGCTGAGTAGCAAATTTGACTCTTAAACCCAAGAATCAAGAGAAGCATGACAAGATAAACAGGAAAGAGAAATATCAATTGACTTTCTAAAGTTGAACTGTTTACATTCCTACTTGGAAAGATTATATTTATAACTCTTGAGATTTTTCTCAGTATAAAGGCAGTTGAAGGGATTATGTGCATATAGACAGAGGGCACAGGGTGATCTGAATAGGTAGGGATGATATAAAAAAATAAAATTAAGAGATGAGAGAGGAATACATTGGGAAGAGAAAGAGAGAAATAGAACGGGGCAAATTATCTCACATAAAAGAGGCAAGAAAAAAACTTTTTCAATGGAAGGGACGAGTCAGGAAGGAAGGGGAAAGAATCAGCTCTACTCTCACCACATTTGACTTAAGGAGGGAATAACTTGCTTTCAATTTGGTATGAAAATCTATCTTACACTACAAGAAAGTAGGGGGGAAGAGGATAAGTTGAGGATGGGGGGATGATAGAAGGAAAGACAAGGAAAGAGGAGGGAGTAATTAGTAGTAAACACTTTTGAGGAGGGATAGAGTCAAAAGAGAATAAAATAAATGTGGGGTAGTATAGGATGGAGGGAAATATAGTTAGTCTTTCACAATATGAATATTATGGAAGTATTTTGCATAACTACACATATATAACTTATATTGAATTGTTTGCCTTCTCAATGGGAATGGCTTCAGAGGGAGGATGGGAGAGTAGTTGGAACTCAAAAATTTAAATAGGAATGTTAACATTGTTTTTATGTGGAACTGCAAAATATGATATTCAGGCAAAGAGGTATAGAAATCTATCTTGCCCTTCAAGAAAATAGAGGGAATAGGGATAAGTGAAGAGAGGGTTGTTATAGAAGGGAGGGCAGACTGGGGTAATTGGTAATCAGGATGCATGCTATCTTGGAGTAGGCAGTGAAGAGAGATGGGGAGAAAATTTGGAACTCAGAATCTTGTGGAAGTGTCTGTTGAAAACTAAAAATAAATAAATTAATTAAAAAATAAAAAATAAATGGTAAATATTCATTTATCTTTTATTACTGGTAATTTGTTTTTTTAAATCAAATTAACAAAATTGTTTATCCATTTTATTGATTTTTTGCTTTCACATATTAATTTATTTATTAATTTAATGGTTTTCTCATTTTCATTGTTTTCTAACCTTTCCTTGATTTTCAGGATTTTTAAATTTGCTGTTTAATTGGGGATTTTAAATTATTTTTGGCAGTTATTTTTGTTGCATGCTGAATTCATTGATCTGCTCTTTATATTATTGATGTGTTTATACATATAAATTTTGCTCTAAGGACTATTTTATTTGCATCCCATAATTTTTATGCTATCTAATTCTTGTCATTCTTTTTTTTTTTTGATTTTAGGAAGATTCTGGTTTTTTTTTATAAATGTATTTATTTAACTTTTTACATTCATTTTCACAAGATTTTGGGTTCCAAAATTTTCTCCCCATTTCTCCCCTCCCCCCACCCCAATACACTGAGCATTCTAATTACCCATATCACCAATCTCCCCACTTTTCTTTCATCCCTCCCTTCCCTTACCCCATCTTCTCTTTTGTCCTGTAGGGC
>CM053771.1:467124223-467159006 GCA_028658325.1 Potorous gilbertii | reverse complement strand
GAGGGAGGGATGGGGAGAAACTGGAACTTAAAGTTTTAGGACCAACTGTTGAGTATTGTTCTTGCTACTAGGAAATAAGAAATACCGGTAATGGGGAATAGAAAGTTATCTGGCCCTACAGCACAAAAGAGAAGATGGGGTAAGGGAAGGGAGGGATGATAGAAGAGAGGGCAGATTGGTGATATGGTTAATTAGAATGTCCAGTGTATTGGGGATGGGGGAGGGGACAAATGGGGAGAAAATTTTGGAATCCAAAATCTTGTGAAAATGAATGTAAAAAGTGAAATAAATTTATTTAATTAAAATAAAAAGGAAAAAAATTAATAAAAGTTGAAGGGGGTAAAAAAAAAAAAAGAAAATAATAAAAGTGAAAGGTGGGAAGTTAGAGGTCCAAGCAGTATTGTCTATCAAAGTACATTACAGTGCAGTGTACATAAACATTTTTAGGCACTGGTAAAGAAACAGTGAAATTAATCTTTAGAAAATTTAAGTGTAAAATATATAGGCACAAATGAGTACAGTAGCCTATTTTTTGTTAACGTGAAGTACCATGCTTAGGGGTAAGAATTTGCTATTTGACAGAATATTCTGTCAAAGTGGTCTGGCAGAAAGTAGAAAAGGAAAATCATTTCCTAACAATTAATAATGTAAAGTTTATTTACTCATTTAAATTAATGAATTGCATATATATATATATATATATATATATATATATATGTGTGTGTGTGTGCATGTGTTTGTGTGTATTTTATATACATATATACACATATATATGTATATATATGGAGAGAGAGACAGAGAGGTCATTTTTCATAAATAGAATAGGAGAAAGAAATTATCTTTCAATTTGATAAATAGGAGAAAGGTTATATGAGAAAAAAGGAATAGAGGGAATTACAGAAAGTAAAATAGACATTTTTGTTTACATAAAATTAATGATTTTGCACAAATAAAATAATTTCAATTGGTAGGAGGGGATCTTTCCACCTTTTTTTTTTTCACCAAATGGCTCATTTCAAAGATATGTAGAGAATTGTAAGAGAAATGTAAAAGAAAAGACACATTACCCAATTTTTGAATGGTTAATATACATAAATGGATAGTTTTTGTAAAGAAGAAACCTAGTCTATTATATATGAAAAAATATTTCAGATCATTAATACACTTAGAAAAAAAGCCAGTTATAGTTACTGGAGTTCTAACTTATACTCATCCAATTGTCAAAATTGACCAAAAGAAGGTATTGTCCTAATCCTGGGATCATCAGAGAAAGAGCCAGAATCAACTTAATATAGAGCCGGGACTAGAATGGAAAGTAGATATTGTACAATTATTGTGCAATAGTATCTACTTCTTAACCAGACCAAGACACTATGACTTATGGACAGAATCAAGCTTGAAGGTTAGTACAGCGTAAGTAAAGGTCTAGGGAGCTAGGAGCTAGGCACAGACGTTGGGGTAAGGTAGAAATGATCAGAAAGGGCATTCCATAGCAAGTAATGTCTGGGCTTAGTTCATCAGTAAACAGAACTTTAAAAGCTTAATTAACAGTGTTTACAGATTTTTTAATTTAAAAATTTAATGAAAATTTAAAAGCACTGAAGGAATTCTCAGGAGGTGTTCAGAAAATTACTTTTGTGCTTTAATTTTTGGTGTTCATTTGTCATTGCCTGTTACATCACACAAGGTAGGCCCTTACTAAATGCATACTGAACTGAACTTAATTCACCTGCCACTCTCTGTGGCCTTCTCTTTTCTCTGCACTTGGGCATTTTTTCAATTTTTGAAAAAATACCTACCCTCCCAAGAGGTCTCTATTAATCTGCTTGTTAGCCAAGCAGAAATTTGGTTGAAACAGCTGGACTTTCTGATTTGTGATCAGAGGCATGACTTTTATTTTAAATTTAAATGAACAATTTGCCTTAGCAGTTGAAGTGTAGAATGGTTGCATTTGCTAATTAGTGAGTTTTTTCTAAATTGTTCTTCCCTGTTGAAGAAATTAGTTGATCTTAAATTAGCCAAGACTGAAAAACTACATCATTGTCATGAAAACATCTATTTGATCTTTACTTTAGAACTGTACAATATTGAAAAGTACATTATAGTTTATAGTAATTCCACAATTCTGTTTCCTAAATAGAAAAGAAATGGGAAGATTTTATGGGACTACCCAGTACTCTAACCAGACTTAAATAAACAACCAAATTAGACTCATGTATTAACATGCATAACACTGAGTTTAGTTTTGCTTTCCATGAAAGGGAAGTACTGAAACACCACTGTCTAGCATGATTTCTCAGGAAGTAATGGCTGGAAGGATTCATTTTAGTTTGAATCAATGGATATTTTTAAGCACGTATTATGTGCCAGAAAAGATACGAGTGAAACTGAAAACATTTCTTTCCCTCCAGGAGTTTATGTGCAATCAGTGGAATCCAATATCTATACAGAGAAGCAAATAAAAACAGTATTCAAAATAAGTAAATATTTTGGGGAAAAAATTGTTATCAGGAATGACTTTGTCGCATGAGTTGCCTAAATAGAGTTGAAAGTTTTAAGAGAAGATGGTGAAGAATGAGAGCACACCAGGAAAGGGGGATATCAGAGTAAAGGCATGGAGATTAAAAAAAAAGACAGTCACAAGTATAACCTAGAAAAGGACTTTGAACATCATCTGGTCCCATCCTCTCATTTTAAAAATGAGAAAACTGAAGAGCAGAAATGTTGAGTAACTTATCTAAGATCATATAAATGGCAGGCAACACAGCTAGTAATTAAACCCAGGTCTATTGACTTCAAATGCAATGTTCACACAAAAAAATTAAGATGAAAAACTTAACTGCAATCTTAAATGATAACAAGGAATGTGAAATAATTTTAAAAAATACATAAAATCCTGAATGTGAAATCTTGAGATGGCAGAGAATTTTATAGTTTATCCTAGATGTAAGTAAGTAAGCATCCAGTTGCCCTGTGTGAAAGATGTGAACCCCTGTAACACGAGGGGCTGTTCCACACAGCAATAATACCAAGAAATGCAAAATAGTTAAATAAAATAGTAGTTTAGGATAAGGGCACTGGTAGTTGAAGGAGATCAGGAAAGGCTTCATGTAGAAGGTGGTAGGTATGCTATGTATGAAGGAGGAGATATCTTCTAGAAGGTAAAGCTCAGGCAAGAATGTATTCCTGGCATAGGGGACTGCCAACAAAAATGTATTGTGAAGTTAGGTAGAATGTTATAAATAAGAAAAGAAAGGCCAATTTCTCTGAATCACCGACTATAAGAAGGTACATAAGGTATAATAAGAATGTACCAAAGATTTGCCCAGGTTTTGAATGACTAGAAAAGCTAAACAAATGAGTTTATTTTTTTAATTTTATATGAAATAGTGAACCATTACAATTTATTGATTAGAGGAATCACATTATTGCCTAATGAAAATTTCATTGGTAGCAGGATGTAAAATAATTTGAAGTGGGCAGACATAAGAAAGGAAAAATAAAAACAATTAAAAAGCATTTGTAGCAATCTAATCGAGATTATGAACACCTGAGCTAAAATATTAGCTGTGTGAATAGAGAAAAAGGTAGAGGTGGGCTCTTCAAGCGGAGAGATGCCTCAGATGGTAATGCATAAGATACTGTGGAAATAGAAATTCAAGTCAAAAGTACTAAATGAAGTTGTTTCATTTTATATATGCCTTATTCTTTAAAATGAAGTAAGATTAGTAGTTGTTGTTTGTCCATTTTCAAAACCAGCGACATCACAATTGAGGGATGTTTTGACTTGCACATAAATTGAATTTTAGGAAGGCGGAATTATGCAAATCTTCAGCCTCACTCTTTTCCACCAACCATTGGCAAGAAAAATTTGAGAAGACTCCCGATAGCCTGGGATACTGTGGATGACTTTGGTGTCTCTAAGTGCTCCACAGTACCTGCTTCAAACATTTTCAAGGCTTTTGGAACAAATTGTTCTTTTTCACCCATTATGCCAAAAAAAAAATATATTTGTATGCTTTAGGGAGATACCCCCCCAACTCACTAAGGCATTCAAAAATTGTTACTTACTTTCAAACTGATTTAACCTGTCTTCCTGAGGTGGTTTACTCAGATGTGGCTGCTTAGCATGCCGCAGTTTTTTTGAGCCACACCTGAATAAGGAAGCGACTCAGCTGAGTTTGAGCTGATTTCTGAATACAACACAGATGGTCAATACTTTCAAATCCATGCAGTATCAGAAATATATTAATCTTTAAAAGAAGAAGGAACCTTAATTATCATCTAGTCCAATATATTGCAGACACTCCTGTCTGTTTATTTGTTTTGTACGTGTTGCTAGATTGCTTCTATGCAATTTGCTTTATGTTTTTTGGTTATCAGTTTCTCTATGTTTTAAGTTAAGGTGATGAACTAGATGATTTCTTGCTCTTAATTCTAAACTCCTCAGCTCCTGTGTGTCTAACTTATGTACTATTCAATTTCATAATTCTAAATATGCTACCATTCTGCTACTTGGAAAAGTACAAATCCAAGTATGCTAATTTACATGGCACATTCTTTAACTGAGAAATTTCAGTAAAGGTTTTAAATGAACCAGTCAGCATTCTGTGTCATTATCATTCATGATAGCACCCTCTGAGGCCCCTCATTCTGTGTGAGCACTCTCATGGTTTTCAAAGTTCATGTTGACATGACAGGCTGACGGGTTCATTAACAGGCTGTAAATCAAGTTTTCAATCACTTGTGAAGGGATAGATCCCTTGTCACTAGTGATAAAAAAAAAATCATTTTCATAATGGAGCAGAGCAGTACACTGTCTAAAGATAACTAGGTATTTTTTTTGTCTTTCCATAAAGCAAAAGTTATACTTATCCATTAATAATTTAATTGTTAGATTGGGGTTGTCTAACTATGTATTATGGAACATATTTAAGGATGTGAAATGTGGGTCAACAAACTTTTAATGCCAATGGCTTTCTGCTTTTTTAAGTGAAGCTTTGTCTCTTGAGCCTTTTAAAAATAAATTAGAAAAAACGGAGAAAATAAGATCTGCCAAACACTTTGGCGCTCCACTGACAAGACAACGTAAGCTACAAGTGATATGGTTTGTAAATCTGTTTCATCTTATTTCCATAATTAGTGTACAAAGAAGTTTGACTTCAATTTCTGCTTTGAATCTTTTGTCCATAACGGGATCCACCTCAGATATATATTTTTCTTTTCTGACAAATATAAGCCCTGCTGATTTACATACAAATTTAGTGGGTATTAAGATCAGAATATTACTTAAACCATTTGATCTACCAGGTGCTCATAGGCAAATACTAAACATACTAGTGTGCTTTCAAATTCCCCTTTGTTTGTTTTCCTCTTCTCTATAAAATGTAGATATAATTAAGGGGAAGATTTACCACAATGATTTTTTTTCACATCACTCTATGAAGTATTTAAAACCTGTTCCTTGCAAGGCTATACAGGATATGTATGTGTATGTATATGTGTATATGCAAGCATATGTGTGTATATGGATATGTAATACAGATTACATACAAATGAACATGTACATATACACACAAATTATGCATGTATATCTGTGTGTATGTTTATATTAGTTATCTTTCACCATTCTTGTACTATATACACACATATGTATATGCATATATATACATATATATACATATATAAGGGGTTTACGTTGGATTGTCTGAAATTTTACTCAAACTCACATGTCAACATTCTGTTTAAAATCTTGCCTTCATAATGACAGCATACAAATTACTTCATACAGAAAATGAGAAATTGGGTGGGAGGGAAGATTTTGAGTTAGGAATGATGTGCATAACACTGTTGGATTCAAAATCAAGCTTTGATAACTTGATAACTAGTCATAGACATACTGAAGATACAGTATAATTCTGTAGATTGTGTATAGGGTTTGATGTTGGCACGAACCAGAAGAAAATCTCACCTTCCATATTTAGGATCACAGAATCACAGCTCTACAGCTGAGAGGCACCTCAGGAATCGTCCAGTCTCATCCAATTATTTTACAGACAAGGAAATTGAGAATAAGGAATCTAAATGTCTTGCCAAATGTCACGAGGGGTGAGAATCAAGATTTGAACCCAGGTACTCAGCACTTAGAGTGCTCTTTCTTCTGTATAAAGAAGTGCTCCTTCCTCTGTATTAACCATGTGCCATAGGTGAGTAGCTTAAATTCTCAGAAATCTCTGCTCCCTCAAATGTAATTAGGAGATAATATCTCCAAATAGAGTCTACAGCATCTATCTCATAAGATTTTAATGTGAACCAAGTGAGATTCTTTTTTTTTTAAAGTGGTCTTTGGAAACTTTAAAGCATTACATAAATGTTATTTATTCTCTTTAATTTTTCTAACTCTATCATTATTAAGAAGTAATGTTGAACAATGGATAGAAAACTAGACTTCCCCTCAGAAAAAACTCAACACTTTTGGAGTCTCTTCCAGACTAGCTCTATGACTTATGATCCTCTGCAAGTCAATTAACCAGAGAGCGGTCAAACAATTTTGTAAGTTGTAGAAGAGCAACCAACCTCCTCTGGCAGGAGTTTTGTCATTGGATGTTCCCAATGTTGATAAAATTATCCAATAGTCAATAAAGATATATTGAACACCTATTGTATCAGGCACTCTGTTGATTATTGGGTATACAAATTTTCCTTGACCTCAAAAAGCTTACAAACTGTTGATGGAAGACAAAATACATAAGATGCTGAAAAGTAGAGGTGATGGAGGGGAAGGGAGGAAAGTACCTGTCTGGAAGTATGGTGGAGAAATATCTACAGACTTCCCAAAGTAGTACAGCCAGATGAGAGATGTGGAAATGTGTGAGTTGTAGTCTCTCCTTGAATAGAGGTTTGGAGTCCATAGTCCCACCCTACAAACAGAGAGTCAGAGGGTAGTAATAAACTGGAGGGAGTAGCAAGACTGATGAGATCTTTCAGGATAATTAGGTTATTCCAATATTAATCTTCCTCAGGTATAATGGAGAAGTCATTCAAGAGAAATCTCAAGTTAGCATAGCCAGATGGGAGATTATGGAAAATTCTTTATGTGCATAAAAATTAGTAATGTATGTATGTATACAGTACATGAAATTGAACCCATCATGCACATAGAATCAAAAAAGACTTTTTCAATTTTTACTATGATTGGGGAATGATGATAAGGAATGTGACAGACAGAGAGAGAAATGTTATTGTCCCTACCCACAAGGTCAACATGTATATCTTTTTCTTCTATGTGATTGAGAGTCTCCCCTTTTAACTCGAGAGACAGAATATTCTTTCAGGATAGTCATACTATATTTCCAAGACAATTTTCAGCACATGCATATATAAAATTGTGTCTATTTTAAAAGAAGTCTAAAGCTTATCTCATTGTGATAACAAATGTACATTGACATTTATAATTCCAAAAGTTTTTTTTCCCTTTTTATTGAGCTTCTACAACAAAAGTAGCCCTTAAAAATGATCATTTTTTAAATATGGTATGTGTAAGACTGATATTAGAACTAAAGATCATATGTCCTTAGAACTATGTAATAACCAGGGCCACATTAAGCACGTTGGTTTCTAGGCTGTTGCTGTAAGTACTAGTTTTAGCTTCCTCGTATGAAATAAGCAGTAAAGATTAAAATATATAGTTTTTAATATGTAGAATCAATACTAAGGTATATTGAGTCACATTGACAATTTATATGATAGGACATTTTCCACTGGCTAAGTTGGGAGTAGAACTTTTGGTGGGAAATGGATATAAAGTTTATTCTGAATTTTTACATGAATAATGTAGCATTTGAAAATAGTTACAGTCCTTGCACAAAAGTGAAGATGTAATTGCCAGTGGTATTATTGTTGGTTTTGGTAAAACATAATGTCAGGGAGAATAAAGGCTACCAAAATAACAATCTTTTATGGATTAAGTATGTCTAAGAATGATGCTGATATACATGTATACATACACACATATATACATATACACTTATATGTACATACACACACACACACACATATATATATATATATATATATATATATATATATATATATATATATAATTCTTTTTGCTAACTCACTGTGGCAGATATATTTTAGGCTAATATTTCCTGACATTTAGAGATCGTGTGGTGTAATGGATAGCAGTACACTGGCTTAAGAGTGAGGAAAACACAAACTCAAATCTATCCTCTGACCCATCTGACTGTGTCATCCTGGAAATGTAAACTGGTTAAAACTCCCATTTGTCCAGGTAAATCTCTGAGACTATACTTTGCAGAATCATTGCCTATCTGCACTGCTAAAGGAAATTTACTTTTCTGGAATTCCCTAGATCAATGGAATCACTAGTCTCTTCTACCCTCTCAAAAAAAAAATAGAGATGCTTTAGGTGGAATGAATTTCTGAAGCTACCAAAAAAAAATAAGATTTAAGGTAAATGCTAAGTAATGTACAAGACCAGGCAGATCTCGGAGCTTTTCCTCATGCGTGCATACAATTATGATAATCAGAGACATCCAGGAAGTATTGGTGTTGAAGATGTGAAGTCTTTGATGAAAACTGGAACAACAATATGCTTGTGATACAAACATAGTAATGGAAGTTTCAGTATGAAGACTTCTCTAAAACAGGTGAGTAACCAGATATATTTCCAAGGAAAACATAAAGTTATCAATACTGCAAGTACTCGAGCAAATAAAACATCGATAGCCATGGAGGTGCAATAAATTTCACTGAATTAGATAAGAAAAAAATCAAGAGTTTATTTTCTAGCAAATTTGATAAATTAAGAAATTTTTAGAAGTTGTAGAAAGCATTATGCTGCCAGGTAGAAGCTGCAGAGAGTTGGCAGAGAAAACTATAGCATCTGGTCTTCGAGGAGAAAAGGTTAAGAATGACCAAAAGGCATTTCCTCAAAGAGAAGGAAATAATTCCACATCTTCTGAAAACAGAAACAAACTAAAACAATAACAACAAGATAGCTATTACTCGTTTATGGTGGTTTTCACTCACCCATCATAAAATCATTTTAAATTATTTTTAAAGAAAAGTACATGCTATATTATTTCCTTAAATTTGAATCATGTATTTAAGGATGTCATAAATAAATGTGCTCCTATATTTACATATTAAAATAAAAATTAGCATTTATAAATATAAGATCTACAAGCACAGTTACATATATTATTTCATTTGATCCTCACAACAGTCCTGTAAGGTAGCTGCTATTAATATCTATATTTTGCAGATGAGTACATAAAATTAAGAAAGGGAAGTTCAGTGACTTGCCTAGGGCCACAGAGCTCAAGTGTGAATAAGTATTCAAATTCCAGGCATTTCTGAGCCTAAGTCAAGCTATCTAACCATTATGCAATTAATATATACATACATGTATATATATATATATATGCACACACATATATATTTATGTATATACATATTGTATATAATATATGCGCATATATAAGTATGTTTGGGCAATTTTCTTGATTATGTATGTACATGAGTGAGCATATATGTATGCATATACATGCAATATGGATATGTACATATAAGTATGTGTATACATATATACACATATATAATATGTATGTATTTGCATGTTTCATGTGTATAAACATATGTAATTCTGTTGATCAGAATTAGATATTTACATTTATATTATATAATCAGAATGGTGAGCAAATAGTGCTGAGGGTTTGTTGCATTTTAACCAGGTTCATTTGTTACTGTGATCAAAAAGGGAAGGGAAAAGAAAACCAAAACATACACTTTGTCAATTCCTTAATGTGAAATCTCTCTATATTTAGTTAATTTGGTTCATGGACAGGAAGCAATAGTGTGTTTTCTGACCTATACCCTAAAGCACTTTCAGCTTGGGTAGATCTAGTAGAGTTTATACTTTGCTATCATAATTTCTGAGGAGTTAAGGTCATATTCATGCCATGGTAAAGTGTTAAGAAGAAGGCATTTGCCAAGATATATAGATATATATGTATGTGATTACATACACATATATTGAAACATGATAGCAATATATACCAATTTTTCAGACCATAGAGGTTCCAATACAAGTATTGTGTGATTGGCCTGAAAAAAAATCACTAAAATTGAAAAAAAAATGTCAACTTAACTCTAAGGCCTATGATTCTAAGTTGGAGGACCAGTCAATTGATAGCCAACTTGAAGAAAGTCTACTTCTCTTTTTAATGAGTAACTCACCATATTCATATATCTGTTCAAATTGGAAGTCTATAATGCCAGAAAGTTTTATTCAGTAATTCCAACCTCCAGAAGTTCCTGTTTGCTTGCAAGTTTTAAACGTATTTGATTTGCAATATAAAAATCATTCTCGTCTATTTCCTATTTTAAACTTCTTCTGACCTAATGATATCTTTTCCTTCTCTGTATAAGTTCAATAACAGAAGAAAAACTCCAGATATGAAACTCAGAGGACAAGAGGGAAGGAAGCCTTTGAAGGAAATCCTTCATTCTCAAAATCCTTCCTTTTGTCTCTCCTTCAGAATCTTAAATTTTTTTGATCTTGATAGCATGATACAAAGCCCATCTGTTTATCCAAATGGTTACTTTCAAAAGGAGATTTAAACTGAGTGCTTTGATTTTCTTTAGTCATGTTGAGATTGGTAAGAAGATATTAGATTGTAATACTATGTAATCAGGGAGCTTTCTGTCAGGATGCATTTGAAAAGAGCATTTGTCATTGTGATGATAATTTAAATTTTTAAATAAATTGTTTTTTTGTAAATGTGCCCAGAGGGTTTGTGTTGTGTGCATATTTGTAAATATCAAATTAAATTAATGAAAGCTGCATATCATTTCATGAATTATTATTGCAATATCCTTTTTCAGAAATGGAAATTTGAAATATGATTGCTCCTGGTGAAAGCTATCAAATAATAGACAATGTTTCATGATACCTCACATTTATTTGCTAGGCCATAAGTTGTTACATATCTTTAGAAACATTATTTTGGAAGACAGTGATGAAGGAATGGGTAACAAATAAGATAAATTATTTGGAGAAATAAGTATGTGTACCAAACAAAGTTTCACAATAAACAGACCTACATGTAAATGAAATGATTTAAATTATGGAATAACTCAATAATTGGTAAAGGGAATCAGCTAAGAAGCAACAGCTATCCTTTATTCATTAGATGATGAAGACTTGACCTAGGATTCCTGCTGTTAATGTAGAGAATGAACACTAAATCCAAAAGATGTGGAAAATGGAAAAAAAAAATTAAACTTGAGGCTTTGGTGAATGTACAGAAAATAGAAAAGCAGAGTAAAAAGCAGCTCCAAGATTTGATCCTGTCATTTCCTTCATTCAATATAGTTCAATTTGATGTAACTATATTTCAATCCATTTTAAATATTATATTCAAGCTCATATAGGGCATCCCACAAGAGATAACCTTCAGGCAACAGGGTGCAAAGAACTATATAGAGAATCAGAGATCAGAAGTAGATTTGAAAACTAATAGAAGATACAATTTTATAATAAAAAGAGCACCGGGTTAGGTTAGAAATCAGAAAAACAGGTTTCTAGTCCTGACAATTCCCAAAGAGGATGTGGAGGTAATTCACCTAATCAGTCTAGGTATCACTTTACTCATCTAAAGTAGACAGATCAGATGATCTCTGAGGTTCCTTAATGAATCTAAAAGTCTATGATTCTGTATGATAAATATAGAGTTAGTAGTTGCCATCATAAGGATGAAAGGATTTTTAATGAGAATGAATATAGTGGAAGAAGAATCATCAGTAACTGACTTTTCATGACATCTTTGGTTGAGTAGAAAAAAAATGACTCTAAGGAAAAAAAATAAGAAAAATAGTTTGAAGTGCATTAATTACTTCAACAAATATGTAGGTAACATCTACTATATAAGGGTTAATATGTAGCAAGGGTGAATGCTGGATTTAGAGCCAGAAAACTTGAGTTCAAATCCATGTTCTACCCCTCCTGTGATATTGAGAGAGTCAAAGTCTATGCCTCAGTTTTCTTAACTGTGGAATAAGAAGGTTAGACTAGAAAACCACTGAGAAATTTGCCAGCTCTCATTCTATGTTCTTACGATTTTGTGATTTACGTGGAATTGTGGAGCAACCATTACAATTTGAAGGAATGGATTGATATTACAACTAGGTGGTAGAGTAGATAGAGCACTAGGTCTGGACTCAGGAAGACCTTAGTTCAAATATAAATTCAAATATTCACTGGGATCCTGGGTAAATCATTTAACTTCTACTGAAGTTTCTCATCTGTACTATGGGAATTAAAAATAGCAACTATGTCTTAGGATTTCTCTAAGGATAAAATGGAGTAATAATTGTATATTGCTTATTAATGCTAGCTAAAAATAATTACAAAAGGTATAGAGTTCTAAAAACCCAGAACACTTTCATAAAGCAGACAGTATTACAGTCTATTAATTTAAAAGGTAGGTTAGATCCTAATTTCAAAGATCCTTGAATATTAGACTAGGTTAGAATTTTATTTAGCAGATATTAGTGACATTGAAAGTTTTCGTTTCTTTGTTGCTATTGCTAACAAAGGCTGTCCTGAACTAAGGGGATCTGGGTAGCACAGTGGATAGAATGCTAGGCATAGAGTCTGAAAGATTCATCTTCCTGAGTTGAAATCTTGTCTCAAACATTTATTAGTTGTGTGGGAAAATCACTTAACCCCTATTGGCTCAGTTTCATCACCTGTTGACAGAGCTGAAGAAGAAAATGGCAAATAATCCAGTATCTTTGCCAAGAAAACCTCAAATGAGGGTCCCAAAGAGGCCGACATGACAAATAATTCAATAATGCTAACAAAGTGTGAATCAACTTGTACTTTAGAAAAATATGAGTCAAGAGAAAGAAGGTAGGACTGACAGAAGTTTTGAAATTAGGTCACTTGTTATTAACAGAAATAGGGGGTTTTGTGGTAGAATTTGGGAGAGGAAAAGTTCATGAGTTCAATTTTATAAGTGCTGAATTTACATTTGTTAAATCTATACCATGTGCCCCCTTTTCTCCTTCTGACACTGCTGCCACCCTGTATCTGTACCTCATTTCTTCATGCCTGGACATTAGGCTTGTTTTTGAGTTCCATGTCCCAAGTCTTTCTCCACTACAGTCAACTCTCCATAATTCAATAAACTCCAGTGACTTCTTATCATGTCCAGCCACTGCCCAAGCACCTCTGATAAAAGAGAGCTCAGTACTTCCCAAGGACAGCCTATCCTACCATTGCAGGAAAACAAAAACAAACAAAAAAAACTTGTTAGTAAATTCTTCTGGAATTCTTCCCTTTCTACAGGCTTTTCTCCAAACTATTTTTCCTTTTCTTGGCATTTCTTTTAAGTTTCCTTCTTATGTGTATTACTTGTTTAAGGTTTAAAGGTTTAAAGATAACACTGAGATTACAACTTGTATTACAAAACTGAAGACTGTTTCTCTTCCTAATAGATGGAGTTCCGTGGAACACTTAGAAATTGTCAAAAGTAAAGATAACTAGACTACTTGTTACCAAAAAAAGAATGTGTAAACTTCTCTTGTTCTAAAATTGGACACTAATTTCTTAGTCCCTGCCTTTCATCAATTTAGATAAAAACAAATATGAAATTCAGTTAAATTTGTTATTCAGTCATGCCCAACTCTTCATGTCCCCATGGAGCAAACTGTCCATAGGGTTTTCTTAGCAAAGATACTAGAATGGTTTGCTATTTCCTTCTCCAGGAGAATAAGAAAAACAGATGTTAAGTTACTTACCCAAGGTCACACAACTAATATATATTTGAGGCCAGATTTGAACTCAGGTCTTCCTGACTTCAGGGGCAAGATTCTATCTACTGAACTGTCTAGCTACATTCAAATAGTTTAGTCCAAATTTTTGGTTTGAGTTTACATCCAACTAATTTTGAATGAAAATTGCAAAAAGAATCATGTAAGTATGATTGTGTTTTTTTTAGAAAGAATAAGGAATACAAATCAAATAATCCATTATTGGCCCAGTTTTCTCAGAGAAAAGCAAAAAAGAGGATTTTTGGTAATTCTCTTAGATATTGTGCATGAACACTGAATTTTAAATCTAGAATAAACATTTTAAAATCAATAGAATGATTTAGTAGTATTCACAATAGTGTTTTTGAAGAATGGAGGGTAATAGGTTAATTAATCCATTTAAGTTTCTGTATTTTGAATTCATTTGTGAATCTCAAAAGCAGACTGAAAAATTAGTTTACAAAGCATTTATACAGTCCACTTGAGAGATAACAGATGAAAGTATTGATAGTTTAAAATTGAAATATAGGAAGATCAATCTCTATCTCAGAATTCTTCTATGAAAAAGAGGGAATTTTATAGTGATGATTTATTTACTTTTTGAATGACAAAATAAAATCAAATATGACTCCATGACCTAGCACATCACTTCAACATTTAGAACTTGATTACATTATTTTAAATGAAATCATCTATTTGGAAAGATCTTTTAAACTGATATATGTCAACCTACCCTCATCAGAATTAAGTTTAGTGAGCTTGTATGACTACAATAGGACAGTTCCAAAATGATATGATTTTAAAAACAATCGACCTTTTTTGAGCAGCAAAATAACCCTATAAATTGGTGGCATAGAAAGAGCAAATCAAACATTTTCTTCAGATAAAAGTTGAAATAAGATTACACATTACATAAGTGAAAAGTTTCTTAGTAAAACTCTGGAGAAATATCAATGTTGTACGTAAGTAAAGGGGTGTCTCATACTCCAATATTCAAAGTTCTGTTTAAATTAATTTACTCATTAAACAAAGAATGTATTAAACTTTTACTGTGTCATTATCATTGTGTTAGAAAATTTTTACTTTCCCAAGTGATGTCTGTTGGGAAGATATGAGTGAATGGAGAAAACTAAAGCCAAGTTACTTGGTAGTAAAGTGAAATTCTGGTCTCAGTTAGTACTCTGTATTATCCATCATCCTTCCTGAGAGATGTCTATCTGATTCAGTTCATTAAGAAAATGGTGTCTGAGAAAAGAATTTAGATTGCTAAACCACATCTTAAAATAGCAGAATTGTGGATTCTCCATTGTATTAGGAATATACTAAAAAGGGATCATGATTACAAAAAGTGTTTGCCCATAACGGTATAAATCAAAACCAAGAGGTGATTGTAACGGAGCTAAGAAATGCATTTTGGAACACGGTCTCCTATTTTCTTCTTCTTGTCCTCTGAAGGCTCATATATCATGAATTTGTGGAAGACCTACTTCATCCCCCTATTCTTCTTCATCACCACATACTTATCCCTTTGAAGTGAAAATGAGATCCTTTTCCTTTGTTTCTAGGTGATACAACCAATTATCATATCATTCTGATGGCAATGTTTTCATATGCTGTTGACTAACTGAATACTTCCTATCCAAAGTGCAAAGATCCATAAGAATAAGTTATTCTCAAGAGATGAAGGTAAACTAGCTATTATTATACCTATGCCACATGAAAGATATACTTTAAAAAGTAAAGGTAATATAAGCAACAGGTTATTTTATACATGTAATCCCCGGAACAATTTTAACTGATTTCCAATTTTTTCCCCAAAATTGATCACATTCCATTTCATTTGTACTTTCCCTTTTATTAAATTCACACACACACGCACACATCTACAGAAGACATACAGTTATTGGATTATGAATATTATGTTAACTCATCTTCTGAAACAATCCATGTCAAAAACAAATAAAATACATCAAAATACACTTCAAAATAAAGTTTTGCAAAAGATACATCCTTTGTCAGACCTCATGACATAAATTTTAGATTGGGTAATGTGGTCAGTTATATCTAGTTACTACAGATATGGAGGAAAAAAAGAGAAGTGGAGTTAAAAATGAGGAAGAGTATAGAAGTAATGGGGAATAGGGCAGGAAGTTTCCTGTATCCATTAGTGAAGGGATATGATATGATCACTCTGGGAGACAGAGGTCTAGGGTAGGTATGGATTTAAGAGAATAGGTCAAGTCTGGAGAAAGTGGTGTAGAGGGAAATTAGTCTTAGGGAAATTGTATGGAGTCAGGCCAGAAAATGCAAGTAAAGTATCAACATGGAGAGTTTAGAAAGAAGACAATATAAGACAAGCAGTGGGGTGTGTGTGTGTGTGTGTGTGTGTGTGTGTGTGTGTGTGTGTGGTTTCTTTTTTTTGCTTGTTTTGTTTTGTTTTTAGACAACAGTCTAAATCCCTGTTGGTTTGCTGAATTTTCCTCTGGTTTTATCATTCCGCAGATGAAGCCTGTATATCAGCATTCTTAGAAAGTATTTAATAAATTCTTATTAGTCCATGAAATTTTCTTCAGTCCTATAAATAGGAAGAAATAAAATTTACTTCTGAGAGGCAGAATAATAAAAAAGGAAAGAATACTGGATTTAGAATAAGTATACGCAGATTTAAATCCCAGGGCTACCATTTACTATTTCTGTTACCCTGAAAAAGTCTTTTTCAGTGCTGTAGTCACCATTTTCCTCATGGTTACAGTATTAGATATTAGATTATTAGATATCCTCTCAGAATCTTAAAGCTCTCAATCTAAAGCTCATATCCTAGTAGTTTCCATTTCAATAGGATAAGTCTTATTCTAGATTTAGACTTCTACTACTTTTAAGGAGCTAACTATTAATAATGCATTGATTTATTTAAAAAAAATTAGTTCCACTTTAACATTAATTTAAAATATTTCTTTTACTTCCTTTTGCCTCAACCCCAGACATCAAGAAAGCAAGTGATATAGTATTAATTATGCATGTAAAATCATGCAAACCATGTTTCATGTTAAAGAAGAAAAAGCAAATAAAAAAGAATACTACACTCAAGAGTTCATCATTTCTGTTTCTAGAAATAGATAGCATTTTCTTTATAAATCCTTTGGTATTGTCTTGGTATTTTGTATTGATAATAGCAGCTACGTCTATAGATGATGATGGTTACAATGTTATAGTTACTGTATACAATGTTCTCATTCTGTTCACTTCACTTTGTGTCAGGTTTCTTTGAAACTATCCTGTTCATCATTTCTTATAGTACAATAGTATTCTATTCTATTCCTATATGAATTCTTGCTAACCAACTTCCCAAATAGATCAGCATTCCTTTGATTTCCAACTCTTCGCCACCACAAAAGGAGCTGCTGTAAATACTTTTGAACAAATTTGACCTTTTCCCTTTACTTTGATCTTTTTTAGGTACAGACTTAGTAGTAGTATTTCTGGGTCAAAGAATATGCATAGTTTTATATGTTATGGGTATTATACCAAACTGTTCTCCAGAATAGTTGGAATAACTTACAACACCCTACAGTTCATTGCTGTACTTATTTTCTCATCCTCTCCAATATTTGTCATTTTCTTTTTCTGTCATCTTAGCCAATCTGATAGACATGAGAAAATACATCAGAATCATTTTACTTTGCATTTCCTCAATCAAGTAATTTAGAAGATTTCTACATTACTATAACAACTTTGATTTCTTTTTCTGAAAACTGCCTGTTTACACTCTTTGACAAGTTATCAATTGGGAAATCTCTTTTCCATATAAATTTGGCCCAGTATCCTATTTTTTTGAGAAAGTAGGCCTTTATTTAAGAAACTTACTATAATTTCCCTCCAATTAATTGTTTACTTTCTAATTTTGGCTGTAATGGTTTGTTTATTCAAATATTTTGTCTTTGCTGAAATTTTTAGTCATGTTTTAGTTCATGTTTGACTCTCCATGATTCCATTTGGGGTTTCCTTGGAAAAGATGCTAAAGTGGTTTGCCATTTCCTTCTCCAGCTCATGTTATAAATGAGGAATTCAGACAAAAAGTGTAAAATGACTGGTCCAGAGTCACATAGCTAATAAGTGTGGGAGGCTGGATTTGAACTTGGGAAAAATGAGTTTTTCTGATTTCAAACTAGTTCCCTATCCACTGTGCAATCTGTGTTATCTAATAGAAATAATATCAAAATAATCAATTTTACTTTCCTTGAGAGGTATGTCTTTTTTAGCTATAAACTTTTTCATAATTCATATATCTGACAGGTACCTTTTTCCATGCTGCCTAAATTTGCTTATATCACTTTTTATGCCTAAATAATTTACCCATGTTGATTTTATCTTGGTATATTATTTGATCTTATATAGGTCTATGCCTAGTTTCTAACCAATTGTTTTCCAAGCAGTTTTTTTTAAATTTTTTGCCACATAGCTTGAGTTTTTGAGTTTATCAAACTGTAGATTACTATGGTCATTTAATAGTTTATGTGTTCTTAATCTATTCTGATTATCTGTCACTCTATTTCTTAGCCAGTACCAAATTGTTTTGATGCATACCACTGTGCTTTATAGTTTGAAATGTGATACTGAAAGTCCATTTTAATTGCATTTTTATTGGTTCGCTAGATTCTTTAACTTTCATTCTTCCAGACATATTTTGTTATTTTTCTAGTTCTATAAAATAAAGAATATGTGTACATATATGTATGTATACATATGTGTACATATATGTATACATACATAAGCATACATTAATATATATAAGTAGACATGATGAAAAGTGCTTTATAATTCTGTTTACATAGTTCTTGAATGGATATTGTCAGGTAGATCCCCAAATACTTTATATTGCCAGCAATTATTTTCATTGGAATTTATCTTTCTACTTATTCCTTCTTGGTTTTGTTGGCAATATAGAGAAATGATGATTTTGTGGGATTTATTTTATATCCTGCAACTTTGTTGAATTTGTTAAGTATTTCAATTAAATTTCTTCATTGATTCTCTGAGATTCTCTAAGTATGCCATCACATCATCTGCCAAGTGTGATTATTTTGTTTCTTCATTATGTATTTTATTTATGTTTTCTTGTCTTATGAAAGCAACATACCTAATATAATATTAAATCCAATAAGAGAGGTGATAATAGACAACCTTGTTTCACTCTGATCTTACTTTGAAGATTTCTAGTTTATCCTAATTAGAAATAATGTTTGTGCTTGATTTTAGTTAGTAGCTGCTTGTTATTTTAACAAAAGTTCGACTTATTCACATGTTTTCCATTGTCTTTAATGGAATGAGTATTGTACTTTGTGAAAAGTTTTTTTTTCCTTTGTCTATTGAAATAATCATATAACTTTTCTTGGATTTGCTATTAGTGTGATCAATAAGTATAAAGTATTTTTTTGCTAATATTGAACCAGCCTTCATCTTTGATATAAATGCCACCTGGTCATATTGTATGATTCATGTAATATATTATTGTAATCTCTGTAATAGAATTTTATTTAAAATTTTCCCACCACTATTCACTTGTCAAATTGACTACTGTTTTCTTTCTCTGTTTTTGCTCTCCCTGGGTTATGTATCAAAATCATATTTATTTCACAAAAGAAAATTGGTAGAACTATTTCTTTACCATTGTTGGGATTGACTATTCTCCTAAATATCTGGTAGTATTTTTCTTTAAATTCATCTGATCATAAAGAATTTTTGTTAGGGGGTCTTGTTTGGCTTGTCTAATTTCTATTTCTAAAAGAGTGTAATTTAAGTATTCTATTTTCTTTTAACATAGGCAATTAATATTCTTTTGTAAATATTCATCTATTTCACTTAGACTTTCAGTTTCCCTGTCATAGCAAAAACAGTAAAAATAGTTCCTAATTATACTTGCATGTATTGGTGATACTTTTAATCTTTTCATTTTTTTTATACCTGTAATTTGGTTTTCTTCTCTTAAAAATGAAATAAAAAAATTTAAAATAAAAAAACGATTTCATATACATATATTTATTCAGAAAAGCAATTTTTAGTTTTATTTATTCTTTTTAAACTTTTAAATTTTATTAATCTCTCTTTTGATTTTCAAGGTTTCAATTTTGGTGTATAATTGGGGCTATTTAATTTCTTCTTTTTCCAGTTTTTTAGTTGCCTGCCAAATTCATATATTTAATCTTTCACTATTATTAAAATACACATTTGGAAACATGTATTTTCCCCTTATTCTTGCATTGCTGACTTACGACATGTTTGGGTATGTTGTCAGTTTTTTTGATGATATTATTCATGGTTTCGATGACTTGTTCTTTTACCTAGTTATTGTGGTTGTTGTTTTAGGAATAGATTATTTAGTTTCCAATTAAATTTAATCTCTGTTTCCAAGTCCCATTAATGAAAGCAATTTTATTTCATTATGGTCCACAAAAGGATTCAATGAGTGTTTGTATGTTTCTGCATTTGCTTATGAAGTTTTTAGTACTACTATATAGTCAATTTTTATGAAGATACCATCTACATCTGAGAACAAGTTATACTCCTCTCTGTTACCACTTATTTTTCTCTGGAGGACTATTATATATAATTTTTCTAAAATTCTATTCACCTCTTCAACTTCATTGCTTATTTCATGGCTTGATATGTCTTGTTCTTTGTAGGAGGAGTTGATGCCCCCTGCTAGTACAATTTTACTATGTCATTAACTCTTTCTTTAACAATTCTGGTGCATATATGTTTACCATTGATATTCCTTCATTGTCTGTGGTACATTTTAGCAAAATTTATTTAACCTGCTTATCTTTTAATTAAGTCTATTTTTGCTTTTGCTTTGTCTAGGATCATGACTGCTATACCTGCTTTTTTTTGTACTTCACCTGAAGTTTAGCAAAACAGGTTTTGCTCCACTCCCTCATTTTAACTTAGTACTGTCTTTCTCTGTTTCAAATGTGTTTCTTTTAAACAACATATTGGTGGATTTTGGTTTCTAATCCATTCTACTATTCATTTGCATTTTAGGGATGAATTCTTCCCATTGCTATTCCCAGATGTGATTCCTGTGTATCTCCTTTCTTCCTGTTTTTTTCCTATTTATCTTTCTCTCTGTATCTCTGTGTTTGTCTCTGCCTCTTTCTGTCTCTGTCTCTCTCTCTCTCCCTCCCTCCCTCCCCTCCTACCCCCCCTTTCTCTCTCTCTCTCTCTCAGATTTGTTTACTTCAACTTTCTTTTTCCCTTAATCTTCCCCTCCCCCTTATTTCTACTTCCCTTTCCCTTTTCAATTTTCTCTCCCACTTCCATATTGGGTAAGATAAATTTCTATACTCAATTGATTTTTTGTTTGTCCATGGGTGTTTATGTGACTGTTATATATGTGGATAAACACATATGTAAGTGCATATATATGTGGGTGTTTATATGTATACTATTTCCTCTTAGAACCAATTCAGATGAGAATGATGTTCAAACATTGCCTATCCCCCAATTTTTCTTCTACTATAAAAGTTCTTCTGCATCTCTTTTATATGAGATAATTTTTCACTATTTTTCCTCTCCCTTCTCCCATTGCATCCATATTTCTCACACCTATATTATATTTTGCAGACATTTTAATATAATTTCCTCATTCCTATGCTTTCTGTCTATGCAAATTTCTTTAAACTGTCCTAATATTGATAAAATTCTTGGGAATTCCATGTATCATCTTCCCAAACAGGAACAATTTAACTCACTGAGTCTCCTATTTCTCTTTCATCCTTATTTTTTTAAAAAAATTTTCTTTTGAGCCTTATGTTTTGTGAAAAAAAATCTTTTCAGCTCTGTAATTTTTTCAGGAATGATTGAAAATCTTCTAATTAAATATTCATTTTTGTCTATGAAGAATTATGTTCATTTTTACTGGATAAGTTATTCTTGGTTATAATTACAATTCCTTTGCCTTTTGGAATACCATGTTCTAAACCCTCTGCTCTTTTAAGGTGGAAACTGCTAAATCATGAATGATCCTGACTATAGTTCCATAACATTTAAAAGGTCCTTTTCCGGGTTGTTATATTACTTTCTCTTTGACTTGGGAGCTCTGGAATTTGGGTATAAAATTCCTGGGAGTTTTCGTCTTGGAGTCTCTTTCAAAGGGTGATTTTTGGATTTTTTTTTCCAATTTCTATTTTACCCTTTGGTTCTAAGACATTAGGACTGTTTCCTTGATGTGTGATATATACGTTATTTTATTTTTTGTCTGTGGTTTTCAGGTGGTTCGATAATTCTTAAATCATAGCTCTTCAATTTATTTTCCAGATCAGTTGCTTTGCAGTGAGACATTTCATGTCCTTTTTTTTTCATTTTTTACTTTATTTTGTTTTTTCATGATGTTTCAGGGAATTATTATTTCCCACTTGATGAATTCTATTTTTAAAAGTATCATTTTCTTTGGAGAGAGTTTGCATGACTTTCCTGCCCAATGTGGCAAAATCTGCTTTTTAAAAGTAATTTTCATCAGTGCAGCTTTGCACCACTTTCAACAAAGAGTTCTTTAGTTCAGTTACGTTTTGTACCTCTTTTACCATTTAGGCAATCCTTATTTTGGGGGTGTTATTTTATTCAATATTTTTGTGCCTTTTTTCTAAACTTTGTTATTTTCCTAATTTTCTTGCATCACTCTGATATATTTTCTCAAGTTTCTCCTTAACATTTGAACTTGATTTTTCAAATAATTTTTGTCTCTTCCATTAGCTCTTCCATGAATGTTTTTTGGGCTTGCACCCAAGCTCCTTTTTTTTCCTTCAGGCTTGGCTTGCAACTGTTTTCATATTACTTTGTCTAGGTTTGAACTTCCCTGTCAATACAATAGAACATTATAGTCAAATTATTTTTGCCTGTTTTTAAAAGTCTATTTCTTAACTATAAACTTAATGTTAGATTTGGACTCTGCTCACTTGCAGAAGGTCTCTCAAGCTTCAGTCTTTTTACATTGCTATTTTCAGAGCTAGTTTGAGGGATTTGGAAGTTTTTGGTACTTCCAAGGTGGTACTATTCTTTCAAAGTAAAGAGGTGTGGTAACTTCATTTCTTCTCCTTTGACCTCTGGCCCTTATCTGAAAGTATCTCTGCCCCCTTAGAATACCATTCCTCAGAATCCCTGTTTTTTAGAGATTGTAAGCATTAGAATTCCTCTCCACTCTTTAACTGCAACCATAAGGTGAATCTATAAACTGGAGCTGCCAGACAACACCAGGGCCCGAACCTAATGTTAGCACTGGGGTCCCCTATAGTGTCTTTGTGACCGATAGTCCAATCCTCTTACCAACTCTGGCCTGAGGATTTCCAAAGCTACCACAGCTATTGTAACAAGAACCCTGCTGTTCTATTTTGTCAGTATCACTGAACTCTCCTTTTGAATTTTTAACTTATCTGGGGCTGAAAACATGTGTCACCCAAATCTTTTGTTAGTTGCACACCTCAAAATTTAATTTTAGTTGTCATTTTAAAGCTTTTGAAAGATAATGTTGGAAGAGGTGGGCTGTAGTGTTTGCTCTATTTCACCATCTTGGCTGTACCAAGCATTAATTAGTATTTATTTCAACAACTGAAAACCTACAGGTTTTTAAAAGTGATGTTTCCTTGTTAAGATCTGTGGAAATACATCATTTTTCAAGCAAAAATAGATAAAATGAAGCTTTTTATTTTTTAATAATAGAATATGCTGTTGTTTTTAAAGAGACATTATACACATTTAAGTTTTTGTCTTAAATTCTGGAGAAATCATCAGATTTTGGCAATGCAAAGAGTATCCTCACCCTCATAGAAAATAATATGAGTGGTGGTTAAATAGATTATCAGAGTACAAACTGAATGAGCTCTGAATCCTGGATCTGATAACTTCTGTAAATAGGAGTCCCTTTTCTCTCTCTCTCTCTCTCTCTCTCTCTCTCTCTCTCTCTCTCCCATTTTAATGAAGAAAATAGTAATTTAATTCAGACATTAGAATCAGAATAAGATATTCAAAATTTATTATGACAGACAGACTATAAATAGTCTAAAGCCTATAATGAAAAAAGGAAATAGCCTTCACTTTCATCCTTACCTGAAGAGAACAATATTATAGCAGTGACAGAGACTGATGAGCTGACACTTAGAAACTCTTTCTCTTCAAATTCACATCCTCAGACTGCGTATTGAATTGGGGGTTTTTAGTTAAAAAGCACAATAAACTAACATTACTAATAATTAAAGTTTGACTCATAATATGATACAATCAACCAATAGAAGACTAGTAAATAATCAATGATAGTTTGGTACGTAAGCACCAACTTACTATGTAGCCAGATCTCTACTAAGGATAGGAAATAAAGAGGCAAAAACAATTACCTGCCCTCAAAATGTTTACATTTTATTAGGTGAGACATCTTGTACACATGCACATTATTCCGGAAGTCATAGTACAGTTTTTAAGCTACTAAAGTTTAACAATGTCACAATAGGGACAGAGTACAGTTTAAAAGTGTTAAAGTTCAAAAGTACACTACAAATTCTGGGCTCTCCTGTTTATGCAGTATAGAAAATATATGAAATCTATATAAAATAAGCATGACTATATTTTGGGAAGAAGGAAAAGGAACTTGTAGCTGGGGTATCAGGAAAAGCATTAGGGAGGTGATACCTCTTGAGTAAAATTTCAAAAGAAATAAAAATTCTTAAAAACCTAAAGTAAAAAGAGTGTGTGTTCGGTTCTTGGTAGATAACAAATGCCAAAAACAAAGAGAAGAGATGGAATCTCATCTGTGAGAAGTTCAGTTTGGTCAGACCACAGAATATGTGAAAAATAGTAATGCCTGGAATGGGATATTGATGACAAACTTTGAGAGGGTATACATGTCAGGTATGTACACAAGTGATACATTGGATAGAGTGTCAGACCTGGAATGTGGAAATTAATCTTTCTGATTTCAAATATGGCTTCAGACACTTAATAGCTTTGTGACTATGGGCAAGTCACTTAATTCTGACTCCATTTTTTCAATGTAAAACAATCTGGAGGAAAAAACGGCAAGGAACTCTAGTAACTTTCCAAAAAAAACCCCAAATAGGGTCATGAAAAATCAGACATGACTAAAATGTCTCTTGAGTTTATTGAGTAAGAGAATAACATGTTCAAATCTGGGCTATAGGGAAATAACTTTGGCAAACGAGTGGAGGATGCATCGGAGTTGTAAAGAGTCTGGGGCCAGGACGCTACTTAGGAGGTTGTTATAATTGTTCAGATTAGAAGATATTACGGCCTGATTTAGGGATGTGGCTCTGTAAGTAGACATAGAAAGACCAAAGAGTAACAAGTGAAAAGAAAATTCATAAGTCGGGACAATCACCTCAGATACTGACTATGATTCCTTAGGGAATTCAGCTTCAGTTTCCTTATTTGTGAAATATAGATTAATTTCAAGAAGATAACATATGCAAAGTATGTTACAAATTGAAAAGTGCTAGATCTATTATAAATATGAATTATATATCTGGAGAAAGAATGAGAAGTCAAAGAGAATTCTGAATTTATGTAGGGACTATTGCTTAAGGGAAACAAATAGATCAATAAGGTCAATGAGTACAAATATTAAAAAGTGTAGTTATAGAAGATAAAAATTTGGGTATATAAGGTAGACTAAATGTAAAATTATGGATGACATAGTGCAATGAAATGGTAACAACAATGTTAAAATTTTGAAAGAGATCAGACTGATAAGGAGAGGAAAAGAAAACAAAAAGTTGTTTTTTTATTATTTGTTTTTATTAAGGAAAAGAGAAGGTCTAGGACTGCTATTTTGGGTGAGGAAAATTATGATATCAAATGACTAAGTTAAGAAAGTGATCCTAACCTCTTTTTCCTCACTTTTTTATTTCTCTTTTCTCTGCAAAATTGAAGCATCCTCAACTAGAAAGAACAAGACAAAAATATATAGTCAGTGCTTAACATAACTGAGAAGTTATTAGGGATGATATAGATTAAAGTGAACACAAAACCTAAAGGAACCATATCCTCAGGTCCTTTATGAACTGGTAAGGTATGAAGGCATAACTACAGACAAACATTTAAAATATCATAGAGAGCAGGAATTATATTTCTGTCTTTTAAACTCTCATGTAATAACTCAAGATCCAAACAATCTCTTCAATGAGTTGTTCTTTTCCAAGAATCAAGCTGAATATTATCTTCTGTATTTATTAGATGAGATCTTCCAGAAATTGAAACTTCTCCTTTGGAGAGTCCTTTATAAAGACATTGGAGCATAAATAAACATTCTGTAACTGTTTTGGGGCAACTAACTTTATGGTTACAATTTTTTTCTTTTTTAATTGACTTAGTAGTTGACCATGTAGGCACATTCAAGTAGTATCAGTTGACCTTAGTCAATAATCCTGACAACTCTTTTCAGTGGATCTTTTTTAGACCTTCAATGATGGTATCCCTTGAGAGAAAATGTCATAAGAAGAGAAGCATTGCACTTTGTCCAGTAAGGGAGTCTGCATTCTGTGAATAGAGGCCTAAATTCTTTGTATGCTTTAGTAATTGTTCTTTTTCCATTTTAGGTGAAGAGATTGGAAACCTTGACCTTGTAAGTTTTGAAAGATAAGATAATATACTGCCATTTCAGTGTAGACAGCTCGCATGAATGCTGTAAGAAACAGGGCCATTTGACATTGACTATTAGGAACCAAAGTGGTAGATGATTCAAGGAATAATGTAACAATTGAGCATCATGTGGATATGAATTTATTTGTACCAATTCTTTTTTGGGAACTACCCTAAATCCAAGCTCACTCCTCCCAGAGATTGGGGATTGCATGCTTGAAGAGAGTGTGCCTTTGAGCTTTGAGAGAGGTATGTTTTTACTTTGCTATTTATTCTCTTCAAAATAAATATTCTTTTGCAAAATCTTATTGTTGTAAAGTATTTAAATGGAAACAGAACACTAATCACTCACTGACTCCTAACAGTAAGGTTAAAAAAAAAATCTTCAGAGAACTATTGGAAAATGGAAGAAATAAATAGTTGACCTTTCTCTGGGAGATTAAGTCGTAAGAGTATTTGCTATATTTGCAAGAAGTAATTGGTTAATCAAAGAGAAGGTAGTAACAAATAAATGAAAATGCTAAAAAATGAATTGTTTTGAAAAACAATTAAATGTCATTGAAGGAGTTGTATATTTTTTTTTAAATTTAAAATTTTTAAAAGTTACCAAAACTGTTTTGAAGGCTACAAGCCAGATATCATGAAATGGTGGTTATTTTCTCGCAAAGTCTCTATCTAAGATTATAAGATGCAGCATTTCTTTCATGATCCATTTCTGGTACTGACATCTTAACTTCTTCTGGGAAAATCTAGTTACTATCAATGATGAATATGGGTAATTTTTCCATCTAGGAATCTCTATAAATAAAAAAGTGATATACCAGGTTAAGTGGAGTTAAAATATTCTGGCTGGACATTGATGAGGAATATTTCATGAGCAAAATACAGCAACAAATTAGTAACTACCTTGTAAGCAAATTTAAAAATATAGTTTTATTTAGTAAGAAACATTTAACAAAACTGACATTCACATGAAACTACAGGTGATACAAAAGCATGAAAACATATTTGAAATCAGGATAAAAATATAATATGGTGCACCCAATTTTTTGATAAGTGTGACCAAAATAAAGCACAAAACCTTTTTTTCTTATTGCTATTTTTATGTAGCATTATTAGAATTTTTCTCATACATACTTTTTTTTATCACTGTAAGGAAATGGGATGAAATTCAATATTAACTAGGCCTATAAGGAGTATTTGTTGCATATGAATTGGCATAGCTCGATTGAAGTATGGCAATTTTGATTACATTAATTTTTTTTTTCCACGAATCAAACCTATGCAGTCAAATTTAGAAGGGAAATACTTTATTGGGAAATTGTATGTTTAAGCAAGCATCTTTTATAAAAGACACATATGCAAAATAAATAATGAATTGATAAAACTTTATATAAAAAAGGGTCAAGGATATAAATAGACATTTTCCAAGGGAGGAAATCCAAGCTTTCAAAAGATGTGCAAGGCAAACCTCACGCAAATCAATAAAATTAGAGGATAAAAATTAATGCAAATATGAATGTTCCCTCTCATCCATCCAATTGGCAAAGTTGACAAAAATGGAAAATCATGAATTTTAGAGGGAAGGAGTGAAAATTTGCACACTAATGGTCTGTTGGGAAAGTTTTGAATTGGTCCAACCATTCAGGAAATCAATTCAGAATTCTGCACCATGTTATTAAATTTCTCATCATTTTTAACTTAGTAAAAACACTACTAGATTTATGCCCCAAAGACATTAAAGAAAGCAAAAGTATCCATATATGTATAAAAACATTTAAGATAATTGTAATATTCATGACGTTTTGTGGTGGCAAAGAACTGAATTGAGAGTTTCCAGTGAAGGAATAGCTGAATAAATTGTGGTATATGAATATAATGGAATATTGTTGAGTTGTGAGAAATGGTGAAGTGGATAGTCTTTGAGAAAACTGGGGAAAATTATATGAAGTAATGAGTATTAAACTGAATAGAATTAAGAGAACAATATGTTAAATGAAAATTACATTGTTAAAAAGAACAATTCATATAAATAACAAAATTATGAGTAAATAAAACTCAATATAAAAACCGATCAATTCAATGACCAAGTACAATTCAAGAAAATTTGATGATGAAATATTCCACCTGTTTTGTGAAAGAGATGTGATACATTTAAGCTAAAGAAAAAGACATACAGTTGTGGATACAGCAATATACACATTCATTATCCTTGACCTCTTTATAAGTTAGTTTGGAAGGGATATTAAGAGAAAAGAAGCTGGAAGAAACAAGGAATAAAACGAAAAAAGAAGGAAAGGAAAGGGGGAAGAAAACAGAAGAGAAAGAGAGAAGGGGAAAGAAAGGCAAAAGAAAAGCTATTAAAACAGTTTTAATGTAACTAAAAGAACAGAAAGAAATACATAACTAGAAAACCAATAACTACCAAAAAGCAGGGCAGTTCTAAAAATGACATGCTGAATTCACTATGTATTTAAGTTATTAATAATATTAGTAGTATATATTTAAGAATAAAACCAGGCAGTATATCGTATTGATTCACAGTTTGAGGAATAATCCTCTATCTATCTCTCTTGAAAAAACAAACAAACTCAAAAATGTTATATCCCAATTTATTTGATGTTTTTTTTAAGTTCAGAACAATAGGAAAAATGAATTTAACTTTAAAACAAGAAATATATAGAATGCTGTACCCTCAATTCAATAAGTAAATACAATTAGATTTGTAAAAATATAGGTAAGATACCCAGTTCACCATCATCAGGACAATAATGAACATTGGATACTCTTAAGCAAAGAGGCAGAAGAAAATACAAGCAGTATTTTCTGTAATTTATCTGGCAATGGAAGATCTTTCGTATATTCTAAACTACACTTCTGGATCTCTGGAAAAAAGTGTAGCACCAACGACAAGTTCACAATGCCCACTGCAGCTTCAATGAATATCCTGGCACAATTCAAAGTGGCAAAATATAACAGACTGTCCACGTGAAAGACAGGACCAAAACATTTATTCAGACACCCGAAAGCCAAATCCATTACAGTAACAAAAATCTGTGCTCAATAACAATGCAGAGAACAACATCATCCCCAGGCCTTCCCCCTGCTAGGCTTCCCACAAACTAGGTCCCTTAAACAAATCACTAATAGATTTTCCTTAAACAAAATGCCCTTCTCACATTTAGAGCCAGTTCTAGGCTTGTCTGCATCCTTCAATTCTGACTGCTTTCAAGACTAGCTTTCAAGACTCACCTCTGCTCTAGCTCTACCACTTCCTGCTTTATCCATAGAGCAAATTTCTCCCACCACAGGCTCCATGTGACTCAAGCTCATTTGACCCAGGCAGGTACATAGGCCTATTAATGAATGAGAAAAATTTTCCTATTTTAAATTACCATTACACAAAGTTGAATTCAGTGGTAAAAAAATTTTTTAAATTAAGTTTCTACTAGGGATGGTAAAAACATGTTTTAGCAATTTAGAGATTATCCTATAGTAGGGACTATAGAGTTAGAGATCAAGAGTTAGGAAAAAAAAAACCCTGAGATAAAATCTTATCAAACTGCTGATTCTACAAATAAAGGAATTGAGACCCAAAGCGCTTAAGTGGCTTACCCAAGGCCATAGAATTCCAGAATTCAAACATATTCCTTTTTACATTTATATAAAAAAGAGGTTAATGTCTCTTGAACTGGAGAATTTGGAAGATAAAAGAAAAAAAATTGAAATTATCCCTACTCTCAAAGAGCTCACATTCTAACAGGATTATAACATATAAAACAAAGTTCAAATTCAAAGAGGACAGAAAGACTTGGGAAACCTGAAGCCATATCAGAAGGGCAGATGTCAAGGCCCAGATGGTTGATACTAGGAAACCTAGTACAGCTTTGGCTCTTATATGTTCCTTTCCTAATGCATTGGCAGTGTGGTGCATTGGCATATTCACGGGTTTTTGTATGAATTCAGCGAGGGTCTAATTTTTCTGAGCCCAGACTCATCATGTACAATTTTGATGGTGATGAAATGACGAATACACCGGTAAGATGCGATCTGCCTTTCCACAAGTTAATTATAAAAACTGAGCTTCTTCAGAATGTTGTCAGTTGTCAACAACATTGCTAATAACCGTGAACATTTTCATATAAAAGGAATGGTGAACTACTGTGCTGTAGAAGATGTAATGCAAGGTTTAAAGTCAAGAAGACATGGGTTTTAAGCACTGATGCTGAAAATTTCCCACTGTTTGACCTTAGTCTTCTCTAATCTCACTTTACTCATCTTTCAAATGGGTACAATAATCACCCTTAAGACAATGCTTGCCACACATAGTTAATGCTTAAAAACTACTTCTTTCCTTCTTCTCTTCTTTCTTTCATCCTTCTTTGATTCTCTTCCTTCCTTCCTTTTCCCCTCTCATACCTACCTCACAAGGCTGTTGAGTATTAGGTAACATAACGTGTGGAAAACACGTATCAACCATAATCACCGCTATGATTAATATCATTAATCTTATCGGTACTTTTTCATTAGTATTAATGGATTTCCAAGGTTTATCAAACCATCAGTTCCATTTCGTTCACATATATGTATATGTTTCTATGTATATATTTTCTACACATGCATACATAGTATATGTGAGTTTGTGTGTACGTAAGTGTACAGATATAGATATATATTAAAATCAACCATTATAAAATTCCATAAAAGGAGCGGGACATGTTTTATTTGAATCAGCTGCCCTATCTAAATTGGGAATTTGGGGTTATTAATCCATTCCTTGATGAGCTTTTGGATTGTTCAATTTGGTTCTTCTTGAAGCTCCATTTTCTGGGCTCAGGGGTGTGTTCATCCTTTGTTGCCAAAGAAGACCACGCCATCAGAGAAATGATGACATAACTTGCACTTAAGTTTCTTTTGAGTGAGGGAGGGCTGTGCAGGTCACTAGCCTCACTTTTTCTCCAGAGTTATCTGAATCCAGTGAGCTGATATTCTTCAGGATGACTGGAGATGACCCAGAATTCAGTGGGAGGCCTTTGACCTTTTAGGTCAAAGTGTATGCAGGCACTCACTTAAGGTGAAGCAATGTCCATTCATTGAATAGGCCTGTTTAAGAGGTAGCCAGGGCATGGACCCTTTAATGAGATCAAGAAAAAGAAAGACATCAGGCTGAGTGGGAACCAGGAACAGTTACTACTGATAATCACTCTAAAGCTAGGAGCACTTAGGCAGGGCCCACTGGAGTTCCAGTTTGAGAGTGCAGTAGGGGAAAGGAAAGGGAAAAGAAAGGAAAGGAGATAGGAGAGGAGAGGAAAGGAGAGGGGAAGGGAAAGGAGGGGAGAGAAGGGAAGGGGAGAGAGAGGGAGGGGAGGGCAAAATGAGGCTCAGGATCGCACATATGAGAAGAAACAAATAATCTGTTAGCTTCCATTTTAACTAATTGGCTTTACTTGTCAGTTATTTAATGCAATTATTTTGATACTGCCAAAGTAGCAAAAAATGCTTTTAGTTCTCTCTGAATTTCATTGCCCTAGAGAAAAAAAATCTGTTGAAATTCTAAAGGTATGACTCAGTTTCCCAACCTGACAGTGTTTTGCAATGTTACTATTCTCAAAGGGTATAGTTCTGACAATGACACAAGGGAAAAATCTACCCTCCACAACTACTCCTTTTTATGGCTTCCTCAAATAAAGGTTTTTAGAAATGTTACTTAAACTAAAACTTCCATTTTATTTTGCTATTATTTAACAGAAAATGTAAAAATGGCTAGCAGCATTTTTAATTCACCCCATCCTGTCATTTTAATTCTCTGTTTCTCTGAATGTTTTGTCCCAAAAGCAGTATTCTTATTAAAGAAAATAACAAAATATTAGAAAAGTTTAACTGTTGACTTTATTTTTTTTCTATTGACAAAAAACATTATCTAAAACAGCCTAGTGAATTATTTTCTCAAGTTTCTTTTAAATGACTCATATTATTGAGATATGCCTAGTTTGTAGTTTGAGTAGAATATATTTTATGCTAAGAAAAACTTAACTTCTGGAAAGAACAAAATTGCCTTCATCTACAAAGTCATCGCTCTAGGTCTATAGCTATTACTTTTAACTGAGAAACCAAATTATCTCTTGGTAATACAAATACTCATTTTCTTGTTTCAAAAGTCCCCTGATTGCAGCTGTCTGTGGTAGTTCAAGAGGTGACAATGTTCAATATCACCTAGCAATTGGATCATTCTTCTAAGCAATAGCTTGTAACTTTCTAAATTGTTGCAACTTCTCCTTTGCATTATTATTTTAAAGCATTAAAACAATACCTGCTGGGGCTGATCTGGTAGAAGGCAGTTTTTATGTTCTTTTCTTGACCCGATCACAATGCTTAAAAAAAATCATTTAAATTTTTCTAGGCTATAAGAGATAATAGCTTTTAGGTAAAACAACATTTGAGTGAGCTATGCTTATCAACAGTAGAGGAGCATGCAGAATTAGTTGCTGGTAGATAAAGAAAATTGCATGATTAGAATACTGAAATATGGCTTTTCCTCCATATCTGTATTGAAAAATAACACATGTTGAATGAAAATAGATTACTTGTGAAGCATAAATACAATAATAATCCCAACAGATAATAACAGTAGCAATCCAGAAAAAAATAGTTGAGGGGAATGTTCATATAAACATAAAAAAATCTAGAAATGGGAATTACGTAGAAAGAAGGCGTAAATAAAATTATCAGGAACTAGAACACTAATTGGAAAGGAAGAAGAAAAAAACAGTTGTTGGTTTTTGTACGCTCTTAGTGAGAGATGATTCAGAACCAATCATTTCTAAGCAATTTCATCCTCATTCTGAAATTTCCAATATATTAACTCCTTAATTTCCCTCCTTTTATATCTTTCTTTAGATTTCACCTTTACTTAGGTGTGAATGTTATTACTGGTTACAAAGGGCAATGCATTTATAATTATAATGCAATTATAATTAAGCAGAAGCTGCAAGTGAGGGTTGGCCTACATTGACTAGACATAAATATAGGCACACATAAGCAAAGGAATTGGCAGGAATTCTCTCAGAAATAAACTCTTGACTTTATAATCAGATCATGTTTTTAATCACAACTCAGATTTTGACAGATGTTGACATAGACCTCTACTGGTCTAGAATCTAACTTCTGCTCTGGTCTTTCAGGAAGTCATTGCAAGCCAGTAGTGGGTGCAGAGCTGACATGTCAGAGTAGAAAGATGCACATACTCTAGCTCTGTCCCCATAGCCCATAAACTACCTGTAAAAAATGACTGTGAACAAACTTTGGAGCAGCAGAAAGAAGCCCCAAATGACAGATGGAAAGAGATTACCAGGCCAAGGTATCCTGGAAAGCTGAAAGGAAAGTTCTATCACACAGCACTTGGAGCAGAGTGCAACACACAGAGTCCAGCCTAGTCCTGGTCACTTGGGAACAACAGAAACAGGACCAGAACAGGCCTCATGGGTGTAATCCCCAGCAGCAACAGTTGTTCTCACATCCCTCAACTGACAAAAGCCAAAGAAAGCTTCAAAGGTCAGTGAGAAGGCTTTTTTATCTGGATGAGAAGGGAACATGGACTGGTCCCAACAGCAGCAGCCACTGAACTTACAATGTCCACTTCTGAAGTGCTCCCTGTAAAATCCCTAAGGGAACTGAGCAGTTGTTCATAATCTCAGCCCTGAGTGGCTCCCTGCAGTGAGAAGGAGGAGTGCTGGCAGACCTGGAGGCAACTGTGGAGAGGGAAAGTTACTACTCTCAGATTTTGGGCAGAAAAGTTTTTGGTTGCTCTCAAACCAGTATACAGGCCTGAGGAAGTGTAAACTTTTCTCCCTCAATTTTGACACCTCAGAAGACCTGAGAACTTACAGGTCTCCAGAGTATACCCTCTTCTTGGTAAAGGACTCAAAAATCATGTAACTGACTGGGAAAATGCCAAAAGAAAGGGATAAAAAATGATGAAATAGAAGGTTACTTTCTTGGTGAGAAGGTATTCTCTTTCATCCTTTTGGATGAGGAGGAGTGATGCATGCCATCAGAGGAAGACCTTGGGTTAAGGAACTCTGCATCCAAAACCTTCGAAGTGGGTGTCCAGTGGTATCAGTCCATGGAAGAGCTCAAAAAGGATTTTGAATATCAAGTAAGAGAGGTGGAGGAAAAATTGGGAAGAGAAATGAGAGCAAGAAAATCATGAAAAGTAAGTCAAAAGCTTGCTAAAGGAGACCCAAAAAAAATGCTGAAGAAAATAACACCTTGAAAAATAGGCTAACTCAATTGGCAAAAGGGG
>CM053771.1:467094906-467123723 GCA_028658325.1 Potorous gilbertii | reverse complement strand
ATATTGTACTTCCCATGAAGGAAATTGGAAAGATGACAAAAGATGAGAACAGTCAATGTGAGATATGCTGTAGATGTATAGACACACTAAAACATCAATGGTGTACCAGATAGTAGAACCATTCTGTAAAGCAATTTGGATTTATGATTCTTCATTAAATACAGTGATTAAAAGGCACATACCCTTTGACCCAGATATTCCAATAGTAGGATTATTCTCTAAGCAGAGCAGTGACAAAAAACAAAAAGGTTCCATATTGACCACAACATTTATAACTGTACATTTTCTTGTAGAAAAGAACCGTAAGGAAAGTTGAAGCCCATAAATTATGGAATAGCAAAACAAATTGTTAATGTAATAGAATATTCCTGTTCTTTAAGAAATGTCATTTATAAATATTCAGAAACAATGAAAAATTTACATGAACTGAAAGAAATTGAAGTAAGCAAGTGCAAGAAAACAATGTACATACAATTTTAATTATGTGAAAAGAAAGAACAACAACCATAAAACAATGCAAAGGGAATATTGCAAAATTATAAAGAAGGAGCTTGGCCCCAACGAAAAGATGTAAAAAAGTATCTCTCTTAATTTCTTTGTAGAAGTAGGGAGTCCACCAGAGTGGAGATTGCTTATAAGACTTTTCAAAGTATTCATCGTTTTCTTTGAATTTTTTTCAGTGTCCCTTTATGAGGAATGCCTGTGTGAAAAGAATAAGTGAGGATTAAGGGTAAATTTAAGCAATGAAAAATAAAAATATACCTTTTATTTAAAGTCTCCCTCACTTGCCTTCTCTAATCACTAAGAACTGACAAGGCATATCATTCTTCTTTATAACTTGCTTCTGAATTGTTCTGTAGTGAGAAAAAAAGTTATACTTTCTTGAAAAAAAACATAGTATATTTGTTTTAAAATTTTCTTTTGCCATAAATATATATTATATAAATATGAATTATAAATTAATATAAATAAATATAAATAATATAATATATAAATAAATAACATAATATAATAATAAGTATTATTTTCTCCAATTTTCATGAAAAGATATTTTTGACGGTTCCCTAAGTCAGAAAATTGTCTCTATTCCACAAATTGTGAATAGTTTTACCCTTTAAAATGCAGCTCATAATTACTGGGACATTTTCTTTATAAATTATAAGTATGCATAAAATTTACTTTTCTAAAAAAACAAAAAGTCTATTATTTTGTATTTGTATAATTATCTGAGCTTCAATTAAACTTTTTGAATGTAAAATTGTTGTCATTGTAAATCATGACAAAATGAAACATCCAAACTGTTTTGCATTTTTTTCCTGGATCCACAGTGGGATTCCAATATTATAGTGTTCACATTTATGTAAGGACTAGTGCTTTCATTTTGATCAGAACACTAAACAATGATCACTGGTCGTTGTTGGTAGAAGATATGCATAATGTGGCAACCAAGAAAGCTCTGTTTCCACAGAGTTGTGACCTAACAAGGTCAGGTAGGGTTCAGAAATTTATGGCTAGGCTTGATGAACTGTTTGAGAGAAAACCTATCAGAGAGGAGAACATGAAGACAGAAGATCAGCAGACTGCGGGGAGCAGAGTCCAAAATTTGGAACAGTATAAGAAGCTTTCATTATTCTGAGTAAGTTGTAGTCTTCCTTTAGTCTTACTGGGAAGTTATTCATTCATAATGAACATAGGAGGGACTCCCTCCTCTGAACTCTATTTCCTTGAGTCTCTTTTGTGTGTCAAGTGCACCTGTAATGCATAATAAATTTAAGAATATAAAACAGAGATAAAAAATATTGCCCTGCATGTATCCTCAAGCCCTTTTGTTCTTGATACTAGTTTTCTTTGTATAGTAACCCAAAGCATAATGTCAGAAATAGGGAGCTTAATGGTTCCAGCACTACAAAGTTTCTATGGGATTTCTTTTGGGTGAAGTCCTTTAAATAAGTTTTTCAGGATCCATTTTGGCAATCAGAGATTTAACAGGAATTAAAATGAATTTACTAACCTGAAATCAGATAGTTGGATGTGCTTAGATACTTGTAGTTGCAAATTACAATAAAATAAAAATTTTGGTCAAAAATTTATGTTTAATTTGTCTGGAGCTGCTACAGAATTTTCTTCATGACTGACTGGGTATAGTAGATTATCGATAGGCTTAGACTACCTAAAAAAAATAAAACTGTAGTTCTCCTTTTCTGGGGATATACTTTATTAAGTATCTGCTAAACATCTCAAGGATGGTTTCAGTGAGTACAAAACCTAGGGGCTGTCCAACAGATATTAGCACAGAGATTAGTAGTATACTACTTCATGGAGATAGTGTGAAATAATAGATACTGTAGATGCAGGTCCAGAAGAAAGCAGTACAGAACAGTGCAATAAAACATCCTAGGTATACAGTCAGATCAAACCTGAAAGGTCATTTAGTCTGTCATTATTAGATGAAAAATCTGAGGGTCAAAGAGGTTAATTGACTTAAAGTCAAATGTTAGTAAATGAGAGTTACAGGATATGAATCCAAGTCCCATATTTTGAGTGTTCTTTCATCAGATGACAGTGATTGTTCTGAAGTATAAAAAATGTGAGCTGCACCAGATAACAGGGATCCTGATGACACAGACACTCCCATGTGTGATTTCTATATGTATTACCTGATCACAAGAGCTCTAGGTATATGGCTTTTCACCCATACTTCCTGACTACAAGTAGTACCTCCATGTTTTGGTACTCATGTTTTCTATATCTGAACTCTCAATGAATGTTCCCTAGTCACATGTATGTGTCCTTCCCACTTGGTGGTATAGTAACTGTTGGAAAATGAACTGTCTTTGTTATTTAATTCCTTAGGTCACGTGAATGAATGCTTTTTACTTTTAACTAATATGTATTCTGGTTTTGTAAAGAAGCAAAACACATCATTCTTTACTGTAACAACTAAAAATCAACTATATGGAGCTATATTTTTGAATAGGTACTGATTCCCAAAGTGCCATTGAGGTAGCATTCTTGTTGAATACTGACATCTGAAAAAGGCCCTAAGTGCTACCAATCATATAATGGTCTAAGGTTAATAAACTGCTTTCCTCAGAATTTCTGCAGAGGAAAGTAGTAAAACACTATAATCTTCATCATATAGATGAAGGGAGAGAGGTTCAAAGGACCTAACTGGTCACAGTCTGTGATCACACAAATAAGTGTGAAATTGGGACTCGAATCTATATTCTGTTTGGAAGGCCAATGTATTGAGTGTACTACAAAACTGACTTTCCAAGTACCAATAAAAGTTATTTCTCATGGTAGTTTACCTCTGACAAAACTTGCATTTCCATTTTAGAAAAATATACAGGTTGGAAGCAATGCATTATTAGGCATATACAATACAAGGCAAGACAGTGTGTGTGTGTGTGTGTGTGTGTGTGTGTGTGTGTGTGTGTGTGTTTCAGGTAAAGCAATTTGAAAATTGTTCCTTTTATGTTTTACTAATCTTTTGAATATTTGTTGACTCACTTTAACATCTAGGATTGATTACAAAAATAAATACAAATGTGCCATGGCAAATTGAATTTTCTGGATTTTAAATTGGGATATTTATTACAGCTTGATAATACAAAATATCCTCTTTTTTTAGTTTTCAGATGTTGTATCTGAAGAAATTAGCAAATTTTGCCTACCTGTCGCCATGACTTCCGGCACACGACTCTTTAAGAGGCAATACATGGCAGAGAAAAGAACTTTGGACGTTTGTTGCTCTTTTGTTTTGCTTTTATCTTTAGTTTTCAGAAAGTCACTGACCATCTTTATGGTCCTCCTTTGTGTATCATTCCCAGTGTCCTCTAGCATATTCAGCTTATCTCAACATTATTCTTCCTCTATCTTGAAATTAATTTTGAAACTCCTTGAATCAGATTGGAAATCGTAAGTCATAGAAAGTGAATACCAAAGATGGTGATTTTATCTTATAGGATATCTAGACAATCACATTTATCTGTCAAATAATCATTTCTATGACTATTGACTTGATCAATATATGTGACAATGAGTAAAGGAGTATTCCTACCTCTACCTCCTCGTAGCCCCTCCCAGGCAGTTTGTCCCAGAATCGAGATATCTCCAAACAAAATGTTCACACAGGGGTACCCAGATTATATGAGAAGACAGTTTGTTCCCAAGTATCACCCCTTACTTTTCTGATTGCCCATTATCCCACGCCATAGATGTTGGTTGCTATGCTTCAGGTAGTCCAAACATCTGTTCAGCTGGCTAAATTTTTCCCTTTTCATTCCAATATTTTGGTGACAATCTTTTGTTTCTCATATGTGCAGCATAGTTACCGGTATTGGGAAGGAACTGGCTCAACAGATGAAAGTCAAGCTTGCTTACATCCCTGCCAGTTTGTTTTATTTGCCAGAAAAAGGGCAATGTATAACATTTTCCCTTCATTGTATAAACTGCTTATTCTTGATATAAAATAGGCAGCAGACTACATATATATACATATAAATATATATATATATTCCACTATATATATATTCCATTAAAACATGAATGAAACTTCTGAAAAGCACAAGAGGTTTTTCAGCTTTTTAAGAGCTAAAGAGAACTGACACAGTTCACTTTTTGAAGCATTTCTTGTCTTTCCAGATTTCACTATACAGCATATTTATTATTAATCTGACTATATTCACATTTTCTTTCCTTATTTTAAAATAATCTTTACCTTATAAACTTTTTTTAGCCAAAAGGGACTACTAATTATCACCTCGACCAATAGGACCTGCTTTTCGTTATCAAATAATTTTTTTCTTCTTTTTATTTGCTTCACGGTCCTTTAAATAATAAATTAATTTCACCTCTTATTATTCAAATCAAAAGTCATATGCCTTATGAACGACTCATAGAATTTAGAGCTAAAAGGGTTACTTGAGGGAATTTTATCTAAATCTCTCATTTTATAGATGAGGAAACTGAGGCTCATAGAAATTTTTTGCTTTCCCAAGGTCACAGAGATAACAAAACTAGAATCTGAACCCAGATTATCAGACTTCAAAACCAGTGCTCTTTCAGTAACTCATTTCAAGATAATAGAACATAAAATATAACATGTTTATAACATGCAAAATAGAGTGCTTAGACACCTATACTTTGCATATAACATTTTGTTTTGCACCTCACTCGTGAAGTTATCTCATTATTTTGTGTCATGATTACCTCTGTATGTGCTTTTTATCCTCCTCCAACACTATAACACCCTTGAGGATAGAAATTTTATAAATTATCTCCATTATAAGTGATATACATCAAAGAAATACTAAAATATTTTCTCCATTAAATCTAAATTCTAAAACTTGGTATTTTCCGACAGGTGCCCTGAAGGGTCTTATGCCACCCTGAATTAGACATCAGTGATCATTAACCAAGGGAAATTTATTTCCCATTGCTTATTATATAGCATAGTACTTGCTATAAAATCAACATGTAACAAATTCCCTTTCCTTTTAACATATTTCTTGTCCTCTTAATTTTAGTTTTCTTATCCTGTACTTTCAATTTTCAATTACTTTTTAAAAGAATTAGATCTTGACATACTTAAATCTAAACAGAATTTGCCAAAGTATAATAAACAGATGCACAGGGCAAGGTATTAGAGTAGGAATTTTTTTTATTAGGCAAGACTCTTTTATCTGATTAACAAATTTGGTTGGTTTCCTAACCACAGCCCTTCTCAGAGATTCTGTCTCTACAACCCTCCCAAATCATCTTCTCCCTGCCCTTCTCAGATAGAGCCCTTATCTGAAGAACTTTTTTTCCCCTTGTCCTATACCTTATACTTAAATCCTTTAATATTTTTCGCCATTATGGTTTCCTTCCTTCAAGTTTCTTGAGAAAAGATTTTTGTGTTTTTTTCCTAATCAAAAACTAACTCTTCTACTCGTATACATATACCCTGTCACCTCTCTCCTTATTTATTGACTCTGCAGATGTGCAAGAATTGTTTATCTTATAAACAAGCTAAAAGTAATCTCTACTAGACTCTCATGTTCCTTCATTTTCTTATCATAAGTCTCTTCCTTTTCAAATTCAAACTTCCTATGGCCAAAAAGGAAAATCCATCTACCTTCATCTACTTCCTCTCCTTGTAATTGTTTTTGTTTTTCAGTTCCCTGCAATCTATCTTCTGACCTAACTATTCAGACACTCTTTTAATTGCAGAATGTAATGATGATCTCTTAAGTCCTCATCTTTTTGACCCCTTGAATTTGGCATTGTTTGTAGCTATCTTCTTAGGTTTTCAAGTTATCATTCTTCACTTTTGGTACTCTTCCCATCTATCTGACTGATGCATCATCTCTTTATATGACATCTCTTTACCGTGACAATCCACCTATGATATGGGTAACCCAAAGTTCTCTTTCTTCTAGGCACTCTTCTCCTCTTTCTTTATTCTCTTCCTCTTAGTGTTCTCATGAAGTCCCATAGGCTCAATTATCATCTCTGTACTTACGATGTGTGTGTTTATGTGTATATGTACATATATATGTATACACATATCTATCTCTCTGTACACAACCAACTCTAGTATTTCTCCTGAACTTTACTATTGTATAACCTACTTATTGTACATCTGTATCTGGCCAATATTACCAATACTGTCTGTAGCTTTCTTTTTACCCTGACATCATATCCCTCTATTTTCTACCTCTATGCCTATGCACAGCCTCTCTCCTCCTCCTCTCATACTTAGAATTCAGCTCATCCTCACAGGATTTCCTTAAAACTCTTGTTTTCTTTGAAAACTCATCAAATAAACCATTTCTTATAGGAAGCTTTTCCTAATTCCCTTAAGTGTGGGTGAACTGTCATCTCTAATAATCACTTGCATACTTCTCCCTTTGGATACAACATCCCTTAGATTGTAAGATTCTCAAAAAATGTAATTTGGGATATTTTTTGTTAGTTTTATTTCTTGTTTTCTTTGTCCATTTATACCCATAGTCTTTTATCCTGTTTTATTAAAATGCTATTTGGAATAGGACTTAAATTATTGATATTGAATAATACAAGAGTAGAGCGTTAATTGGAGACAAGAAAAAGGTTGAGAAACTTTACTGTCCCTATTAAAATATTTTGCAAAGCAAAATTCTTTTAAATTTTCAAATTAAAACTTCATTTTTTCCCTTTTAGAGGAAAGGCCTTCCTTTTTCTATAACCAAGTAGTAAGAATAAATGATCTGTGGTACAAGAAGACAAAAGGTATTACCAAAACCTTGATGAAGAGATCATCTGGCCATCCATTCTGAGGTTGCCTATGGAAAGCAAATAAAAGCAAAGGACAACTGAACCTCTGAATTTCTGCTTAGATTATTTCATTTTACTATATTTTCATAATATTCATTGTTGAAAGAACATATTTCTAACCATTACCAATATCTGAAGACTTTCTGGATCCTAAAAGAAAGAAAATAAAACAAAACAAATACTACAGTGATAGTTACTATAATAGCTTAATAACTATATCAAATAAACATTTATAAAATTTAAGGCCATGGCTAACATGCTTGCCAGGACCCTCTAGAGGTCTCATTGATTTTTTTCCTCTAGTTATGACAATATTTGACAAGTTCATTTTTATTTTTGTCAATTCTTGTTCTAAGTGACAACTTTATACTGAAAATTAATAAATGTTTCATTGGTTTTTTGGGGGGGGAAAGGAGAACAGTAAAAGTTTGGGGAGTCTGATGTTCCTTAGTGATTTTATTTTACTTTACTTTGATTTCCTTAGAATTATTAATATTCTTAGGGAATTTTTATATAATCAACTACATTGCAAACCAACTGAAGCTACTGTTCCAGAAGGCACATAAGGGCAGCCTGATGATGACTTTTGTGTCATGAGAACCGTACCAAATCTTGGCCTATTCATTCTGGTATTCTTGTGTCAGTGATTGCGAGATCCTGGAAGTTAGAGGTTCCTAAATTCTGAGAATATCCGTACATGAGTACTTAAAAAATCTGAGTTTTTATTCATGAGGATGCTCAGATCATGGGCCGACCACACACTAACAAATGGGCTGCAACCAAAAACTAGGAGACCAATCTTCTGACAATGACCCTTGGAAAATAGTTAGTAACACTTGATCTTAGATGTCTGTCTACTCCCAAGTGTTTCAGATAAGGGAAATAATAATAGCAATGCTGTATTGATGAGCAAAAAACCTTACAATTGTTGATCTGAATATTATGAAGTCTTTATATTTAATTTAATATTAGAAATTCTGAGTGGGTCTTAGAGAAAAAAAAAAAACATGGATCTTCCGTATACTGACCATGTGACCCCAGGCAAATACTTAACTTCCCAACATTGCTGAGAAGGTACTGTCTGACTTGAAGATTAGAAGGTGTTTTCTTTGTGGGGAAACTGAGGAGATTCTCCCTAGTCCCTCATATGACCCCTTCACGACACTACATAAGAAATGTAACCTAAAGTTGATATGTGGAACTAGGAGTGCCAAAGGAAGCAGCACATAAATGTTGAAAGAACTAATGAACCATGTATCCAGGGTGAAAAGACCCTAACCTTAAGAGTCATAAAATTCCTTAAGAGAGGAGGTGTCTTTGTTCAAGGATCTTGTCAGTCCTTGGGGAATATGCATCTTAGTAGATAGCTGGAACTTTGGCAAAAGTTTTTTCCTTTGATCTTTTTGTTCTCTGGTCATTTTTTCCCCTGAAGCCATATGTATAAAGGGATCTAGTGGGAGAAGGATCATGGGGATACCTGCTTCTGTCATTTCTCACAGTCAAAACCATTGCCAACTACTTCTCTCCACCGTCCCCTCAGCCTCTCCAGTTATGCTAAAGTGATGAAGCTCAGACTTGGCTGGTGATGTATTTTTGTCTTTTTCTATCTGTCTTAACTATTGTCTATTAGGTTGTATGTATATACTTGCTAAATGTCACTGTTTGTAGTTATCATTGAATAAAACTTAATAGTCTGCTAAGCTTGTTTGAATGCTTGTCATTGTATCTTAAGATCCAAACCTAAAGTGGAAGTACTGCACAGTTGGTAATCCATTTCTATTACACCTTCATCCAGGATTACCCCATAAAATTGAAATGACAGATATAGCCCCTAACCGATTCTATGTTTTAAGGATTGACTCTGTGATGAGAAGCTGAGATACATTGGGAAATGAAAGTTATGGAAAATAAGACAAAAATATTAAAGGAAACTGTTGGTATTAATGTTGTCAAAAAAATTTGAGTATTTATTCAAATTCTAAAACTCTGCAGCATCTATTTTAAGGCTCTTTCTAGTACCAATTCATTTTTTCTAGCTTTCCAAATTGTCTTTTTTTTGTTTAACAATAATTGGATCATTTTGCTGTCAGAAAAAAAAACATTCTATGCAGTCATCAATCTATGTATCGACCTACCTATCTATCTATCTATCCATCCATTCATAAGGTACAGAGTGGGAGATGAACTCATAACAACATCTATGTTGAGAAATGTTGAGAAAAGAAGAAAATTGTAATTCCAATGTTATGTTTTTCATTATTTCTGTATATATTATGAGACTACAACTGCAATAACAAAAGGACCTCACAATGGTGTCTTAAGAACAGATGTCTCTGGGGCTCCTATGTGTTCATTTTATTCTAGTCTCTTCTGAGAAGAAATGCCAACAATACCATTTTTAATTGATTCTAATACATAGTACAACTCACTGGAGACAAAGCCTGAAAAGAGCTCATCTTTTCAAATATTCTTTTTCTAAAAGCAGTTTCTGATTCAAAAATGAAGTCTCAGAATCAATTAGATAAGGTGACATCATCACTCCCCATGTTAAATGTATGACTTCATTATTTACTATTTTTGTCAAAGTTTTCCTCCTTTTACATCCTTAATACAAACTTGTATAACTAATTTTCTTTAAGAGAATTTTTTCCACTCATGAAATGCAGTAGATGTGTGAGGAGGAGAGGTAATGGGTATAGGAGGGGATAGACAGAAAATGCTTACAGTGATTTGTAAATTATCATCAAAATTCTGAAGAATTGCTTCAATTAGATTTTTTTTCATTAAAAGAAATCCTTTCAGCTTATTTCTGATTTTCAAACTTCTCTCTTTTATCACTATATTCTAGTAACTAAAAATTCAAAACATGGAAATCTAACACTACAATTCAACTTTAGCACAGGTGGCATGCTAATTAAAAAGTAATTTCTTTAAAATGTTTTGGTCTTATAGATCTCAAAGAGAAAACTTAGCAAGCAAAACTGATAAAAGAAGCATTTTTGGTATCCTCATGAAATATATCATATGTCATATATCACTGTTTATAATATGATAGTTTGTTATTTTGTTGCCATTTTACCCTTCTTAAGGCACATTCTTTCTGATTGAGAATGTAATTGTGTGAAATTATATGTGACATGATGGTTAGAGGGCAACCACAAAGTAAGGAAAATTAGTCTAAGTCCTACCTCTGACGCATTGTTATAGGGGCAGATTGCTTTGCTTCTCAGTACCCTAGGAAACTAACACTATACATTACATACAAATTAGCAATCTGCATCAAATAAAGATGCTTTTGTATCACAACAGCCCTGTAGATCAGGTGCTATTTGCCCAAATTTGTGTATATTAATATTTAATTGGTGTGAGAGATCCCATGACAAACATTAATCTCTACTCCCTCAATTATTTCATCTTAGAAAAAATCTTTCTGAGACCTGCTTATAAAGATTTGACAAACTGCCGATATCCATGCAGATAATAAATGGCAGAGGAAGAATTTGAACATAGCTTTTGATAACTAGCATTTTCTAACAAATCCATTGACCAACACGTACTTCTTATGAATTTGCTATATGCCATTGTAATACAGTATGCTGCACTTGTTCTCAATAAAATTAAAATATAAAATAAATAAAATATAAATATAAAAATAAAGTATAAAATAAAATGAATAAAAATGAAGTATAACATAAAAGTAAAATTTATGTTCAATCCAACATTCATTTTGATATAAATTACAATCAATGAATATTCATTAATGTTTGCTATTGTCAAGGTACTGTACTTAGCCACGAGGATGCAAAGATGCAAAAAGTGACAGTGGCTGTGCTGTCAAGGAGCTTAAATTTAATAGCAAATTGAATATGTTCATATGTAGGTATGAGTTTGATAAGAATAAAAGAAAGATCCATACCAAGTTCTCAAAGATAATAGGAAAGACCTTTCACCTGTAAAGGCTAATGGAAGAAGTAAAACTTGATATTAGATTCAAAGGAAGATAAATATGGAGGTTATCATATGTTAGATGTTGGAAAGGAATGCCTTTGGTAGGGTGGTAAAATTGTGAATGGAAGAAAAATCAGACAACTGCCAAATATATTGTCCACATAAAATACCCAGGGCTTAGGAACTAAGTGCTTCTTCCCTAACCTCCATCTCCAGGAATGGAGTGCTCTCATGTCACCTTCTTTCTCTGTCTTCACATTCTATGTTCAAACATTTGACAGAGTAATGAACCAAACTTTACGCCTTCTCTCTACCAACTTATTTTAATTAAAACTTAAAGGCAACATTTCATTGTGGGAACCACTTTCAAATCATAGCTTCTTGGATTTAGAGCTAGAAAAGTGTTAGTGTCATTTTATAGACAAAGAAACAGAGACTTGGGGCTCTTAAATGACTCGCTAAGGTCACACAGCAAGTCAACATAAGAGGTGGAATTTGAAACTACTTCTTCCTGACCATAGGTCCAATGATTTTCCTCTGCCTAAAATGAAACACAGCTTTATTTCACATAAACTTCAGTATATAAAAATAACTAAAACTAAGTAGTAGCATCGACATTTGAAATGCATGGAAACATCAAACTTTGTGGTAGATTGCACAAGATAATAAAATACAAAAGAACCTAAAAATAAAATAAGGAATTCCTCCCTATCTATTTAAATATCTATCTTCAGATTTCTTTGTATAGTTGTTTTTTCTTAATGCTATGAATTTGTTTTTTTATCTTTAAAACTTCAAGCATCCATTATTTTATCAAGGTAGGTACAACACAGATCATAGAGTTTGCTGTAACTTAGCAGACAATATTAGAGCATTTCTGGGATTGAAAAAGTCATCACCAGAGACAAGATTCTAGGAAGATGGCAAAGTAGGTTAGAAAACTTCAAGCTCTCAAAATTTTCCTCTAGAAAAGAGATAAAATAGCACCTCTGGGCATATATAGAGCAGTGAAATGAATAAGAGAAGAGGCAAAACAGGGGTTCTCTTAGGACAATTAGAGAAAACCTGAAGAAAAGTCCCTTGATGAGATTGCCTCCCTGTGAAGAGTAAACACCTCCAGGCTAGGGTTCCCTTTAACCACTAGTGGCAAGTTGCTTAGAAAACAAGCAGCAAGCTCTGGGGTTATTTGGTTTGAGAGGCTGCCTCCGTCCTGTCTATAGGAATTTTTACCCTTGGGACAGTAACTGGAGTTCAGCATCTGACCTGGGGAAAATATAGGAAACTTCTGCTGACAAGAAACATTAAAGCCAGCTGCACTGCATAAAGCACAGAGGATGAGAAGGAACCAACTCATGTTGGGTGAGTTTAGAAGCAGTAGAGCAGATATCCTCTGGCTGTGGGAATTTACTAGACTAGAAGTCTTCATTTGAGCTCCAGGTCAGAGGGGACAACTGAAGAGAATCAGAAGCCAGAAGCACCATCCCCTATACCTCAGGACCAGAGGTGATTATGAAACCTATATTAGTACAAAACAATACACAGGCAAAGGAAAAAGAATCCAACCACAGAGAGCTACTATAAGAAGAAAGCATAAGTATAATTGGACTACGTGAAATGTCTGATAGAAAAAAAGATTCTTGATATAATTATACAAGATTTTTTTAAAATTTGCCCTGAATTTTTAAAACAAGAGGGAAAAGTAGAAATAGAAAAAATCCACCAATCACCACCTGAAAGAAATCCTATAAGAAAAAGTCATAGAAATATTACAATTAAATTCCAAAAATTCCAGATCAAGGGCAAAATATTATGAGCCACAAGAAAAGAAATTTATATATGATGGTACCGCAATTAGAATCACACAAGACCTAGTGTTGGCAACAAGATTGCCGGTCTTGAAACACTATGTATTGAAGAGCAAAAGAAATGTGCCTCCAGTGAAAAATAATATACCCAGCAAAACTATGCACAATTCTGAATGACAAAAGTGGACATTTGATTAGCTGTCAGGACTTTCAGGCTTTAAAAAAAGCCCTGAGCTCAACAGAACCTTTGACACACAGAAGCCAAAAGAAATATAAGGTATATGTCAATGACCTATTACATGAGACTAAATAAGGATAGAATGTCTACCTTTTACGTATGGAAAATGTAAAATCTATGTGTAAGATTATTACTACAATTAGGTACCTTTAGAAGAAAAATTGAGGTAGATCTGAGTATGAAATGACAACAAAAAATAAAACCATTCAATAACAGCTAAAAGAGTAATTATACAAATGAGGTGCCAGAGGAAGAACCAATAGAGAAGAATTAGATGCGGGGCAGAGGACTATTAATTCTGGAAACCTACTTTCCTGGAGAAAGTATTTAAGAAGGGAAAATATGTATACTTAAAGAAGAATATAAAAGTCTTCTGAATTTAGAAAGAAATAAAACTCTAAGGAAAGGGAAAGCGGATAAAAGAAGTATATTTGGAGGGGAGGATGAGGGAATAGGTTAAAAGGGGGATATAGAAGGGGCTTCAGATTTAAGGGGAATGAGAGAATAAGGAAGGGAGTTTTAGAGGGAAGGAGAACAGAATATGTCAAAAGAGTGTGTAAAAAACTGTGCACATGAAAATTTTTTTTCTTCTTTGTTATATTTAGGTTTTATATTTAAGTTTATAATATTCATTTTTTTCTTATTATGTGTTAGTTTTAGTTATTATCGAAAATTTCAATAAAAGAAAGAAAAAATCATCACGTTCAGTCAATTTGGTGATGACATTTTTCAAAGAGCTGGTCATTGGACAACAGTCCTACAGTCTAACCTCCCCATACTAGAAACCTTCACAGATTAGTATGATTTGGGAAACCTTATGCTAGCTTCAGAATATTGAATCATTTCTATACATTAATCACTGTTGTATACCATTATTGAATATATAACTTTAATTCATTTGAACCATGGCTGTAATACACATGAGACATTTGATCCCTGTTCATATCTTTAGTGCTTCCCTTCTGCTTCTAGGAAAAAATAAACTATCTTCAGAACAGACAATTTTATTATATTTTGAGACTACACAGGAAATGCAGTGGTCTGCCACTGATCTATCCCACTATTAATCCAGTATAAGTTTGCCTTGCTTTGGTTCTAGTTTGTACCAGTTCACTCTTTCCCAGCCAGGCTGATGCCCCATTCCTAATGCTAGGGCTCACCATATTGGTGTTTTTTAGTCCTGATATAGCTCAGAACTCCTGAACTCAAGTGGTTCACTAGTTAGTCTCAGGCTTTTGTTGCAGTAGATATATAGACTTCAGCACTGTTAGCTAGATTCAGTATTTATAGCCTTTCACAACGTGGCTGTCCTCTACCTTTCCATACATCTCACATTACTTCCTTTCATATACATTTCATTTTAGCTCTACAGTTATTAAATATTTCCTAAATTAAACATGCCATTTCCTGTCTCTGTGCCTTTTCACAGACAATCTACTCTTTAAAAATAAAAATTCATTCATCTTTTTGTGGGAGAGGGAGAGTTTGGACACAGTTCATTGGGCATACTTCCAGGATATTTTCTTATTTTTTAGTTTTCAAAATTCATTTCTGTGAAATTTTGAGTGCCAAATATTTCTCACTTCATGATTTCACTTCTGCCCTTCACAAGACAGAAAGCAATCTGATACAGATTATTCATATACAATCAAGTTAAACATATTTCCACAATAGTAATGTTGTGAAAGGAGAATCAAAACAGGAAAAACCATAAGAAAAAAAAGTGAAAATACTACGCTTTGATTTGCATTCAGACTCCATTGTTCTTTCTCTGGAGTTGGTTAGCACTGTCCATCACAAGTCTTTGGGAAATATCTTGGATCATTGTGTTGCTGAAAGAGTTAATTCTACCACAGTTAATCGTCAAAGAATGTGACAGTTGCCATGAAGAATGTACTGATGGTTCTGCTCACTTCACTCAGTCTCCTTAAGTTAAGTTTTTCAGGTTTTTTCAATATACACCTGCTGCTCATCATTTTGTATTGAAAAATAATATTCCATTGTATTCATATACCACAATTTATTCAGTCATTTCCCATTTGATGGATATCCCCACAATTTCCAATTCTTTGCCACCACACAAAGATATGCTATAAATATTTGTATGTGTATTTGTCCTTTTCCCACTTTTATGATCTCTTTGGGATACAGACTTAGTAATGGTGTTATTGAATGAAAGAGCATGCATGGATCTATAACCCTTTGGGCACAGTTTCAAATTGCTCTCCACAGTGGTTGATAAGTTCATAACTCCACCAATAATACGTGTTCCAATTGTCCTACATTTGCTTCAACATCTATCATTTTACATTTTTGTCATATTTGCCAATCTGATAGGTATAAGGTGATATTTCAGAGTACTTTTAATTTGTATATCTCTAATAATGGTGATTTAGAACATTTTTAAATAGGATTATAGATAGCTTTAATTTCTTCCTCTGAAAACTGCCTGTTGATACACTTTATTAATCATTTATCAATAGGGAAATCATTTGTATTCTTATGAATTTGACTCAGTTCTCCACGAATTTTAGAAATGGGAACTTCAGGGACAGAGTCAAGATGGCTTAGTGAGAGTTTGTACTCATTTAACTCTAAGACAAACTCCTTCAGGTACCTCTTAAAAGAAAATCTGAACAAATTTTAGAGTGGCAGAATACACTAGGAGACAGAGTGTGGCAGATTTTCAGCACAAGACAGCCCATAAAGTTGACAGAAAGGATCTGTTGAATGGGCTGGAGGAGGGAGAGCACATAGGCTGTACCAGCACAGACCCCACCATAGCAAAACTGAGCAGGAACCACCTAGGAGTCTGAAGCAGTACAGACTTTCAAACATATCAGTCCAGGACAGAAGTTGAGTGGAACTCAGTGGAACTCAGTGGAAGAGAAGTGCAGAAACCCAGGTAACAGAAACAATCTCTCTTGAGATTATCAGCTCACAGATTAAATATTTGTAAGTCATCTCCTTGAATTTCCAGGAGCCAAGGTAGTGGAGTGATCTGTAAATGCTACCCCTCCCTAATTGTTTACCCTTAAATAAAACAGAGAATATTTCACAAGGAAAAATCCTAGAATAGTAGGATAAGCCTAAAGGTAAACATGTCTTAGCCAATGAGGCTAGGAAAATTGTAAAGTGGGGTAGCTCTTACTGTGGCTAAAGGGGACCAGTACAGGACCAGAACTGTCCCAGATAGCCTCACCTCAGCAAACCAGGAGGAAATGCTGAGCCCCAGGAGGGTGAAGCCCATAAACAGTAACATTAGAACACCAGATTTTCCTCAGCACAGCCAGGGGAATTGTACATACTAGCTCATACAGAATTCACCAAGTGCTGAGCTTCCCTATGCTCTAGCTCAGTAGAGGAGACTCTGCCCACACCTCATGCAGTGAATTTCAGGGTAACTTGGGAAAACTAAGAAAGAATTCACCTGGCCTCTACTTTTGTGCCCCAGCCAACTCAGCACCAGATAAGCTGCAGCATTTTAGCCTCTAGCTGAAAGAATCAGAGATCACAATACACAAGCCACAAATTCTAAGCACAAGAATAGTGAGACAGAGCTCCTGGTGCCCAAGATGCAGATATACACTTGAAAAGCCAAGAAAAAAATCAATCATCATGAGAAGGAAGTAAACTAGAGAAGAAAAGACAGTGTAATCTTACTATGGGGCCAAGGAACAAAATACAAATAACAAAGAGGTAAGCCATAAAACTACTCCCATTTGAAAATTCAGAAGAGAATATGAACTAGTCTAAAGCCCAAAGAGCATTCTTGGAAGAGCTCAAGACAGATTTTAAAAGTCAAATTACAGAAGTAGAAGAAAAAAATGGTCAAAGATGTATAAAATACAAAAAAAAAAAAAAAGAATTCACTGAAGAGAATAGATCCTTAAAAAGGAAAATTGGGCAAAAGGAAAAGGAAGTATAAAATCTAAATGGAGAAAATAACTCCTTAAAAGGAACAACTGGGCAAATAAAAAGGGAGATGCAAAAGTTAACTGAATAAAATGATCTACTAAAAATTAGAACTGGGCAAGTAGAAGCTAGTGCATCTAAGAGACTCTAAGAATCATTTAAACAGAATATAAATCATGAAAAACATAGAATAAAATGTAAAATATCTCATTGGAAAAAAATAAATGTTTTGGAAAATAGATCCAGGGCAGAAAATCTAAGAAGTATAAGTCTAAAGGGAAGATTTGATGACAAAAATATATTCTAGACAATATCTTCCAAGAATTCATCAAGGAAAGTTGCCCACAGGTCTTAGATCCAGAGGGCAAAATAATCACCTAAAGAATCCATCGATCACCTCCTAAAGGAGATCTCAAGCTGAAAACACCAAGAAATATGTTGTCAAACTCCAGAACAATCAAGTGAAGGAGAAAATACTGCAAGCAGCCAGAAATAAACAACTCAAATATTGAGGATCACAAAGAACTTTACAGCTTGTACATTAAAGAATCTGAGGGATTGGAATATGATATTCCACAAAGCAAAGGAGCTGGGACTACAACCAAAGATCACTTACCCAGAGAAATTGAACATAATATTTCAAACAAGGAGATAGACATTCAGTGAAGTAAGAGACTTCCAGATTTTCCTGGTGAAAAGGCCAGAAGTCAATAGAAAATTCAATATTCAAAAACAAGTCTCAAGAGAGGCACAAAAAGGTAAACAGGGGAAACACTTGTCATTCAAAATAGGTGAATTATTTACATCCCTAAAAGGGAAGATGATTCTTGTTCATCTTAAGAATTGTGTATTAACTATGAGATATAAAAGGGATATATATATATATATATATATATATATATATATATATATATATATATATATATATATGCAGGGGGGGAGAGAGGGAGTGAGTATAATTTAAATGATGTAATGGTAAAAAAATATGATTTAAGGGTGCAAAGGAATTTTAACCAGAGATGTGAAAATGGGGAGGCAGAAAAAGGAAAATTACATTACAGGAAAAGACACAAAAACCTTTAACAGTAGAGGGGAGGGAGATGAGCACAGTTTGAGATTTACTCTCATTTCATTTGTTTCAAAGAGAGAACAAAACACTCAGTTAAATAAAGAAATCTAACTAGCTTTATAGGCAGCCGGAGGGGAAAGGGGAAAGAAAAGGGAAGGGAGGCTCAAAGAGAGGGAAAAAGTAGTAAGGGAAAAGGGGAGTAAAAGGGAGGTGAGCTCAATGAAGAAAGGGAGGACTGAGAGAAGCAGTGGTCAAAAATTAAAACTCTGTTGTGGAACAGGAAGGTGTAACAGAGAACTAATAGCATAAACAGGGAAAATAGGATGGAAGGAAACACAGATAACTATCATGGCTGTGAATGAGAAGGGAATGACTTTTCCACAAAATGGAGACAGATAGCAGAATGGATTAAAAATATAATCCAACACTATGTTATTTACAAGAAACACATTTGAGGTGGAGGATACACACAAGGTAAAGGTAAAAGATTGGAGCAAAACACATTTTGCTTCATCTTATGTTAAAAAAAAAAGCAGCAATCCTAATCTCAGACAAAGGAAAAGGAAAAATAGATCAAATCAAAGGAGATAAGGAAGAAAATTATATCTTGCTAAAAGACACCATAGACAATGAGCAATGTCATTACTACATTACTAAACATATGCGCAAAAGGTTGTATTGCATCCATATTCTTAAAGGAAAGTTAAGAGAGTTACAGGAAGAAATAGAGAGCAAAACTATACTAGTGGGGTCCTCAACCTCCCCTTCTCTGAACTTCATAAATCTAAACTCCAAATAAACAAGAAAACAGTTGAGAAGGTGAATGCAATTCTGCATAAGGTAGATATGGTAGCTCTCTGGAGAAAATTGAATGGGAATGGAAAGGAGAATACATTTTCCTTTATTAATTAATATTATTTAATTTCAGTGTTCTACAATCACTACCATATAAATTAGATTTTATTTCCCTCCCTCCCCAAAAAGGCACACAGTTTTGTGTAGGTTCTACACATACATTCCTATTAAATACATTTTCACTATATTCATTTTGCATAGAAGAACTAAAATGATTGGGACAAATCATATAACAAACCAAACTGTAATACACAAAAAATAATAATCTGCTACATTCTGCAATGAAATTCCATAATTCTTTCTCTGGATGTGAAAGACATTTTGCCTTAAAAGACTATTGGGAATTTTTTAGTCCTTGCACTGCAATGAAGTCTACCAGAAAAACTCTCACACACTGTGCTGTGCATGAATTTTTCCTGGTTCTGCTCCTTTCGCTCAGCATCAGATCATATAAGTCTTTCCAGGTCTCTCTGAAGTCTTCCTGTTCATAATTTCTTATAGCATAATAGTATTCCATTTACATTCATATACCATAATTTATTCAGTCATTCCCCAAATGATGGGCATCCCCTTGATTTCTAGGTTTTGGCCACTAAAAAGAGTGCTGCCATAAATATTTTTCTGTATGTGGGACACTTTTCTCTAATCAATAGTGATTTAGTGAATCACTATATATATATATATATATATATATATATATATATATATATATATATAGAGAGAGAGAGAGAGAGAGAGAGAGAGAGAGAGAGAGAGAGAGAGATATGATTTAAGGGTGCAAAGAGATGTCTTTATAGATAGATACCTTTAATTTCTTCCTCAGAAAACTGCCTAGTCATATCCTTTGATGATTTATCAATTGGGAAATAACTTGTATTTTTGTATATTTGACTCAATTCTCTATATATTTCAGAAATGAGGCCTTTATCATTAATACTAGCAGGAAAAATTCTTTCTCAGTTTTCTGCATCCTTCCAAATCTTGATTTCATTGGTTTTGGTTGTGCAAAACCTTTTCAGTTTAATATAATCAAAATTATCCATTTTGTACTTCATCATACATTTTATCTCTTCTTTAGTCAAACATTCTTCCCTTCTCCATAAATCTGATAAATACATTGTTCCTGTCTCCACCAATTTGTTCATAGTATCAGTCTTTATACCTAGATCATGTACCTATTGGACTTCATTCTTGTGTTTGGTCAGGCATTGATCTATGCCTAGTTTCTGCCATACTCTTATCCAGTCTTCCCAACAATTTTTGTCGAATGGTCAATTCTTATCCCAGAAGCTGGGGGTTTGTGGTTTGTCAAACAGTAGATTGTTATATGCATTGCCTACTGTTTCTTGAGTACCTAGAATATTTCACTTGTCTACCCTTCTGTTTCTTAGCCAGTACCAAGTGGTTTTGATAATTGCTGCTTTGTAATACAATTTGAGATCTGGTGGTGCTAGGCCACCTTCCCTAGCATTTCCTTTCATTAGTCCCCTTGATATTCTGGAAATTTTGTTCTTCTAGATGAACTTTGTTATTATTTTTTCTAGCTCTAGAAAATAATTATCTGATAGTTTGATTGGTATGCCACTAAATATGTAAATTAACTTAGGTAGAATTATCATTTTATTATATTGCTTTGGCCTACCCACAAGCAACTGATGTTTTTCCACTTACTTGGATCTGATTTTATTTGTGTGAAAAGTGTCTTGTAATTGTTTTCATATAGTCCCTAGATCTGTTGGCAGGTAAACTCCCAAATATTTTATAGTGCCTACCCTAGCTTTAAATGGGATTTCTCTTTGTATCTCTGGATGTTGGCCTTTGTTGCTAATATATAGAAATACAGAAGAGTTGTGCGGATTTATTTTGTAACAAGCAACTTTGAATCTCTGGGATTTTCTAAGGATATCATCATATCATCTGCAAATAGTGATAACTTAGTTTCTTCTACTCCTATTCTAATTCCTTCAATTTCTTTATCTTTAATTGCTACAGCGAACATATCTATTACTATATTGAATAATAGTGGTGATAATGGACATTCTTCTTTACCCCTGATCTTATTGGAAATGCATCTAGCTTATCTCCACTGCATATAATGTTTGCTGAAGGTTTTAGGTAGATACTGCTTATTATTTTATGGAAAGTTCTGTTTATTCTATGCTCTTCGGTGTTTTCAATAGGGATGGGTGTTGCATTTTGTCAAAAGCTTTTTCTGCATCTATTGAGATAATCGTTTGGTTTCTGTTGGTTTTGCTGTTGATATGATTGCTAATGCTAATAGTTTTCCTAATATAGAATCAGCCATGCATTCCTGGCATGAATCCTACTGGATCATAAGGTATTATTCTCATGACAAGTTGCTTTTTGCTAAAATCTTATTTAGAATTTTTTCATCTATTCTTATTAGTGAAAGTGTCTTATAATTTTCTTTCTATATTTCGTCTCTTCCTAGATTATGCATCAAAGCTATATTTGTATCATAAGAAGAATTTGGGAGGAATCCTTTTCTCTCAGTAGTCTATATAGTATTGGAATTAACTGTTCTTTAAATGTTTGATAGAACTTGTAAATCCATCTGGCCCTGGAGATTTCTTCCTAGGAATTTAATTGAGGAGTTGTTCAATTTCTTTTTCTGAGATGAGGCTGTTAAAGTATTCAAATTCCTCTTCCGTTAATCTGAGCAATTTACATTTTTTGAAATAATCATCCATCTCATTTACATTGTAGAATTTATGGGCATGAAGTTGGTCAAAGTAACTTCTAAATGTTGTTTTAGTTTCCTCTTAATTGGCGGTGAGTTCACCCCTTTCATTTTTGATATTGGTAATTTGATTTTCTTCTTTCTTTTTTCTAATCAAATTGACCAAAAATCTATCAATTTAATTAGTTTTTGTTCATAAAACCAATTGTTAGTTTTATTTGTTAATTCAATAGTTTTCTTAATTTCAATTTTATTAATATTTTCTTTGGTTTTCATTATTTCTAATTTGTTATTTACTTGAGGATTTTCAATTTGTTCTTTTTTTTTAACTTTTTACATTCATTTTCACAAAATTTTGGGTTCCAAATTTTCTCCCCATTTGTCCCCTCCCCCCACTCCAATACACCAAGCATTCTAATTTCCCCTATCACCAATCTTTTCTTTCTTCTATCATCCAGTTTGTTCTTTTTCTACCTTTTTCAACTGCATATCCGAGTCATTGCATTGAACTCCTCTTTCTCTATTTCACTCCTGTAGGCATTTAAAGATATAAAACTTCCCCTAAAAACTGCTTTTGCAGTATCCCATAAAATTTGATAGGTTGTATCATTATTTTCATTCTCTTATATGAAAGTTGTTGATTGTTTCTATGATTTGTAGTTTTACCCACTCCTTCGTTAGGATTAGACTATTAGTTTCAATTTTATTTTTAGTTTATCTTTTCGTGGCCTTTTATTACATATAATTTTATTGTATTATGATCTGAGAATGATGCATTGACTCTATTTGCCTTTCTGAACTGAACTGTAAGGTTTCTATGCCCTGGAACACAGTCAGTTTTTTGTGTATTTGCTATGTACTGTTGAAAAAAAGGTATATTTCTTTCTATCCTTATTCAATTTTTCCAGAGATCTATCATATCTACTTTATCCAGAGTTTTATTTACTTCCTTAATTTCTTTCTTGTATATTTTGAGGTTATATTTATCAAGTTAAGAGGGGAGGGATTGATGTCCCCCACTAGTATAGTTTTGCTGTGTATTTCTTCCTGCAGCTCTACCAACCTCTCCTCTAAGAATCGGTATGCTATACGACCTGGAGCATATATGTTTAATAATGATATTGCTTCATTTTCTATGTTGCCTTTTAGCAAGATATAATTTCCTTTCCTATCTATTTTGATTAGGTTTATTTCTGTTTTTACTTTGCCTGAGAGTAGTATTGCTACCCCTACTTTTCAAACATCAGCTAAAGTACAAAATATTCTGCTCCAACTTTTTAACTTTAACCTGTGTGTATCCCCTCTGTTTCAAATGTGTTTCTTGTAAACAACATATTGCTGCATTATGACTTTTAATCCATTCTGCTGTCTCTCTCCATTTTATGGGAGAATTCATTCCAATCACATCCACAATTAAGATTACAATTTCTGTCTTTTCCTACATCCTCTTTCCCACTGTTGGTGCATTGAGTTTTCTCATCTCTCTTCCCCTCCTCAGTAGAGTTTTCACTTTTTTCCACCACTTCCCACCATCTTCCATTCCTTCTTTCATCCCCCCTCCCTTTTAATCCCCTTTACCCTTACTAGATCTTCCCTCCCTGTTAGCTTCCTCTACCCATTTTCCCCTTCCCCTCCTACTGCCTATATCGCTAGATTTATATACTTAATTAAGTTTATTGTTCCCTCCTTGAACCAAATCAGATGAGTACTACTCAAAAAATTCTCATCTCCCTCTCTTTCCCTCTCCTGTAATATAATTTTGTACTTCTTCCTGTGATGTAATTTACCATTTTCTGCTTCCTCCTTTTCACATCTCCTGTCATAATGCCTTCACATGCTTAAAACATTTTTATCATCACATTGTTTACTTTATACTTTTTTCTTCTATCCATGCCTATCCCTTGTATATTTTACAATAGTTGTACAATTCCCAAGATTAACAAGTATCCTCTTCCCTTATAGGGAAGTAAACAGTTTTCCCAAATTGAGTAACAAGTTTTTCTTTTTCCGTTTACCTTTTTATGCCTCTCTTGTGACGTGTTTGAAGATCGAATTTTCTATTGAGTTCTGGCCTTTTTGTCAGGAAGGTCTAGAAATCCCTTTTTCATTGAATGTCTATCTACTTGCCTGAAATGTTATACTGAACTTTGCTGGGTAATTGATTCTTGTTTGTTATCCCAGCTCCTTTGTCTTACAGAATATCATATTCCAATTCCTTTGATCTTTTAATGTAGAAGTTGCAAGGTCCTATGTGATCCTAACTGCAGCTCCTCGATATTTCAATGGTTTCTTTCTGGCTACCTGTAGCATTTTCTTCTTCACTTGATAGCTGTGGAATTTGGCAACAATATTTCTTGGAGTTTTTAGTTTGGGATCCTTTTAAGAGATGAATGGTGGATTCCTTTGATGAGTATTTTGTACTGTAGAGCTAGCACTTCTGGGTAGTTTTCCTGGATGATTTCTTGGAAGATATTATCCAGACTCTTTTTTCATCCTGACTTTCTTGTAGGTCAATAATTCTTAAATTTTCTCTCCTGGATCTATTTTCCAGGTCAATTGCTTTGGCAATTAGATATTTTTCATTTTCTTCCCCTTTCCCCTGGAGTTCTTAGGCACACCTGGGTCCTAGTATAAATTTCCACCCCCCCAAGGCTCCTCCCCTTCTGGTTAGTCACCACCATAATAAGAGGAATCCCCCTTACCAATTTTCCTAACCTCAGGTACTATGAGACTGTTTGCCCTTTCTGCTGATTCCATTGTTCCAGGATTTTTATGGGGAAATATTTTATGGTTCTTTCAGGGTCAATAAGGGGAAAGGGAGAGAGCATTTACCAATAAATCCACCATTTTGGCTCCTGGAAATTCAAGTAGGTGACTTGCAGACATTTAATCTGTGGGCTGAATGCCTCAGGAGCATCTACAGCTGATACCTAGCCTGAATAGATTTCACTCGCTTGGCTACCTCTCTTCTCCCAACCTGGCCTGCCACTCTGCTGTTCTGCCACTGCCTCAGGCTTCCCTCGGGGTTTTCTTCTTGGCTGCATCATGGTGGGATATGCTGTGCTGTGTGCTCACTCCTGCAGAACATCTCCTTCCCATCAACCTTCCAGTCTGTCCTTGTCTGTGAGTCTGCCACAGTCTGTCTCCTTTTTGATTCTGCACCTCTAAAATATGATCACATTATCTTTTTAGATGTATTTGAAGGAGTTTGTCTAAGAGCTTAGGTGAATAGTTGCTCTCACTCTGCCATCTTGTCTCTGCCCACTGGAATATACCTTTTTCTCAGTTAGACATGGCACATATACAAAAATTGACCATATACTAGGGCACAAAAACCACACAGTCTAGGACAGAAAGGCAGAAATAGTCAATGCATTTTTCTCAGATCATAATCTAATAAAAATTATATGTAATAAAAGGCCATGGAAAGATAGAGCAAAACTTAATTGAAAACTAAATAATCTAATTCTCAAGAATGAGTGGGTTGAACAAATCATAGAAAAACACAATCGGTTCATAAAGAGAATGAAAATAATGCGACAACATACCAAAACTTATGGGATACTGCAAAAGCAGTTCTGAAGGTTATTTTTATATCATTGAACTCCTACATGAATAGAATAGAGAAAGAGGAAATCACTGAATTGGGCATGCAGCTGAAAAAGCTAGAAAAAGAACAAATTGAAAGTCCTTAAGTAAATATCAAATTAGAAATACTGAAAAGCAAAGGGGAGATTAATAAAATTGAAATTAGGAAAATTATTAAATTAACATATAAAACTAAGAGTTGGTTTTATGAAAAAACCATTAAAATTGTTAAACTTTGGTCAATTAGACTTAAAAAAGAAAGAAGAAAATCAAATTACCAATATCAAAAATGAAAAGGGTAAACTCACCTCCAACAAGGATGAAATCAAAACAACAATTCAAAACCACTTTGCCCAAATATATGTTCATAAATTTGACCTAGCATTATCACTTGTAGGACTGTATCCCAAAGAAATCATAAGAATGGGAACAAACCCCACATATTCAAACATATTTATAGCAGCTCTCTTTGTGGGGTCATGAAATGGAAATCAGGGCGATGCCCATCAATTGAGGAATGGCTGAATAAATTAAGGTATATGAATGTTCTGGAATACTATTTTACTATAAGAAATGATGAACCAGAAGACTTCAGAGAGGCCTGGAAGGGCTTATATAAACTGATGCTGAGTGAAAGGGGCAGAATCAGAAGAATTTTGTATACAGTAACAACCACAGTGTGAAAGGAATCTTTCCAGCAGAGTTAGCCCTTCACATCAATGCAAGGACCTAAAAAGTTCCCAGTTGTCCCTTGAGGCAAAATGCCTTCCACAGAGAAAGAATTATGGAATTGGATCACAGAATGAAGCAGACTGTTTTCTCTTGTGTTTTGTTTTCTTTTGTTTCTTTTCATGGTTTCTCTTGTTCATTTTAATTCTTCTGTTCAACATGACTGATGTGAAAATGTATTTAGTTAAGAATGTGTGCATAGAACCCATATAAAAATGCATTCTCTCTTGGGGAGATGGTATGTAGGGAGGAGAAAAACTAAGATTTATGGAAGTAATTGTAGAAAAGTGAAAACCAATAAATTAATTTAAATGAATGAAATGGGACCTTTATTAGAAATACTACCTGATAAAAATATTTTTCATCTTTCTGATTACCTTTTAATCTTGGTTGCACTGGTTTTGTTTGTGGAAAATATTTGCAATGTAATAGAATCATAATTATTCCTCTTGCATTTCATAGTTCTCTCTATCTCTTCTTTGGTCATAAAGTCTTTCCTTCTCTATAGATCTGACAGATAAATTATTGCTCTTCTAATTTGCTTTTAGTATTATCTTTTACGTTTAAATCATATACCCATTCTGACCTTATCTTGCTATAGGGCATGAGATGTTGGACTATTCCTAGTTTCTGCCATACTATTTTCTAGTTTTCCCAATAGTTATTTTTTTTCCCAGTAGTTCTTATACCAGAAGTTGGAGTCTTTGGGTTTATCAAATTTTATTTTATTCAACAACCATTTATTATCATTTCTTGTGTACCTAACCTATTCCACTGATCCACCACTCTATTTCTAAGCCAATAGTGAATAGTTTTGATGATTGCTGCTTTATAATACAGTTTTAGATCTTGAACAGCTAGGCCACATTCCTGTGCATTTTTTTTCCTATTCCTTTCATCTTTTGTTCTTCCACATTAATTTTGTTGTAATATTATTGTAATTCTACATATATTTTTTTGGTAAGTTAATTGGTATGGCACTGAATAAGTAAATTAATTTAGGTAGAATTGTCAGTTTTATTTTGGTAGCTCAGCCTACCCATGAGCAATTGATATTTTTCTAACTGTTCAGCTTTGATTTTCTTTATGTGAAAAGCATTTTGTAATTGTGTTCATATAGTTACTGGGTTTGTATTGGCAGATAGATTCCCAAATGTTTCTTTTTTAATTTTTCTACAGATATAAATGAAATTTTACTTTCTACCTCTTCTTGCTGGGTTTTGTTGGTAACATACGGAAATGCTGATAATTTATGTAGGTTTATTTTGTATCCTGTAACTTTGCTGGTTGTTAATGGTTTCAAGTAGTTTTATTAATTGATTCTTTAGATTTCTCCAAGTATACCATCATGTCATCTACTAAGATAGTTTATTTCCTTTTTATCTATTCAAATTCCTTCAATTATGTTTTCTTCTCATATTGCTATAGCTAAGATTTATAGTACAATATTGATTAAGATTGGTCATAATGCAATTCTTGTTTCACCCTTGATCCTACTGGCAATGCTTTGAGCTTTTCCCCATTATACGCAATGGTTTCAGATGATTTTAGACAGGTACTGTTCATCATTTGAAAGAAAGCAACCATCCCCTCTCACTAAAATGTGCAGTATATTAACCACTGTTGTAATGCCTAGTTTTTTTTTCATTACTCTGCTCATATATTGTTTTTTATATGCCTGAAACCTTTCTGAACTACTCCAATAGTTACTGCTTCCTTTAAACTAAAGTTAGCTTCATTTACATATCAGTATTCATATTGTCATTACTAAATTTTCCCTACAATGTAATGTGAGCTTCTTGAGGAAACAGTCTCTTTTTTTTTCCTTTTTTTTTTCTGTGTAGCCTTATCTGTTAATGTGAAGTCATGCAAATGATAGATGTTTTTGTGACTTGAATTTTGTTGAATTATGAATACCTGCGAACTTATTAGGAAGGAAGAATAAAAGAATACTGTTTGCCCTGGTTTATATTTAGCATCTCAAAGTATACTTATCAATCTTTGCATTACTTCAAACAACACTATTCATTCTAGACTCAGATAGTGATGTTTCTATTAGTCAGCATAGACTCAAGTTAGATTTACCAGCGTAGCAGATACTGCCTGTGCCTAGTATAGTGTCTTCAATATGCTAACCCTCAATAAATGTTTGTTGAATTTAATTGTATTTATATTGTTTTTCAATACGACAAGATAACTTGATCTAGCCATTCTGGAAAACAATTTGGAATAATGCCCTAAAAAGTACTTAATTATGTATGCCCTTTGACTCATTAATAACAATATTAAGCCTCTACCACAAAGAAATCAAAGAAAAAAGAAAAGGATTTATATGTGCAAAAAAAATTGCCTTGTGTGCCAGGAAGAAACAGGAAATCATGATATGACATATGATTTATTTTTTTATTTTTTTTAAAATTTATTTATTTAAATTTTTACATTCATTTTCACAAGATTTTGGGTTCCAAAATTGTCTCCCCATTTGTTCCCTCCCCCCTCCCCAATACACTGAACATTCTAATTATCCATATCACCAATCTGCCGTCTCTTCTTTCATCCCTCCTTCCCTTACCCCATCTTCTCTTTTGTCCTGTAGGGCCACATAACTTTCTATATCTTATTTCCTAGTAGCAAGAACAATACTCAGCAATTGTTCCTAAAACTTTG
>CM053771.1:467074902-467094406 GCA_028658325.1 Potorous gilbertii | reverse complement strand
GGTAGTCCCATAATTTTTAAATTGTCTCTCCTGTATCTATTTTCCAGGTCAATTGTTTTTCCAATGAAATATTTCACATTCTCTTCCATTTTGTCATTCTTTTGGTTTTGTTTGTGATTTCTTGGTTTCTCAGAAAGTCATTAACCTCCATCTGTTCCATTCTAATTTTGAGAGAGCTATTTTCTTCAGTGAGTTTTTGGACCTCTTTTTCCACTTGGTAAATTCTGCTTTTGAAAGCATTCTTCTCCTCATTGGCTTTTTGAACCTCTTTTGCCAATTGAGTTAGGCTATTTTTCAGGATGTTATTTTCTTCAGCATTTTTCTGGGTCTCCTTTATCAAGGTATTGACCCGTTCTTCATGCTTTTCTTCCATCTCTCTCATTTCTCTTCCCAGTTTTTCCTCCACCTGTCTAACTTGATTTTCAAAATCTTGATTTTCAAGAGCTTTTTGAGCTCTTCCATTGCCTATGCCCATTGGATATTATTTCAGATGTTTGGGATACACAGGCCTTGACTCCTATGTCCTTACCTGATGGTAAGCTTTGTTCTTCCTCATCAGAGAGGAAGGGAGGAATCATCTGGTCACCAAGAATGTAACTTTCTATGGTTTTATTTTTTTCCCTTTTCTGGCCATTTTCCCAGCCAGTTACTTGACCTCTGAGATTCCTCTTCACCCCCGTGTAGATCCTCCCAGCTAGTGCTTGGGGTCTGAGATTCAAATATATGCTCCGCAGCCTCAAGGCTTTTGGTGGCAGTCTTGGCTGCTATTCAATGGGAGTTTAAGTTCTGTTGCTCAGGTGGGGGCAGGGCTGCCTCCCAGGCTTAGTTCCTTCAGGGGGTTAATGTGGAGACCTTCAGTAATGGACCCCAGCTCCTGCCTGCTCCGAGAGTCTCTGACCGCCTGCTGCCTCTGCCACTGCCTCCTGAGGGTGCCCGAGTCATGGAGACACCCCACTCCATTCTCAGCCTGTCCAAATGTCTCTCTCACTGACCTGTGCATCTGTGCGTCTTTGTATCTGCTGGAGATTCTGTCCCTGAAGCCTGCTCGGGTCTGCTGGATCTGTTCCTCTCTCTTTGCCACGTGGACAGAGCAGGGCTGGGCTCCGCTCCTGTCTGGTGTGTTAAGGACCTTTGGGATCGGTTTTTCAGGGCTCTCTGGAATGGAAATCTCCTTCACTGTGTTGCTGCATGGCTTCCACTGTTCCAGAATCTGTTGGGAGTTCTTTTTATAGGTAATTATGGGCTGTGGGTTCAGAGCTAGCATATGTGAGTCTTTCTACTCTGCCATCTTGGCTCCTCCCCCTGGAAGAGTAAAGTATTACTGCTCTTGCTCTCCCTTATTGACCTTGAAAAACACAGGGAATATTGCTCCAGGAAACGTCTGGAAACAGTGGAGCCAGCAGAAGGGATTCAATAGTCTTTTAGCTCAGGAGGCTAGGGACATTGATGGGAAGCATCACTCTTGCCTTCACTGAAGGGGACCAGTACAGGACTAGTGGCATTCCTGAAAACCCAGTAAGAGCAGACCATCAGGAGATCCTGATCCCAGAAGGTGGAGTCGGTAAGCACCTACCAAAACCCAGGCATACCTTCGCACAGCCAGGGAAATTGGGCAGACAGCAGTAGAGACAGGATCCACTAGCTGCTGATCTTGCCCCATGCTCTAGCACAGGTCTAAGGGAGGAGGAGACCTCCAGCAGTAAGACTCCCTTTCCCTTACACCTTGTACAATAAGTGTCAGTGTAACCCTATGGAAGTCCAAAAGACTTCACCTATCCTTAGCATTGGCAACTTCAGCCAGCTCAGCACTAGATAAGCTGTGGCATTGTATAGCTTCTCCCTGATGGAACCAGCACACAAAGCCAGTGATCAGGGCCTTAACTACAGGCCCAAGAAATGTGGAACAGAGCCTCCTATCACCCAGAAGCAGAGATCCACTTTAAAAATCAGGAAAACAGCAATCACCATGAGCAAAAAACAAACAAGAAAAGCAAAGACCATAGAATCTTATAACATGGACAGGGAAGATGAAAAGAAGAATTCAGAAGAGGACAGCATTGACATTATGCCCACATCTGAAACCTCAAAAAAGAATATGAACTAGTCTCAAGGACAAACAACATTCTTTAAAGAGCTCAAGAAGGAGTTTAGAAATCAAATTATAGAAGCAGGAAAAAAGTGACCAATGATTTTAAAAATACAATTGACAAAATGAAAAAAAACTACTGAAGAAAATAGTTCCTTAAAAAGTAAAATTGGCCAAATTGATATAAAGGTACAAAACCTAAGAATAAGAGAAAACAACTCCTTAAAAGGAACACTTGCACAAATGTAAATAAAGGAAAAAAAGCTAATTGAAGAAAGCAATTTGTTAAAAAAAACTATAATTGGACAAGTACAAGCTAATAATTCTATGAGGAATTAAAAATCATTCAAAGAAAATCTAAATAATGAAAAAAATAAAAGAAAATGTAAAATACCTCATTGAACAAATACTTGACCTGGAAAAAATCCAGGAGAGAAAACTTAAGAGTTATTGGATACTGGAAAGTCTTGATGTAACAAGGATCCTGGACAGTATCTTCTAAGAAATCATCAAGAAAAACTGCCCTTAGGTCCTAGACCAAGAAGGTAAAATAGTCATCAAAAGAATTGACCAGAGAGCAGACCAGACTAGTGTGCAGAGCACAGACCAGCCTGTGGAACACACCAACAAGGATTGCAGACCAGCAGAAGGAGCAAGAACAAGACCTGGAACAGAATTCAGGGCACCACCAGCAGCAATCCCAAGGTTCATCAATCCACAAATAACACAGACACCTTCAAAGATCAGTGGGAAGCCTCCTTTACCAAAGAGAGAGCAGTGTACTCTGGAGCCCTCCACCTAGAGCTCCTGGGGGAATTTAAGGGTTTCTGTAATTTCAGCTATGAGTGGCAGCCCTAAGAGACCTCCACCTAAATCCCCTGGGGTATTTGAGACATGAATCTGTTCTCAGACCTGAGCTCCACTCAGAGGTGAGGAGGTGCACTGAGCTGGAGCTAGAGACAGTTGTGGTGAGGGAATTCAATTTCAGATTTTGGGCAGAAAAGTTTTTAATTGCTCCCGGACCAGTGTACAGGTCAGGAGAGGAGTAAATACCTCTCCCTTGATTGTGCCACATTGGAGGAACTGGGAACTTAGAGGTACCAAACATATACCCTCCTCTCAACGAAGGTCTCAAAACTCAAGTAACTGGCTGGGGAAATGTCCAAAAAAGAGAGAAAAAATTAGACTATAGAAGGTTACTTTCTTGGTGAACAGGTATTTTCTCCCATCCTTTCAACTGAGGAAGAACAAAGCATAACATCAGAGGAAGTGAGGTCTTCTGTATCCAAAACAGCCAAAATAAATATGTAATGGTTTCAGGCCATGGAAGAGCTCAAAAAGGATTTTGAAAATCAAGTAAGAGAGGTGAAGAAAAATTTGGCAAGAGAAATGACAGCAATGCAAGAAAAACATGAAAAGCAAGTCAACAGCTTGCCAGAGGAGACCATTGCCCCCCAAAAAATGCTGAAGAAAATAACACCTTTAAAAATAGGCTTAATCAATTAGCATAAGAGTTCCAAAACAGCAATGAAGAGAAGAATGCTTTAAAAAGTAGAATTAGCCAAATGGAAAAGGAAGTTCAAAAGCTCACTGAAAAAAATAGTTCTCTCAAAATTAGAATGGAACAGATGGAGGCTAATGACTTTCTGAGAAACCAAGAAATTACAAAACAAAACCAAAAGTATGACAAAATAGAAGATAATGTGAAATATCTCATTGGAAAACAACTGACCTGGAAAACACATCCAGGAGAGACAATTTAAAAAGTATAGGACTATTTGAAAGCCGTAATCAAAAAAGTGCTTAGACATCATCTTTCATGAAATTATCAAGGAAAACTACGCCAATATTCTAGAACCAGAGGGCTAAATAAATAATGAAAGAATCCACTGATCATCTCCTGGAAGAGATCTGAAAAGAGAAACTCCTAGGAATATTGTAGCCAAGTTTCAGAGTTCTCAGATGAAGGAGAAAATATTACAAGCAGTCAGAAAGACACATTTTGAGTAATGTGGAAATACAATCTGGATAACACAGGATCTGGCACCTTCTACGTTAATGGATCAAAGGACTTGGAATATGATATTCCAGAAATCAAAGGAACTTGGATTAAAACCAAGAATCACCTACCCAGCAAAACTGAGTATAATACTTCGGGGGAACAAATGGTCATTCAATGCAACAGAGATCTGTCATGTATTCTTGATAGAATCTGAATCAAAAATTTGACTTTCAAATGTAAGAATCAAAAGAAGCATGAAAAGGTAAATGGGAAAGAGAAAACATAATGGACTTTTTAAAGTTGATCTGATTACATTCTTACATAGAAAGATAATATTTGTAACTCTTGAGACTTTTCTAACTATTTGGGTAGTTGGAGGGATTACAAATGCACACACACACACACATACGCGCGCGCGCACACACACACACACACACACACACACACACCCATATATATACAGAGGAGATAAGATGAGTAGAATAAGAAAGGATGATATCTAAAATATAAAATAAAATTGAGGGGGTGAGAGAGGAATATATTGGGAGGAGAAAAGGAGAAATGAAATGGGATAAATTATTACCCATCAAGGAGGCAAGAAAAAGCTTCTTCCATGGTGAAGAAAAGGGAAGATGTGAGAGGGGGAAAAGGAAGCTTACTCCCTTCACCTTTGGCTTAAGGGAATGACATGCTCACTCAGTTTGGTATGAAAGTAGATCTTGCTCTACAGAAGCCTAGGGGGAGAAGGGGATAAGTGGGGTGAGGTGGGTTATACAAGGGAGGGCAAATGGGAGAATGGTGTAATCAGAAGTAAGCACTTTTGGGGAGGCACAAGGCCAAAAGAGAGAAAGTATAAAAGGGAGCAGGATCAAATGGAGGGAAATATAGTTATACTTATGAAACATGATTATTATAGAAGTTTTTTGCAAAAGTACACATGTACAGCCAATTTTGATTTGCTTCCCTTCTCAGTGGGGATGAGGAGGTACAAAAGGAGTGATGCTGGAATTCAAAGTATTAGGAATGAAGGTTGAGAAGTGCTTTTTGTATACAATTGGGAAATAAGAAATATAGGTAATGGGGTATAGAAACATATCTTGTCCTGTAAGAAAAGAGAGAAGAAGGGATAAGTGAAGGGAGGGGTGTGATAGAAGGGATCACTTATTGAGGGAAAGCGTAATCAGAATGCAATGTGTTTTGGGATGGTGGAGGGGAGAGAAATTTGAACTCAAAATTTTGAGGAAATCAATGTTGAAAGTGAAAAATAAATAAATAAACATTAAAAAAAGAATAGACCAATCTTCTCCTGAAAGAGATCGCAAAGCAACAAACAACAAGAAATATTGTTACCAGATTTCAGAATTACCAGCTAAAAGAGAAAATACAGCAAGATGCCAGAAATAAACAATTCAAATACTGAGGAACTATAATCAGGCTCACACAGAACCTTGTAGCTTCTACTTTCAAAGATCAGTCATATAAGAATATGATATTGCAGAAGGTAAAGGAATTTGGACTACGTCAAGATTAGCTACGCAGCAAAATGGAGCATAATCTTTCAGACAAGGAGAAGGACATTCAGTGAAATAAGGGATTTACAGATATTCTTGATGAAAAGGTCAGAACTCAGTAGAAAAATTGATATTCAAATACAAGACTCAGGAAAGACATGCAAATGTAAAGGGGAAGAAATGTTATTTAATATTGGGAAAATGTTTACATCTCTATATTATCAAATAATACATGTTAATCTTGAGAATTGTATATTTACTATGACATTTGAAAGCTATATACATAGAAAGTGTGAGTATAAATTAACTAATATGATGATGAAAAACTAATTAAGGGGTGCAAAGTGAGAGGAAGAAAGGAAGAGGCAAAAAAAATGTAGCCTATCATATGAGGAGGCACAAAACCAGGTCATAGTAGAGAGAAAGAAGGGAGGGAGATTAGCATTGTTTGAGCTTTACTCTCATTGGATTTAGTTCAAGAAGAGAATAGCATACTCAGGAAAGTATAAAAATCTAAGTTTCCCTATAGGCCATTAGAGGGAAAAAGGGAAAGGAAGGGGAGGGGAGAAACAGTAAGGAAAAAGGGAAAGGAAAGATAGGGGACTGATAGAAGGGAGTGAAGATTCAGGGAGGCAGTAGTCAAAAGTAAAACTTTTGAGGAGAAGTGATAAGGAAAAAGTAAAAGGATAAATGGAGGGAATAGAATGGAAAGATACAGATAGTAATCAACACTGTAAAACTGAATAGGATGAACTTCCATATAACAGAGGCTCATAGCAGAATGGATTAAACATCATAGTTCTACATTATGTGGCCTACAAGAAATGCATTTGAAACAAGGGGATAGATGCAGATAGTGTAAAGGTAAAAGGCTGGACTAGAATATATCATCCTTGAGCTGACATAAAAAAAAACCAGGGGTATCAATCATAAACTTAGACAAAGCAAAAATAAAAATACAACTAGTCAGAAGAGATAAGGAAGAAAAGAATATCCTGCTAAAATGTACTATGGACAATGATGCAATATTTTTACTAAGCATGTTTACACCAAGTGACACAGTATCCAAATTCTTAGAAGAGAAGTTAACGGAGTTACAGGAATAAATAGACAGAAAAACTATACTGGCAGACCTCAAGCTTCTCCTCTCTGAATCTGATAAATCTAGGCTCAAAAAATGAGAAAGAAGTTAAGGAGGTGAATAGGATTCTGGAAAAGGTAGATATGATAGACCTATGGAGAAAACTGAATGGGGAAGGAAAGGAATATACCTTCTTCTCTATGGCACATACACAAAACTTGACCATATTGTAGGGCACAAAAACCTCACAATCCAGTGCAGAAAGGCAAAAACAGTCTAAGTATCCTTTTCATATCATGATGCAAGAAAAAATTATATACAACATAGAAGCTTGGAAAGACAAAGCAAAAATTAATCGGAAATTAAATAAATTCTAATCCTAAGGAATGAGGGGGTCAAACAACAAATCATAGAAACGATTAATAACTTCATTCAAGAGGATTACAAAAATGAGACAACCTAGCAAACTTAAGGAATGCTACAAAAGCAGTTATTAGAGGAAGATTTATATCATTGAATGCCTGTCTGAATAAAGTAGTAAAAAAGGAGACCAATGAATTGTGCATTCAACTAAAAAAGTGAGAAAAAGAACAAATTGAAAATCTCCAATTAAATATCAAATCATAAATACTGAAAACCAAATGAGAGATTAATAAAACTGAAATTAAGAAAACTATTGAACTAATTAATAAAATTTACACCTGGTTTTATTCAAATGTCAATAAAATTGATAAACCTTTGGTCAGTTTGATCAAAAAAGAAGAAAACCTAATTACCTGTATCAAAAATGAAAAGGGAAAATTTACATCTAATAAAGAGGAAATTAATTAGAAATTGTTTTACTCAATTATATGCCCATAAGTTTGGCAGTCTTAGTTAATGGATGAATATTTACAAAAACTATATATATAATATTTATAATAAATATATTATACATATAATATAATAAATAAAAAATAAATTTCCCAGATTTATTCATTTGCTAAGAGGAAGTAAAATACATAAATAACCTCACCTCAGAAAAAGAAATTGAACAGATCATCAATGAATTCCCTAGGATAAACTCTCCAGGACCACATGGATTCAGAAGCGAATTCTATGAATCACTTAATGAACAGTTACTTCCAATAATACAGAGACTGTTTGGGAAAACTGATGAAGAATGAATACTACCAAATTCTTTTTATGATACAAATATGGTACTAATATGTATACCAGGAAGAACAAAAGCAGAGAATGAAAATTATAGACCAATTTCCCTAGATAATATAGATGGAAAAAATTAAATAACATTAACAAAACGATCACAGCAATTTATCATGAGAGTAAGAGATTTTGATTGGATAGGAGTTGCACCAGGAATATAGGACTTGCTTAGTATTAGGAAAACTATCAGCATAATTGATCATATCAAAAACAAAACTGATAGAAACCATTTGATTTTCTCAATAGATGCAAAAAAAAAGCTTTTGATAAAATACAATGGCCATTCCTGTTGAAAACACTGGAGAACATGGGAATAAGTGGAGCCTTTCTTAAAATAATAAGTAGAACCTACCTAAAACCATCAGCAAACATTATAAGCTGGACATATTTTAAGAAGATTGTGGGTGAAACAAGTATATCCATCATCACCACTATTGTTCAAAATGGTAGTAGAAAGGATAGCTTTAGCAATAAGAGAAGAAAAAGAAATTGAAGGATCTAGAATAGGCAAAGAGAAACTCTTTTGAGACAATCTTTAAATAATAAACAACTTTAGAGAAAATGTACAATGCAAAATAAACCCACATAAATCATCTCCATTTCTATATACTAACAAAAAATCCCAGTAGCAAGAGATAAAAAGAGAAATCCCATCTAAAGTCACCATAGACACCATACAGTATTTGGCAGTTTACTTGCCAAAACAAATGCAGGGACTATATGAACGCAATTTCAAAACACTGTTTACGCAAATAAAGTCCTGCATAAATAATTGGGAAAACATCAGTTGCTTGTGAGGAAGCTGAGTGAATATGTTAAAAATGAGAATTCAACCTAAATTAATTTACTTATTGAATGCAATACCAATCAAACTACCAAAAATAAAATATTTTTGGAGAGTTAGACAAAATAGTATGAAAATTTATCTGGAAGAAAAACAGCTCCAAAATATCAAGAGAATAACTGAAAAGAAATGCTAGGGAAGGTGGCTTAGTGATACTAGATTTTAAACTGTATTATAAAGCCACAAACATCAAAACCCTTTGGTCCAGGCTAAAGAGGGGTAAATTCTTGGAATAGGTTAGATGCCCATGACAGAGTAGTCAATGAATATTACCATATGCTCTTTGATAAACCCAAGGACCTCAGCTTCTGGCACAAGAGCTCAGTTTTACAAAAACTGCTGGGGAAAATGGAAAGTGTTGTGGTGGAAACTAGGTATAGAACAATGCCTGACACTGTATACCAGAAGAGAGTTCAAATGACTACATGATCCACATATAAAGGCTGATATTATAAACAAACTGTGGGAATAAGAAATAATTTGTCAGATTTATGGAGACTGGAGAAATTTATGACCAAAAGAGAGATAGAGTACACTATTAAATGCAAAATGGATAACTGATTACATTAACTTACAAGTTTTTGCACAAATAAATATGAAAAAATGCTCTATGTCACTATTTATTAGAGAGATGCAAATCAAAACATACCTATCAGATTGTCTAACCAGACAAAACAGGAAAATGATGAATGGAAAAGATGTGGGAGACATGGAATACTAATTCATTGTTGGTGGAGCTATGAGCTGATCCAACCATTCTGGAAAACAATATGGAACTATTCCCAAAGGGCTATAAAAATATGTATATCTTTTGACCCAGAAATACTGCTTTTAGCACTGTATCACAAAGAGATCATAAAAATGTGAAAAAGATACACATGTACATAAATACTTATAGCAGCTCTTTTTGTGTTGCCCAAGAACTGGAAATAGAGGGAATGCCCATCAATTGGGGAATGGCTAAACAAGTTGTGGTATATGAATATAATGGAATATTATTGTGCTATAAGAAATGACAAGGAGGTGGACTTCAGAAAAACCTGGAAAGACTTATATGAACTGATACTGAGGGAAATGAGCAGATCCTGGAGAACATTACACGCAATAATAGCTTCAGTGTATGTGGAATGTTTTTGATAGATTCAGTCTTTTATAGCAATGTAAGGACCTAAAATATTTCCCAAGGATTCCTGATGCAAAATACCATCCACATGCAGAGAAAGAACTATAGATTCAGAACACAGAATGAAGCAAGTACTTTCTCCTTTGCTTTGTTTTGTTTTGTTTTTCCCGTAGTTTCTCCTATTTTTTTAATTCTTTTATGCATCATGGCTAATGGGAAAATGTGTTTAATAGGAACATAAGTGTGGAATCCATAAAAGATGGCATGTCATCTTGAGGAGCAAAGGGGAGAATATTTGGAGAATATGAAGTGATTGTTTAAAAGTGAAAACAAATAAATTAGTAAATTTTTTGGGAAAAGTAATTTTGAAAAGAGTATGTATATGCCCATAAATGTATAAACCTAATATATACCAAACCCATTAGTTTGTTCAGATTTCATCTATCCACATGGAGGACACTAAAGAGTTGTCTTTAGACAGAATTGTGATGATGTGTAAAGAAAGTGTGTTGGAAAAACTGCAAAACATATGTGGACATTATGTAACTGGTTCTGGTTTGCTAACTATGTGGTTAGAAGGAAACTTTTTAAATTGAATGCAAAGCCCCGACTATCAGTATCTTCAAAAAGCTTTATCAAACATCAATTAAATCTCTTCCTCTGTCCTCCAATTTTCTCTATCTCTGTCTCTCTCTTTCTCTCATTTTCATTTGTGAAAGTTTATGGACTCAGTGTCTTCTGTGAGACTATTCTACAAGGAAAAAGGCTTCATATTATTCTTCTGTTTCTGAGGCTATCAGGTCTTTCCTCATTAGACATTAAATTCTCTCATATAACCCCGATAGAGTCACAAAGCTCTTCCAGATACAAATGAAACACAGAAAGAGGTGCTTCACATTTTTCTGATGTAGATGTAAGAAATGAAGCCTCTGACCATGAAAAAATTTGGGAGTCCGAATCTAGGCCAAGTATTATACTCCAATGAAGCTCTGAAGAATAAGGAACAATCTTTTCAGAAGTGACCTTTGGGACCACAGTCCTGCAGAAGAAATAATCCAATTGGCAAGCTACATCTGGGCACAAATTTAATGAGATCAATGTCATGTAAGAACCAAGATAAATGTTGATCCTAATCCCCCAGAGCCTGAAGTAGCATAAGGGGGAGTATGACATTGTGATATTGGTAATAATTCTTATATGTTCTTGCTATATTTTTAAAGCTTTGTAAAAGTTAACATATATTAAGTGGTTAAATGACTCTGGAGTGCTAGTAACTGGCCCCAAAATATAAGCTAATATGTCCAGTAGGAGTTTGAATCATTGATTTTAGAGAAGAGTCACCCCTAAATCTCTGAGAGGAATTTGTAACATGCCTGGTTCTGGCCCTGAGAAAGGGGAGCTATTGGATACCATGTTACAGGTAAAATATGTGCATTATATAGTTAGATTCAAATTATATTTAGGGCATACAGTCAGAAGCTATTAAAAGGCTGAGGAGCTAGCTGTTCAGAAAATTGAACAAAATGACAGAACTTCTTGATATTTCAGTATAAAGCATATATTTTGGGGGGTATAAGTCATATAGATCATGTCTTCAAATTCTTTTCATCATTTATGTGGACAGTCAACTAGGGATATGGCAAAGAATAACAACAGCAACTCACCAAAAGTCAGTCATAGATTATTCGGTTAACTAAAGCCCTTATGTACTAGTAAATCTCTATCAAGAATGATGAATTATTCAGGTCCTATGATGCAGCTAGCTGCTTACAGATATTGTAGCCAGTGAAATATTTACCATGGTACATGCTCTGTGGGTAATAAAAGTTACTCAAGTCATGCAAAGTAGTAATTTTCAGACAAAAAAAATATGATTAATGTAGAATTATTTTTAAATGCAATGAAATTCATCAAACACTTAGTTCTCCCAAAAATGAATATTTCAATGATTCTACTCATATCCAAAACAGGTGACACATTCGATTTCATGTGGAAAGTTACTCAACCTGAAATATCTGGTATATCTTCTACTGCCTTAAATTATTAATTGTGCTTGATTCCTTCTATAAAGAGATGGTTTGAAAGAAACAGAGGGTTGTTTTTTTTATGAATTTCAGTCTAAGTATGAAGATCTCCTTGTTTCTAGTTCTTCTAACATAGTCTGCCTCTAGTGCCAATCTGTTCTTTTATTTTCTAACTCCTATGTTTGTCTGAGGTGCAATTCACATGATCAGACAAGTGAAGAAATCAAAGCTAGGCTAAGTCTAAGGAAGCAATACCCTATCCTAAGTATTTTCTTTAGTCTGCTGGAGGCATATGCTACTGAAAGGTCAGTACAAATATATGGGAAAAGTAGGTAGCTATAAAAATATTTAATGAGAATATCAAAATGTATTATATTAATCATTTAGAAAAGATAGAGCCCCAATCAGCATAGTAAACAGCTAACAGAATCATCTTGAATAGAAAAAAAGGTAAAAGAAAATTAACTTCAGTACTATTAACTATCCTGTGGTGGTTCCCAAATCAGTGGATCAGAATTATTCTGGAGCAACATTTCTCCTTCCCTGATAAGGCCATAAGCACAGCAGAATGAGAAAATGTGTAAACTGTTTGGCAAATGTTTGTGAGTGATTTACATGCAAGCTTAGCTTGTGGACAAATTCTCCAGTCTCTCTTTTTCAAAAAGAAGATGCCTTCTGGCTTGAGGAAAGGTAATGTCACCTTAATTATGTTCTTGCTTCAGTGTTTTAAAATATTTATGCCATAGCTTATTTATTTTTAGCCCTGTAGAACTGCCATCAGAGTTCTCTAGCGTGTGATTGCTGTGTAGCAGTAAAATGAAATAAATGTTAAAATGTATGACCTGCTTTTCCCCATTCCACACCCCCTCCATTTTGTTGGTCATATCAGTATGTAACAAGGAGGAGTGGCCCTAAGGAACCAGGGATACATTTTCAGAAGGATTTAAAGGATAAATTCAAACTTCCTCCATAATCTACATAATGGAAATGGATGCTCATCCGTCAGACAGCACTATTTGCTAACAATTATTAAGATGTTTTGATTCAAAAGCCTGGGCAATGGAGCTGTTATACTCTAAGACTGAATAGATGAAATGGCAAACACTTGTTTTCTGAATTCCTAAGTGTGGATTATTTTTTTCTTACCATAGAAAGCAGATCTCACTTATGGAATATTTAATTGCAAGTGTTGTACTTGACTAAATTCACAGTCATTATTTTAATATACACTATCATTGGAATATATTTGAAACATTAGACTAAAGACTATGATAGTTCATAAAAAATTGTCTTTTCATTTTCGGGAGGTATTAACATAGGAGATATGTCTAACTCAGTAATCATCTACAATAATTCAAGCATATATGTTATGTATATGAGGACTATAGAGGTAACAAGCTTTCCAAGTCTCCTGACCTGTAAAGAAAAATTGATTTTGGAAGAAGAGTAACTTTGTCTATAAAATATCCTTGCAAGAAATTAACATGGAAAAATAAGTAAATCAGCCAGTGGCTACATTTACCCAACAATACCAAAAGCCCTCATTTCACTAGATTGACTGAAGTAATCAAATTCACATCAGAGATTTAAAAATATAAGTAAAAATAGACATATTAATCCAGTCTTCTCATTTTATACATAAAGAAATGTTGGTTGCATTTAAATGCATTCTAAGTGAAGTGACAATTTGGAGAATGTCTTATTCCTTTATTTTTTTTTATCCAACTAGCCCAAAATAGAGTAAGATGGAAACTGTCCATGTAATCTAGTGTCAGCATCAATCATGTTGATATAAAAATTGCCTATTTCATCTTTTTCATAGTTGATTTTCACTGCCGAATTTTCCTGAAATTTAAACAGAAAAATATCCCCTCAATTTAGTTGTCATATTTTCTCTTTCATAAATTTTAATATCATATATTTTTGTATCTTAAATTGATGCAAAGGTTCCTTCCTGCCTTCCTTCATCAAATATTTATTGAGCATTTATCTATCCAATAGTTACTTGCAATGGGGATGATAATGTTGATGTATATGGAGTCTGAGGTTCTCCGTAGCACTTCTTTCAAATCCTGACCTGTGAAAAATTTTTTTCTCTTTATTTGCATCCAGAAGGACAGATATATATATATATATATATATCTCAAAGAGAAATCATTGAAGGGTAAGGGTCAGGACTGCGTTAGACCTGTACTCAATGCCATGGAATTGGCTTTTATTACGGAGAAATCTGACATTTTATGCCTTTGCTTAGAATCTAAGATAATGAACTCTTCCAACTCTCTTGATGATCACTTAATTAATTGTTGCATGCATTCTCTCTCTTCCATGTAATAGGATCTGCTGATTTATAAATGTTGGATGAAACATCTAATCACTTAAATATTGCTACAGGGGTATCATGGTAAACAACTAGATCTCCAAAACAATAAAAATAGGTACACAACACATTTTTAATTTAATTTGAATTCTTAACATTTTCTCCATCAATTTATTAAGTCTAGACAATCATCAAAACAATAAAACCCTCTAATTTGTAGCATTCACCAATTTCTGGGGTGTGAATGCTCATACAGAAAATTTGACAATTGGTTTTCATGAATCATTTCAAGCTGGCTTCAGTTCAATCCTGATTGGTCATTATCCTTATCTCTGGCTCTCTTCCTTAGGAACATGTTAAAATAGACATTTGTGGGAGGCAGAGCCAAGATGGCTGAGTAAGAAACAGGGACTTCTAGAGCTCTCCAACCAAACCCAGCCAATACCCAGCCAAACAAATTTTGCAACTGCAGAACCCACAGAATGATGGAATGAAACAAATCTCTAGCCCAAGAAAGTCTGGAAGGTCAAGAGGAAGAGTCTATTTCTATGGGTTGGGAGCAGGGCGTAATTTAGCATGGGCTATGATGACACAGATGGGACTGGAGCAGGCCCCATGGGAATGAATCTGTGGCACCCATGATGATTTACAGACTTCACAACTCCAAACCACCGAGGACAAATTGGAAGGTCAGTGGAAAAACCTGTCAGACCTGTGTGAGAGAGTAGAGTGGTCTGACCCCAGTATCAGGGTGGGAGAAGGGGTGGAGGAGCCTTGGGTAGCAAAGCAGCAGCAAAATCAGAGGCAGTACTTATTTCTGGAGTACTAAGCCCACAGATTGTGGAGTGATAGAGTAACTGACAGTGTAATTTTACCCCAACCCCACTGGAAGCAGAGAACTACTCATAAAGAGCTCAAAAGTCAAGTAAATTGTAGAGGAAATGAAAAAAAACTGGAAAGAGAATCAGACTATAGAATCTTACTTTGGTGACAATGAAGACCAATGTCAAAGAGAAAAACAAGAAGAAAAAGTAATGAAAAGAGATAAATTACCTTTAAGAGAACATTGGTATTTTGAAGAAAATGATTTTGATGTAGTGATGAGGTCAAAAGCTGAATTATAAGGGATTGAGAAGATAGTGAGAGGAGAAAAAGTGGAAGTGTATATTGTAGATAGTCTTTTCAAGGAGTTTAGCAATGAAGCACAGGAAGATACACAGAAAGATACTTACCTGGGGTGGAAGAATCAAATGTGGGTTTTTTAAGGATAAAGGAAAGAATGGGTATTTTTCTAGGCAGAAAGAGAGGACCCAATAGATGAGGAGAGATTGAACATAAATGATAGACTCTGTGTGTGTTCGTCCTTCATTACTGAAGAAGACCATGCCATCAGAGACATGATGACATGACTTGCAATTGACTTTGTTTTAAGTGAGGTAGAGCTGTGCAGGTCACCAGCCTCACTTCTCCAGAGCCATCTGAATCCAGTGACCAGATATTCATCAGGATGACTGGAGATGACCCAGGATGAGGCAATTGAGCTTCAGTGACTTACCCAAGGTCACACAGTTAGTCGTTGTCAAGTGTCTGAGGTGAGATTTGAATGCAGGTGCTCCTGACTCCTGCACTGGTGTTCTATCCACTGCACCACCTAGCTGCCCCAAATAATAGACTCATACTAGGGAGGATGGAAGGAAAAATCTGTTGGATGCAAAGGGGTTATTTCTGTAGATGGAAGAGTTAGCCTTGGTTAGGAGCAAAGGTGCCTCTTCAAGTGAGATAGGGGTGATGGAAAAGTTACTAAGAAAAAGCATCTAAATGATAGCAGATGAGGTAGAAGGAGAGCATAGAGCTCATGTCAAATAGCATTTTTTTTCTTTTCATGGTAAAATATTAGGCAAGTGCTATTGTGAAACTTGAAGGAAATAAATGAAGTAAAGCACAGCTGCAAACTTTGAAGAACTATAAATGGCAGTTGTCATTATAACATTTGCCTTAGTGGGTTATTAGACAAGTCACATGTGACAATACTTTATGTGATGATGCTCTGTCAAATGTAGATTCCTACAAAAAATGTAACTTATTTCAACTCTTAGAATTCCCAGTTTCCTCCAAGCTCAGCTTCAGTGTCACCTCTCCTGGCCTTTATTCTCCAATAGTCACTAGGGATGTTCTCCTTCTTCTACCCAGTTGTTATTATTTGGCATTTGTTTTGTTCATAATTTGCATTTGTTTATATGTGTGCATAATATTTCCCCCAATCAAATGTAAGTTCCTTGAGGAGAGACAATTTTGTTTTTGCTTCACCTATATCTATAAATATCTGGATTATATGTTTCATGAATGAATACACACACCAACATAAAGTAGTGTTCATTTAATTTTTAAAAATGGCCCTTGCCCTTGAGAAATGTCTAAGCTAATTGAATAACATGCAAAACAATCAATATAAATAGATACAAATATATTCACGCATGCCAATTTGTATCACTAATATACACAGAATAAATTAACATGATACAACATAGGTAAATACAGATTATGCATATATTATTCTGTGTAATTCCCATTGTGAGCATCCAGGAAAAAATAACACAAGTGAACCTGAAAAGAAGTTAATAAATTTGATATAAAATTCAGAATTGTGTCTTAATAGTTGGCTTGTTATTGTCCTTTGTTCTCGAAGAGAATCAAAATGACATCACTATGTTAGAATCAAGTTATAGTGTGTCTGACTTTGACTAATCAGACTAATATGGACTTGGAATGGTCTGCTACAGGTTGGGCACAAATATTCTGTCTGAACATTTGGGGTGGATGCTCTAAATTTCTTCAGTTCTGATACGTTTATATAGCACAGAGCCATCTCTGATAAGCGCATACCATGCTGATATGCCAATATCTCCCATGTCACAAAATCACTTCCAAAGTTCTTAAAAGAGATCTTGAGAGCATCCTTGTATTACTTTTTCTCTCCACCATGTGAGTACTTGTCCTGAGTGAGCTGTCCATAAAGAGTTTTGTTTATGTTTTTTTTTTGGCAAGTATATGTCATTCAAACTATGTGGCCAGCCCATTGGAGTTGTGCTTTCTGCAGCAAATTTTGAATGCTTTCCATTTTAGTTCAAGAAGGGACCTCAGTGTCTGATATAGCTTGCTTTCAGGTCATTTTGAGATCTTCCTAAGACAATCCAAATGGAAGGGACTCAGTTTCCTATCATAGTTCTACTATACTGTCCAGGTTTCACAGGCACACAACAGTCAGCACAACAGCTCTGTAGACCTTCAGTGTGGTAGTCAGTATTATACCTATTTTCTCATACACATGCCTTTGGAGCCTCCCAAACACTGAGCTTGCTCAGGCAATGTGTGTGTCAATCTCCTTATCAATGTGTGCAACCTTAGAAAGTAAACTGCCAAGAAAAAAGAATTTATCCACAGCATTCATTCAAAACTTCTCCATTTGCTGTAACATATGGCTCCATGTTTGGATGATGTAGTGCGGGCTAATGGGGCACCTGTATTTCTTGGTAATTGTTAGGTCAAAATTAGCTCAAGCAGCAGAGAATCAATCCTTACTTTGTTGTATCTCAGTTTCAAAGGTTGAATTGAGTGTGAAATCATTTGCAAGCAAAAAAAAGATCATGCACCAACACTCCCTCCACTTTGATCTTGGCTTGTAGCCTATTCAAATTGAAATGCTATGACTGACATTGATGCTGTGTTTGTTTTCATTGAATGCATTTGACATCATGGCTGAAAACATCATGCTAAAAAGTATGGGAGCAAGCACACAGTCCAGATTCACTCCGTTGGTGAAAGTGAATAATCATTCATTATTCAGAACTTGGGCCATCATGAAATTGACATTCAATACTGATGAACTTCTCTGGGCAACCAAGTTTTGACATAATTATCCATAAGGCCTCACAGCTGACAGTATCAAAGGCTTTGGTCAGATCTTCCAACATTATGTACAAACCTCTGGACATTTCTCCTGGTGCTGTCAAACAGTAAACACAATATTGACCATTCCTTGGCCCTTTCTGAAGCTATACTTTTCTCAGGTAGATGATCACCTTTGATATGAAGGATCAGTATATTTAGGATGACTGGCAAGAATCTTGCCTGCAATTACTAAAATAAAGAACTCCCTGTGATTGTCACAAGACAATATATTTCCTTTACTTTTATAGAGATGGATAGGAGTGGCATCATAATAGAAACCCCACTTTGTACATCTCAGCTGGAAAAGAATCAGCACCAGTTGTATTGCCCCTTAAAGGAACGTAATGGTATTCAAAACCTCATCTTCAGTTGGAACTTTAGCTAGGAAAGATTGATTTCAATCTGAGGTAAATGGTCGTTTGAACATTGATTGATAGCGGTCTGGTCTCAGTAGAACACTATGGAAGTGTTCAGACCATCTCTCTAGGATTATGTCCTTATCAATAATCAATGTGGCTCCATCAGCACTGAGTGGTTAAGATGCACCATACATCTTTGGCCCATAAGTAGTCTTCAGGGCATCATAAAAGTTCTTTATATTGTTACTATCAGCATAAAAATGAATATCTTCTGCCTTCTTATTGAGTCAAGGATCCTGAATTTCTCTATGCTTTCCTTGTAATCCCTTTTGATGGAATTAAATGCTGCCCTCTTAGAGATGGATGAACTATCCCCTTGATAAACACTGAAGAGCTCTCATTTTATATTTAGCTTCTAAATTTTCCAGATTTAAACTCAGAAAGATGAACCTTGGAGGCGGAGCCAAGATTGTGGAGTAGAAAGACTCACATATGCTAGCTCCGAACCCACAGCCCATGGATTTCCTCTAAAAAGAACTCCCAACAAATTCTGGAACAGTGGAAGCTGCGCAGCAACACAGTGAAGGAGATTACCGTTCCAGAGAGCCCTGAAAAACCTATCCCAAAGGTCCATCACGCACCTGATGGGAACAGAGCCCTGCCCTGCACTGGCCATGTGGCACTGAGAGGAGCAAGCAGGCTTCAGGGACAGAATCTCCAGCCACCCCAAAGGTCCTCCACCCACAGACACACAGGTCAGTGAGAGAGAAGTCTGGATGGGCTGAGAGGGGAGCGGGGTGTCTCCATAACTCGGGCCCCCTCGGAAGGCAGCAGCAGAGGCAGTGGGCGGCCAGAGGCTCCCAGAGCAGGCAGGAGCTCAGTAGCAGCTCCATTACAGAAGGTCTCTGCATAAACCCCCTGAGGGAACTGAGCCTGGGAGGTGGCCCTGCCCCCACTTGAGAACCTGATTTAATCTTACCCTGAATAGCAGCCAACCAGC